>CAWUDS030000593.1:0-150849 GCA_963859935.3 Lathyrus sativus | reverse complement strand
AAACAGGCATCGAACCCGAAGGGCGGCTCAACCCGAAGTTGAGAAGAACATATGACCTCGCCGTCAGGCATCTGTTAAACTAACAGGCATCTAACCCGAAGGCCGGCACAACACGAAGTTGAGAAGAACATCTGACCTCACCGTCAGGCATCTGTTAAACAAACAGGTATCGAACCCGAAGGCTGGCTCACCTTGAACTTTAGAGGAACATCTAATCTCCCCATCAGGCATTATTAAACAAACAGACATCGAATCCGAAGGCCGGCACAACACGAAGTTGTGAAGTACATATGACCTCACCGTCAGGCATCTGTTAAACAAACAGGCATCGAACCCGAAGGACGGCTCAACACGAAGTTGAGAGGAACATCTGACCTCGCCGTTAGGCATCTATTAAACAAACAAGCATCAAACCCGAAGGACGGCTCAACATAAACTTGATAGGAACATTTGACTTCACTGTCAAGCATCTGTTAAACAAACAGTCATCAAATTTGAAGGCCGGCTCAACCCGAAGTTGAAAAGAACATCTGACCTCACAGTCAGGCATCTGTTAAACAAACAGGCATCGAACCCGAAGGGCGGCTCAACCTGAAGTTGATAAGAACATATGACCGCGCCAATAGGAATCTGTTAAACAAACAAGCATCGAACCCGAAGGCCGGCTCAACACGAAGTTGAGAGGAACATCTGACCTCGCCGTCACGCATTTGTTAAACAAATAGACATATAACCCGATGGTTGGCTCAACATGAAGTTGAGAGGAACATCTGACCTCGGTGTCAGGCATATGTTTAACAAACAGGCATCGAACCCGAAGGTCGGCTCAACATGAAGTTGAGAGGAACATTTAACTTCACTGTCAAGAATCTGTTAAACAAACAGTCATCAAATTCGAAGTCCGGCTCAACCTGAAGTTGAGAAGAACATCTGAACTCACCGTCAAGCATCTGTTAAACAAACAGGCATCAAACCCGAAGGGCGGCTCAACCCGAAGTTGATAAGAACATCTGACCGCACCGTCAGGCATCTGTTAAACAAACAGGCATCGAACCCGAAGGTCGGCTCAACACGAAGTTGAGAGGAACATCTGACCTCAGTGTCAGGCATCTGTTAAACAAACAGGCATCGAACCCGAAGGTCGGTTCAACATGAATTTGAGAGGAACATTTAACTTCACTGTCAAGCATCCGTTAAACAAGCAGTCATCAAATTCGAAGTCCGGCTCAACCCGAAGTTGAGAAGAACATCTGACCTCACCGTCAAGCATCTGTTAAACAAACAAGCATTGAACCCGAAGGGCGGCTCAACCCCAAGTTGTTAAGAACATCCGACAGCGCCATCAGGCATCTGTTAAACAAACAGGCATCGAACCCGAAGGCCGGCTCAACACGAAGTTGAGAGGAACATTTGACCTTGGTGTAAGGGATCTGTTAAACAAACAGGCATCGAACCCGAAGGTCGGCTCAACATGAAGTTGAGAGGAACATTTGACTTCACTGTCAAGCATCTGTTAAACAAACAGTCAGCAAATTCAAAGTCCGGCTCAACCCGAAGTTGAGAAGAACATCTGACCTCACCGTCAAGCATATGTTAAACAAACAGGCATCGAACCCGAAGGGCGGCTCAACCCAAAGTTGATAAGAACATCTGACCGTACCGTCAGGGATTTGTTAAACAAACAGGCATCGAACCCGAAGGCCGGCTACACACGAAGTTGAGAGGAACATCTAACCTCGCCGTCACGCATCTGTTAAACAAACAGGCATTGAACCCGAAGTTCGGCTCAACATGAAGTTTAGAGGAACATTTGACTTCACTGTCAAGCATCTGTGAAACAAACAGGCATCAAATCTAAAGGCCGGCTCAACCCGAAGTTGAGAAGAACATCTGACCTTACCGTCAAGCATCTGTTAAACAAACAGGAATCGAACCCGAAGTTGATAAGAACATCTGACCGCACCGTCAGGCATCTGCTAAATAAACAGGTATCGAACCCGAAGGCCGGCTCAAAACGAAGTTGAGAGGAACATATGACCTCGCCGTCACGCATCTGTTAAACAAACAGGCATCGAATCCGAAGGTCGGCTCAACATGAAGTTGGGAGGAAAATTTGACTTCATTGTCAAGCATCTGTTAAAGAAACAGACATCAAATCCGTAGGCCGGCTCAACCCAAAGTTGAGAAGAACATCTGACCTCACTGTCAAGCATCTGTTAAACAAACAGGCATCGAACCCGAATGGCGGCTCAACCCGAAGTTGATAAGAACATCTAACCGCACCGTCAGGCATCTGTTAAACAAACAGGCATCGAACCCGAAGGCCGGCTCAACACGAAGTTGAGAGGAACATCTGACCTCGGTGTCAGGCATCTGTTAAACAAACAGGCATCGAACCCGAAGGTCGGCTCAACATAAAGTTGAGAGGAACATTTAAATTCATTGTCAAGCATCTGTTAAAAAAACAGTCATCAAATTCAAAGTCCGGTAGAATCTGAAGTTGAGAAGAACATTTAACCTCACCATCATGCATCTGTTAAACAAACAGGCATCGAACTCGAAGGACGGCTCAACCCGAAGTTGATAAGAACATCTGACCGCACCGTCAGGCATCTGTTAAACAAACACGCATCAAACCTGAAGGCCGGCTCAACACGAATTTGAGAGGAACATCTGTCCTTGCCGTCACGCATCTGTTAAACAAACAGGCATCGAACCCGAAGGTCGCCTCAACATGAAGTTGAGAGGAACATTTGACTTCACTGTCAAGCATCTGTTAACCAAACAGGCATCAAATACGAAGGCGGGCTCAACCCAAAGTTGGGAAGAACATCTGACCTCACCGTCAAGCATCTGTTAAACCAAGAGGCATCAAACCCGAAGGGCGGCTCAACCCGAAGTTGAGAAGAACATATGACCTCGCCGTCAGGCATCTGTTAAACTTACAGGCATCGAACTCGAAGGCCGGCTCAACACGAAGTTGAGAGGAACATCTGACCTCACCGTCAGGCATCTCTTAAACAAACAGGCATCGAACCCGAAGGTCGGCTCAACATGAAGTTGATAGGAACATTTGACTTCACTGTCAAGCATCTGTTAAACAAACAGTCATCAAATTCGAATGCCGGCTCAACCCGAAGTTGAGAAGAACATCTGACCTCACCGTCAAGCATCTTCTAAACAAACAGGCATCGAACCCGAAGGGCGGCTCAACCCGAAGTTGATAAGAACATCTGACCTCTCCATCAGGCATCTGTTAAACAAACAGGCATCGAACCCGAAGGCCGGCTCAACACGAATTTGAGAGGAACATCTGACCTCGCTGTCAAGCATCTGTTAAATAAACAGGCATCGAACCCGAAGG
This sequence comes from Lathyrus sativus, assembly GCA_963859935.3. Taxonomy (NCBI): domain Eukaryota; kingdom Viridiplantae; phylum Streptophyta; class Magnoliopsida; order Fabales; family Fabaceae; genus Lathyrus; species Lathyrus sativus. The sequence continues at coordinate 147,485 of CAWUDS030000593.1, read as the reverse complement.
TCGGCTCAACATGAAGTTGGGACGAACATTTGACTTCACTGTTAAGCATCTGTTAAACAAACAGGCATCAAATTCGAAGGTCGGCTAAACCCGAAGTTGAGAAGAACATTAGACCTCACTGTCAGGCATCTGTTAAACAAACAGGCATCGAACCTGAAGGGCGGCTCAACCCGAAGTTGATAAGAAAATTAGACCTCGCCATCAGGCATTGAACCCAAAGGTCGGCTCAACCCGAAGTTGAGAAGAACATATGACCTAGCCACCAGGTATATGTTAAACAAATAGGCATCAAACCCAAAGGCCGGCTCAATCCGAAGTTGAGAAGAACATTTGACCTCGCCGTCAGGCATCTGTTAAACAAAAAGGTGTGGAACCCGAAGGTCGGCTCAACCCGAAGTTGAGAAGAACATCTAACCTTGCCGTCAAGCTTCTGTTCAAAAAATAGGCATCAAACCCGAAGGCCGTCTCAACCCTTAGTTGAGAAGAACATTTGACCTCGCCGTCAAACATCTGTTAAACAAACAGGTATCAAACCCGAAGGCCGGCATAACACGAAGTTGAGAGGAACATCTGACCTCGCCGTCATGCATCTGTTAAACAAAAAGGTATCGAACCCGAAGGCCGGCTCACCTTGAAGTTAAGAGGAACATCTTATCTCCCCATCAGGCATTATTAAACAAACAAGCATCGAACCCGAAGGTCGGCACAACACGAAGTTGTGTAGAACATATGACCTCGTCGTCAGGCATCTGTTAAACAAACCCGTATCGAACACGAAGGACGGCTCAACACGAAGTTGAGAGGAACATCTGACCTCGCCGTCAGGCATCTGTTAAACAAGCAGGCATCGAACCCGAAGGACGGCTTAACATGAAGTTGAGAGGAACATTTGACTTCACTGTCAAGCATCTGTTAAACAAACAGTCATCAAATTCGAAGGCCGACTCAACCCGAAGATGAGAAGAACATCTGACCTCACCGTCAGGCATCTGTTAAACAAACAGGCATCGAACGCGAATGGCGGCTTTACCCGAAGTTGATAAGAACATCTGACCTCGCCATCAGTAATCTGTTATACAAACAGGCATCGAACCCGAAGGTCGGTTCAACACGAAGTTGAGAGGAACATCTGACCTCGCCGTCACACATTTGTTAAACAAACAGGCATATAACCCAAAGGTCGGCTCAACATAAAGTTGAGAGGAACATTTGACTTCACTGTCAAGCATCTGTTAAACAAACATGCATCAAATTCGAAGTCCGGCTCAACCCGAAGTTGAGAACAACATCTAACCTCACCGTCAAGCATATGTTAAACAAACAGGCATCGAACCCAAAGGGCGGCTCAACCCAAAGTTGATAAGAACATCTGACCGCACCGTCAGGGATTTGTTAAACAAACAGGCATCGAACCCGAAGGCCGGCTCAACACGAAGTTGAGAGGAACATCTAACCTCGCCGTCACGTATCTGTTAAACAAACAGGGATCGAACACGAAGGTCGGCTCAACATGAAGTTTAGAGGAACATTTGACTTCACTGTCAAGCATCTGTGAAACAAACAGGCATCAAATCTAAAGGCCGGCTCAACCCGAAGTTGAGAAGAACATCTGACCTCACCGTCAAGCATCTGTTAAAAAAACAGACATCGAATCCGAAGGTCGGCTCAACATGAAGTTGAGAGGAACATTTGAGTTCACTGTCAAGCATCTGTTAAACAAACAGACATCAAATCCGTAGGCCAGCTCAACCCAAAGTTGAGAAGAACATCTGACCTCACTGTCAAGCATTTGTTAAACAAATAGGCATCGAACCCGAAGGGCGGCTCAACCCGAAGTTGATAAGAACATCTGACCGCACCGTCAGGCATCTGTTAAACAGACAGGCAGCAAACCCGAAGGCCGGCTCAACACGAAGTTAAGAGGAACATCTTACCTCGGTGTCAGGCATCTGTTAAACAAACAGGCATCGAACCCGAAGGCCGGCTCAACATAAATTTGAGAGGAACATTTAAATTCACTGTCAAGCATCTGTTAAACAAACAGTCATCAAATTCAAAGTCCGGGACAACCCGAAGTTGAGAAGAACATCTGACCTCACCGACAAGCATCTGTTAAACAAACAAGCATCGAACCCGAAGGGCGGCTCAACCCGAAGTTGATAAGAACATCTAACCACGCCATCAGGCATCTGTTAAACAAACATGCATCGAACCCGAAGACCGGCTCAACACGAAGTTGAGAGGAACATCTGACCTCGGTGTCAGGCATCTGTTAAACAAACAGGCATCGAACTCGAAGATCGGCTCAACATGAAGTTGAGAGGAACATTTGACTTCACTTCCAAGCATCTGTTAACCAAACAGTTATAAAATTCGAAGTCCGCCTCAACCCAAAGTTGAGAAGAACATCTAACCTCACCGTCAAGCATCTGTTAAACAAACAGGCATCGAACTCGAAGGGCGGCTCAACCCGAAGTTGATAAGAACATCTGACTGCACCGTCAGGAATCTGTTAAACAAACAGGCATCAAACCTGAAGGCCGAATCAACACGAAGTTGAGAGGAACATCTGTCCTCGCCGCCACGCATCTGTTAAACAAACAGGCATCGAACCCGAAGGTCGGCTCAACATGAAGTTGAGAGGAACATTTGACTTCACTGTCAAGCATCTGATAAACAAACAGGCATCAAATCCGAAGGCGGGCTCAACCCAAAGTTGAGAAGAACATCACACCTCACCGTCAAGCATCTGTTAAACCAAGAGGCATCGAACCTGAAGGGAGGCTCAACCCGAAGTTGAGAAGAACATATGACCTCGCCGTCAGGCATCTGTTAAACTAACCGGCATCGAACTCGAAGGTCGGCTCAACAAAGAATTTGAGAGGAACATCTGACCTTGCCGTCAGGCATCTCTTAAACAAACAGTCGTTGAACCAGAAGGTCGGCTCAACATGAAGTTGATAGGAACATTTGACTTCACTGTCAAGCATCTGTTAAACAAACAGTCATCAAATTCGAATGCCGGCTCAACCCGAAGTTGAGAAGAACATCTGATCTCACCGTCAAGCATCTTCTAAACAAACAGGCATCGAATCCCGAAGGGCGTCTCAACCCGAAGTTGATAAGAACATCTGACCTCGCCATCAGGCATCTGTTAAACAAACACGCATCGAACCCGAAGGCCGGCTCAACACGAATTTGAGAGGAACATCTGACCTCGCCGTCAGGCATCTGTTAAACAAACAGGCATCGAACCCGAAGGTCGGCTCAACATGATGTTGGGACGAACATTTGACTTCACTGTTAAGCATTTGTTAAACAAACAGGCATCAAATTCGAAGGTCGGCTAAACCCGAAGTTGAGAAGAACATTAGACCTAACTGTCAGGCATTTGTTAAACAAACAGGCATCGAACCTGAAGGGCGGCTCAACCCGAAGTTGATAAGAACATTAGACCTTGCCATCAGGCATTTGTTAAACAAACAGGCATTGAACCCAAAGGCCGGCTCAACCCGAAGTTGAGAAGAACATCTGACCTAGCCACCAGGTATATGTTAAACAAATAGGCATCGAACCCAAAGGCGGGCTCAACCCGAAGTTGAGAAGAACATCTGACCTCGCCGTCAGGCATCTGTTAAACAAAAAGGTGTGGAACCCGAAGGTCGGCTCAACCCGAAGTTGAGAAGAACATCTGACCTCGCCGTCAAGCTTCTGTTAAACAAATAGGCATCAAACCCGAAGGCCGTCTCAACCCTTAGTTGAGAAGAACATTTGACCTCACTGTCAAACATCTGTTAAACAAACAGGTATCGAACCCGAAGGCCGGTATAACACGAAGTTGAGAAAAACATCTGACCTCGCCATCACGAATCTGTTAAACAAACAGGTATCGAACCCGAAGGCCGGCTCACCTTGAAGTTAAGAGAAACATCTGATCTCCCCATCAGGCATTATTAAACAAATAAGCATCAAACCCGAAGGTCGGCACAACACGAAGTTGTGTAGAACATATGACCTCGCCGTCAGGCATCTGTTAAACAAACACGCATCGAACCCGAAGGACGGCTCAACACGAAGTTGAGAGGAACATCTGACCTCGCCGTCAGACATCTGTTAAACAAGCAGGCATCGAACCCGAAGGACGGCTCAACATGAAGTTGAGAGGAACATTTGACTTCACTGTCAACCATCTGTTAAACAAACAGTCATCAAATTCGAAGGCCGACTCAACCCGAAGTTGAGAAGAACATCTGACCTCACCGTCAGGCATCTGTTAAACAAACAGGCATCGAACGCGAATGGAGGCTCAACCCGAAGTTGAAAAGAACATCTGACCTCGCAATCAGTAATCTGTTAAACAAACATGCATCGAACCCGAAGTTCAGTTCAACACGAAGTTGAGAGGAACATCTGACCTCGCCATCACACATTTGTTAAACAAACTGGCATATAACCCGAAGGTCGGCTCAACATAAAGTTGAAAGGAACATTTGACTTAACTGTCAAGCATTTGTTAAACAAACATGCATCAAATCCGAAGGCCGGCTCAACCCGAAGTTGAGAAGAACATCTGACCTTACCGTTAAGCATCTGTTAAACAAACAGGCATCGAACCCGAAGGGAAGCTCAACCCGAAATTGAGAAGAACATATGACCTCGCCGTCAGGCATCTATTAAACAAACAGGCATCGAACCCGAAGGACGGCTCAACACGAATTTGAGAGGAACATCTGACCTCGCCGTCACGCATTTGTTAAACTAACAGGCATATAACCCGAAGACCGACTCAACATGAAGTTGAGAGGAACATTTGACTTCACTGTTAAGCATTTGTTAAACAAGCAGGCATCAAATTCGAAGGCCGGCTCAACCCGAAGTTGAGAAGAACATCTGACCTCACCGTCAAGCATCTGTTAAACAAACAGGCATCGAACCCGAAGGGCAGCTCAACCCGAACTTGAGAAGAACATATGACCTTGCTGTCAGACATCTGTTAAACAAACAGGCATCGAACCCGAAGGACGGCTCAACACGAATTTGAGAGGAACATCTGACCTCGCCGTCACGCATTTGTTAAACTAACAGGCATATAACCCGAAGGTCGGCTCAACATGAAGTTGAGAGGAACATTTGACTTCACTGTCAAGGATCTGTTAAACAAAAAAGCATCAAATCCGAAGGCCGGCTCAACCCGAAGTTGAGAAGAACATCTGACCTCGCCATCAAGAATCTGTTAAACAAGCAGGCATCGAACCCGAAGGGCATCTCAACCCGAACTTGAGAAGAACATATGACCTCGCCGTCAGGCATCTGTTAAACTAACAGGCATAAAACATGAAGGTCGGCTCAACATGAAGTTGAGAGGAACATTTGACTTCACTGGCAAGCATCTGTTAAACAGACAAGCATCAAATCCGAAGGCCGGCTCAACCAAGAGTTGAGAAGAACATCTGACCTCGCTGTCAAGTATCTGTTAAGCAAGCAGGCATCGAACCCGAAGGGCAGCTCAACCCGAACTTGAGAGGAACATCTGAACTCGCAGTCAGACATTCGTTAAACAAACAGGCATCGAACCCGAAGGTCGTCTCAATATGAAGTTGAGAGGAACATTTGACTTGACTGTCAAGCATCTGTTAAACAAACAGGCATCAAATCAGAAGGTCGGCTCAACCCGAAGTTGAGAAGAACATCTGACCTCACCGTCAAGCACCTGTTAAACAAACAGGCATCGAACCCGAAGGGCGGCTGAACCCGAACTTGATAAGAGCATCTGACCTCGCCGTCAGGAATCTGTTAAACAAATAGGCGTCGAACCCTAAGGCCGGCTCAACACGAAGTTGAGATGAACATCTGACCTCGTCGTCACGCATCTGTTAAACAAACAGGTATCGAACCCGAAGGTCGGCTCAACATGAAGTTGATAGGAACATTTGACTTCACTGTCAAGCAGTTGTTAAACAAACAGTCATCAAATTCGAAGTCCGGCTCAACCCGAAGATGAGAAGAACATCTGACCTCACTGTCAAGCATCTGTTAAACAAACAGGCATCGAACCCGAAGCGCGGCTCATCCTGAAGTTGATAAGAACATCTGAACTCGTTGTCAGGAATCTGTTAAACAAACAGGCATCGAACCCGAAGGCCGGCTCAACACGAAGTTGAGAGGAACATCTGACCTTGCCGTCACGCATTTGTTAAACAAACAGGTATATAACCCGAAGGTCGGCTCAACATGAAGTTGAGAGGAACATTTGACTTCATTGTCAAGCATCTGTTAAACAAACAGGCATCAAATCCGAAGGCCGACTAAACCCGAAGTTGAGAAGAACATCTGAACTCACCGTCAAGCATATGTTAAACAAACAGGCATCAAACCCGAAGTGCAGCTCAACCCAAAGTTGAGAAGGACATATGACCTCGCTGTCAGGCATCTGTTAAACTTACAGGCATCGAACCCGAAGGCCGCCTCAACACGAAGTTGAGAGGAACATCTGACCTCGGTGTCAGGCATCTGTTAAACAAACAGGCATCGAACCCGAAGGTCGGCTCAACATGAAGTTGAGAGAAACATTTAACTTCACTGTCAAGCATTTTTTAAACCAACAGTCGTCAAATTCGAAGTCTGGCTCAACCCGAAGATAAGAAGAACATATGACCTCACCGTCAAGCATCTGTTAAACCAACAGGCATCAAACCCGTAGGGCGGCTCAACTCGAAGTTGATAAGAACATCTGACCGCGCCATCAGGCATCTGTTAAACAAACAGGCATCGAACCCGAAGGAAGGCTCAACACGAAGTTGAGAGGAACATCTGAACTCGGTGTCAGGCATCTGTTAAACAAACAGGCATATAACCCGAAGGTCGGTTCAACATGAAGTTGAGAGGAACATTTTACTTCACTGTCAAACATCTGTTAAACAAACAGGCGTCAAATCCGAAGGCCGGCTCAACCCGAAGTTGAGAAGAACATCTGACCTCACCGTCAAGCATCTGTTAAACAAACAGGCATCGAACCCAAAGGGCAGCTCAACCCGAACTTGAGAAGAACATATGACCTCGCCGTCAGGCATCTGTTAAACAAACAGGCATCGAACCCGAAGGCCGGCTTAACACGAAGTTGAAAGGAACATCTTACCTCGCCGTCACGAATTTGATAAACAAACAGGCATCGAACCCGAATGTCTTGTCAACATGAAGTTGAGAGGAACATTTGACTTCACTGTCAAGCATGTGTTAAAAAAACAGACATCAAATCAGAAGGCCGGCTCAACCCGAAGTTGAGAAGAACATCTGACCTCACCGTCAAACACCTGTTAAACAAACAGGCATCGAACCCGAAGGCCGGCTCAACACGAACATGATAAGAGCATCTGACCTCGCCGTCAGGAATCTGTTAAACAAACAGGCATCGAACCCGAAGGCCGGCTCAACACGAAGTTGAGAGGAACATCTGACCTCGCCGTCATGCATCTGTTAAACAAACAGGTATCGAACCCGAAGGTCGGCTCAACATGAAGTTGAGAGGAACATTTGACTTCACTTTCAAGCAGCTGTTAAACAAACAATCATCAAATTAGAAGTCCGGCTCAACCCGAAGTTGTGAAGAACATCTGACCTCACTGTCAAGCATCTGTTAAACAAACAGGCATCGAACCCGAAGCGCGGCTCATCCTAAAGTTGATAAGAACATCTGAACTCGTTGTCAGGAATCTGTTAAACAAACATGCATCGAACCCGAAGGCCAGCTCAACACGAAGTTGAGAGGAACATCTGACCTCACCGTCATGCATCTGTTAAACAAACAGGTATCGAACCCGAAGGTCGGCTCAACATGAAGTTGAGAGGAACATTTGACTTCACTTTCAAGCAGCTGTTAAACAAACAATCATCAAATTAGAAGTCCGGCTCAACCCGAAGGTGAGAAGAACATCTGACCTCACTGTCAAGCATCTGTTAAACAAACAGGCATCGAACCCGAAGCGCGGCTCATCCTAAAGTTGATAAGAACATCTGAACTCGTTGTCAGGAATTTGTTAAACAAACATGCATCGAACCCGAAGGCCAGCTCAACACGAAGTTGAGAGGAACATTTGACCTTGCCGTCACGCATTTGTTAAACAAACAGGCATATAACCCGAAGGTCGACTCAACATGAAGTTGATAGGAACATTTGACTTCATTGTTAAGCATCTGTTAAACAAACAGGCATCAAATCTGAAGGCCGACTAAACCCGAAGTTGAGAAGAACATCTGAATTCACCGTCAAGCATTTGTTAAACAAACAGGCATCGAACCCGAAGTGCAGCTCAACCCGAAGTTAAGAAGAACATATGACCTCGCCGTCAGGCATCTATTAAACTTACAGGCATCGAACCCGAAGGCCGGCTCAACACGAAGTTGGGAGGAACATCTGACCTCGGTGTCAGGCATCTGTTAAACAAACAGGCATCGAACCCGAAGGTCGGCTCAACATGAAGTTGAGAGGAACATTTAACTTCACTGTCAAGCATTTGTTAAAAAAACAGTCGTCAAATTCGAAGTCTGGCTCAACCCGAAGTTAAGAAGAACATCTGACCTCACCGTCAAGCATCTGTTAAACCAACAGGCATCAAACCCGGAGGGCGGCTCAACCCGAAGTTGATAAGAACATCTGACCGCGCCATCAGGCATCTGTTAAACAAACAGGCATCGAACCCGAAGGCCGGCTCAACACGAAGTTGAGAGGAACATCTGACCTCGGTATTAGGCATCTGTTAAACAAACAGGCATCGAACCCAAAGGTCGGTTCAACATGAAGTTGAGAGGAACATTTGACTTCACTGTCAAACATTTGTTAAACAAACAGGCATCAAATCTGAAGGCCGGCTCAACCCGAATTTGAGAAGAACATCTGACCTCACTGTCAAGCATCTGTTAAACAAACAGGCATCGAACCCAAAGGGCAGCTCAACCCGAACTTGAGAAGAACATATGACCTCGCCGTCAGGCATCTGTTAAACAAACAGGCATCGAACCCGAAGGCCGGCTTAACACAAAGTTGAAAGGAACATCTGACCTCGCCGTCACGAATTTGTTAAACAAACAGGCATCGAACCCGATGGTCGTCTCAACATGAAGTTGAGAGGAACATTTGACTTCACTGTCAAGCATCTGTTAAACAAACAGGCATCAAATCAGAAGGTCGGCTCAACCCGAAGTTGAGAAGAACATCTGACCTCACCGTCAAGCACCTGTTAAACAAACAGGCATCGAACCTGAAGGACGGTTGAACCCGAAGTTGATAAGAACATCTGACCTCCCCGTCAGGAATCTGTTAAACAAACAGGCATCAAACCCGAAGGCCGGCTCAACACGAAGTTGAGAGGAACATCTGACCTCGCCGTCACGCATCTATTAAACAAACAGGTATCAAACCCGAAGGTCGGCTCAACATGAAGTTGAGAGGAACATTTGAATTCACTGTCAAGCATCTGTTAAACAAACAGGCATCGAACCCGAAGGGCGGCTCAACCCGAAGTTGATAAGAACATCTGAACTCGCCGTCAAAAATCTGTTAAACAAATAGGCATCGAACCCGAAGGGCGGCTCAACACGAAGTTGAGAGGAACATCTGACCTCGCCGTCACGCATTTGTTAAACAAACATGCATCGAACCCGAAGGCCGGCTCAACACGAATTTGAGAGGAACATTTGACTTCAATGTCAAGCATCTGTTAAAGAAACAGGCATCAAATCCGAAGGCCGGCTAAACCCGAAGTTGAGAAGAACATCTGACCATACTGTCAAGCATCTGTTAAACAAACAGGCATCGAACCCGAAGGCTGGCTCAACACGAAGTTGAGAGGAACATCTGACCTCAGTGTCAGGCATCTGTTAAACAAACAGGCATCGAACCCGAAGGTCAGCTCAACATGAAGTTGAGAGGAACATTTGACTTCACTGTCAAGCATCTGTTAAACAAACAGTCATCAAATTCAAAGTCCGGCTCAACCCGAAGTTGAGAAGAACATCTGACCTCACCGTCAAGCATCTGTTAAACAAACAGGCATCGAACCCGAAGGGTTGCTCAACCCGAAGTTGATAAGAACATCTAACCGCGCCATCAGGCATCAGTTAAACAAACAAGCATCCATCCCGAAGGCCGGCTTAACACGAAGTTGAGAGGAACATCTGACCTCGCTGTCACGCATCTGTTAAAAAAACAGGTATCGAACCCGAAGGTCGGCTCAACATGAAGTTGAGAGGAACATTTGACTTCACTATCAAGCATCTGTTAAACAAATAGTCATCAAATTCGAAGTCCAGCTTAACCCGAAGTTGAGATGAATATCTGCCTCACTGTGTAGCATCTGTTAAACAAACAGGCATCGAACCCGAAGGGCGGCTTAACCCGAAGTTGATAAGAACATCTGACCGCACCGTCAGGCATCTGCTAAACAAACAAGCATCGAACCCGAACGCCGGCTCAACACAAAGTTGAGAGGAACATCTGACCTGAGTGTCAGGCATCTGTTAAACAAACAGACATCGAACCCGAAGGTCGGCTCAACATGAAGTTGAGAGGAACATTTGACTTCACTGTCAAGCATCTGTTAAACAAACAGGCATCAAATCCGAAGGCCGCCTCATCCCAAAGTTGAGAAGAACATCTGACCTCACTGTCAAGCATCTGTTAAAGAAACAGGCATCGAACCCGAAGGGCGGCTCAACTCGAAGTTGATAAGAACATCTGAACTCGCCGTCAGGCATCTGTTAAACAAACAGGCATCGAATCTGAAGGTCGGCTCAACACAAAGTTGAGAGGAACATCTGACCTTGGTGTCAGGCATCTGTTAAACAAACAGGCATCGAACCCAAAGGCCGGCTCAACATGAAGTTGAGAGGAACATTTACCTTCGCTGCAAGCATCTATTAAACAAACCGTCATCAAATTGAAAGTCCAGCTCAACCCGGAGTTGAGAAGAACATCTGACCTCACCGTCAAGCAGCTGTTAAACAAACAGGCATCGGACCTGAAGGGCGGCTCAACCCGAACTTGATAAGAACATCTGACCATGTCGTCAGGCATCTGTTAAACAAACAGGCATCGAACCCGAAGCCCGGCTCAACACGAAGTTGAGAGGAACATCTGACCTCAGTGTCAGCATCTGTTAAACAAACAGGCATCGACCCCGAAGATCGGCTCAACATGAAGTTGAGAGGAACATTTGACTTCACTGTCAAGCATCTGTTAAACAAACAGTCATCAAATTCGAAGTCCGGCTCAAACCGAAGTTGAGAAGAACATCTGACCTCACTGTCAAGCATCTGTTAAACAAACAGGCATCGAACCCGAAGGCCGGCTTAACACGAAGTTGAGAGGAACATCTGACCTCGGTGTCAGGCATCTGTTAAACAAACAGGCATCGAACCCGAAGGTCGGCTCAACATGAAGTTGAGAGGAACATTTGACCTCACTGTCAAGCATTTGATAAACAAACAAGCATCAAATCCGAAGGCCGGCTCATCCCAAAGTTGAGAAGAACATCTGACCTCACTGTCAAGCATCTGTTAAACTAACAGTCATCAAATTCGAAGTCCGGCTCAACCCAAAGTTGAGAAGAACATCTGACCTCACCGTCAAGCATTTGTTAAACAAACAGGCATCGAACCCGAAGGGCGGCTCAACCCGAAGTTGATAAGAACATCTGACCTCGCCGTCAGGCATCGCACCTGAAGGTCGGCTCAACACGAATTTGAGAGGAACATATGACCTCGCCGTCATGCATCTGTTAAACAAACAGGAATCGAACCCGAAGGTCGGCACAACATGAAGTTGAGAGGAACATTTGACTTCACTGTCAAGCATCTGTTAAACAAACAGACATCAAATCCGAAGGCCGGCTCAACCCAAAGTTGAGAACAACATCTGACCTCACTGTCAAGCATCTGTTAAACAAACAGGCATCGAACCCGAAGGGAGGCACAACCCAAAGTTGATAAGAACATCTGACCGCACCGTCAAGCATCTGTTAAACAAACATGCATCGAACCCGAAGGCCGGCTCAACCTGAAGTTGAGAGGAACATCTGACCTCGGTGTCAGGCATCTGTTAAACAAACAGGCATCGAACCCGAAGGTCGACTCAACATGAAGTTGAGAGGAACATTTAACTTCACTGTCAAGCATCTGTTAAACAAACAGTCATCAAATTCGAAGTCCGGCTCAACCCGAAGTTGAGAAGAACATCTGACCTCACCGTCAAGCATCTGTTAAACAAACAGGCATCAAACCCGAAGGGCGGCTCAACCCGAAGTTGATAAGAACATCTGACCGCGCCATCAAGCATTTGTTAAACAAACAGGTATCGAACCCGAAGGCCGGCTCAACACGAATTTGAGAGGAACACCTGACCTCGATTGTCAGGCATCTGTTAAACAAACAGGCATCGAACCCGAAGCTCGGCTCAACATGTAGTTGAGAGGAAAATTTGACTTCACTGTCAAGCATCTGTTAAACAAACAGTCATCAAATTCGAAGTCTGGCTCAACCCGAAGTTGAGAAGAACATCTGACCTCACCGTCAAGCATCTGTTAAACAAACAGGCATCGAACCCGAAGGTCGGCTCAACATGAAGTTGAGAGGAACATTTAACTTCGCTGTCAAGCATCTATTAAACAAACAGTCATCAAATTCGAAGTCCGGCTCATCCCGAAGTTGAGAAGAACATCTGACCTCACCGTCAAGCAGCTGTTAAACAAACAGGCATCGAACACGAAGGGCGGCACAACCCGAAGTTGATAAGAACATCTGACCGCACCGTCAAGCATCTGTTAAACAAACAGGCATCGAACCCGAAGGCCGGCTCGACACGAAGTTGAGAGGAACATCTGACCTCGGTGGCAGGCATCTGTTAAACAAACAGGCATCGAACCCGAAGGTCGACTCAACATGAAGTTGAGAGGAACATTTAACTTCACTGTCAAGCATCTGTTAAACAAACAGTCATCAAATTCGAAGTCCGGCTCAACCCGAAGTTGAGAAGAACATCTGACCTCACCGTCAAGCATCTGTTAAACAAACAGGCATCGAACCCGAAGTGCGGCTCAACCCGAAGTTGAAAAGAACATCTGACCGCAATGTCAGGCATATGTTAAACAAACAGGCATCGAACCCGAAGGTCGGCTCAACACGAAGCTGAGAGGAACATCTGACCTCGGTGTCAGGAATTGTTAAACAAACAGGCATCGAACCCGAAGGTTGGCTCAACATGAAGTTGAGAGGAACATTTAACTTCACTGTCAAGCATCTGTTAAACAAACAGGCATCAAACCCGAAGGGCGGCTCAACCCGAAGTTGATAAGAACATCTGACCGCGCCATCAAGCATCTGTTAAACAAACAGGTATCGAACCCGAAGGCCGGCTCAACACGAATTTGAGAGGAACATCTGACCTTGGTGTCAGGCATCTGTTAAACAAACAGGCATCGAACCCGAAGCTCGGCTCAACATGTAGTTGAGAGGAACATTTGACTTCACTGTCAAGCATCTGTTAAACAAACACTCATCAAATTCGAAGTCTGGCTCAACCCGAAGTTGAGAAGAACATCTGACCTCACCGTCAAGCATCTGTTAAACAAACAGGCATCGAACCCGAAGGTCGGCTCAACATGAAGTTGAGAGGAACATTTAACTTCGCTGTCAAGCATCTATTAAACAAACAGTCATCAAATTCGAAGCCCGGCTCAACCCGAAGTTGAGAAGAACATCTGACCTCACCGTCAAGCAGCTGTTAAACAAACAGGCATCGAACACGAAGGGCGGTTCAACCCGTACTTGATAAGAACATCTGACCACGTCGTCAGGCATCTATTAAACAAACAGGCATCGAACCCGAAGGCCGGCTCAACACGAAGTTGAGAGGAACATCTGACCTCAGTGTCAGCATCTGTTAAACAAACAGGCATCGACCCCGAAGATCGGCTCAACATGAAGTTGAGAGGAACATTTGACTTCACTGTCAAGCATCTGTTAAACAAACAATCATCAAATTCGAAGTCCGGCTCAACCCGAAGTTGAGAAGAACATCTGACCTCACTGTCAAGCATCTATTAAATAAGCAGGCATCGAACACGAAGGGAGGCTCAACCCGAAGTTGATAAGAACATCTGAACTCGCCGTTAGGCATCTGTTAAACAAACAGGCATCGAATCCGAAGGCCGGCTCAACACAAAGTTGAGAGGAACATTTGACCTTGGTGTCAGGCATCTGTTAAACAAACAGGCATCGAACCCGAAGGTCGGCTCAACATGAAGTTGAGAGGAACATTTAACTTCACTGTCAAGCATTTGTTAAACAAACAATCATCAAATTCGAAGTCCGGTTCAACCCGAAGTTGAGAAGAACATCTGACCTCACTGTCAAGCATCTGCTAAACAAACAGGCCTCGAACCCGAAGGGCGGCTCAACCCGGAGTTGATAAGAACATCTGACCGCACTGTCAGGCATCTGTTAAACAAACAGGCATCGAACCCGAAGGCCAGCTCAACACGAAGTTGAGAGGAACATCTGACCTCGGTGTCAGGCATCTGTTAAACAAACAAGCATCGAACCTGAAGGTCGGCTCAACATGAAGTTGAGAGGAACATTTGACTTCACTGTCAAGCATCTGTTAAACAAACAGTCATCAAATTCGAAGTTTGGCTCAACCCGAAGTTGAGAAGAACATCTGACCTCACCGTCAAGCATCTGTTAAACAAACTGGCATCGAACCCGAAGGTCGGCTCAACATGAAGTTGAGAGGAACATTTAACTTCGCTGTCAAGCATCTATTAAACAAACAGTCATCAAATTCGAAGTCCGGCTCAACCCGAAGTTGAGAAGAACATCTGACCTCACCGTCAAGCAGCTGTTAAACAAACAGGCATCGAACACGAAGGGCGGCACAACCCGAAGTTGATAAGAACATCTGTCCGCACCGTCAAGCATCTGTTAAACAAACAGGCATCGAACCCGAAGGCCGGCTCAACACGAAGTTGAGAGGAACATCTGACCTCGGTGGCAGGCATCTGTTAAACAAACAGGCATCGAACCCGAAGGTCGACTCAACATGAAGTTGAGAGGAACATTTAACTTCACTATCAAGCATCTGTTAAACAAACAGTCATCAAATTCGAAGTCCGGCTCAACCCGAAGTTGAGAAGAACATCTGACCTCACCGTCAAGCATCTGTTAAACAAACAGGCATCGAACCCGAAGTGCGGCTCAACCCGAAGTTGAAAAGAACATCTGACCGCAACGTCAGGCATCTGTTAAACAAACAGGCATCGAACCCGAAGGCCGGCTCAACACGAAGCTGAGAGGAACATCTGACCTCTGTGTCAGGCATTTGTTAAACAAACAGGCATCGAACCCGAAGGTTGGCTCAACATGAAGTTAAGAGGAACATTTAACTTCACTGACAAGCATCTGTTAAACAAACAGTCATCAAATTCGAAGTTCGGCTCAAGCCGAAGTTGAGAAGAACATCTAACCTCACCGTCAAGCATCTGTTAAACAAACAGGCATCAAACCCGAAGGGCGGCTCAACCCGAAGTTGATAAGAACATCTGACCGCGCCATCAAGCATCTGTTAAACAAACAGGTATCGAACCCGAAGGCCGGCTCAACACGAATTTGAGAGGAACATCTGACCTCGGTGTCAGGCATCTGTTAAACAAACAGACATCGAACTCGAAGCTCGGCTCAACGTGTAGTTGAGAGGAACATTTCACTTCACTGTCAAGCATCTGTTAAAGAAACTGTCATCAAATTCGAAGTCTGGCTCAACCCGAAGTTGAGAAGAACATCTGACCTCACCGTCAAGCATCTGTTAAACAAACAGGCATCGAACCCGAAGGTCGGCTCAACATGAAGTTGAGAGGAACATTTAACTTCACTGTCAAGCATCTATTAAACAAACAGTCATCAAATTCGAAGTCCGGCTCAACCCGAAGTTGAGAAGAACATCTGACCTCACCGTCAAGCAGTTGTTAAACAAACAGGCATCGAACACGAAGGGCGGTTCAACCCGTACTTGATAAGAACATCTGACCACGTCGTCAGGCATCTATTAAACAAACAGGCATCGAACCCGAAGGCCGGCTCAACACGAAGTTGAGAGGAACATCTGACCTCAGTGTCAGCATCTGTTAAACAAACAGGCATCGACCCCGAAGATCGGCTCAACATGAAGTTGAGAGGAACATTTGACTTCACTGTCAAGCATCTGTTCAACAAACAGTCATCAAATTCGAAGTCCGGCTCAACCCGAAGTTGAGAAGAACATCTGACCTCACTGTCAAACATCTTTTAAACAAGCAGGCATCGAACACGAAGGGCGGCTCAACCCGAAGTTGATAAGAACATCTGAACTCGCCGTTAGGCATCTGTTAAACAAACAGGCATCGAATCCGAAGGCCGGCTCAACACAAAGTTGAGAGGAACATTTGACCTTGGTGTCAGGCATCTGTTAAACAAACAGGCATCGAACCCGAAGGTCGGCTCAACATGAAGTTGAGAGGAACATTTAACTTCACTGTCAAGCATTTGTTAAACAAACAATCATCAAATTCGAAGTCCGGTTCAACCCGAAGTTGAGAAGAACATCTGACCTCACTGTCAAGCATCTGTTAAACAAACAGGCCTCGAACCCGAAGGGCGGCTCAACCCGGAGTTGATAAGAACATCTGACCGCACTGTCAGGCATCTGTTAAACAAACAGGCATCGAACCCGAAGGCCGGCTCAACACGAAGTTGAGAGGAACATCTGACCTCGGTGTCAGGCATCTGTTAAACAAACAGGCATCGAACCTGAAGGTCGGCTCAACATGAAGTTGAGAGGAGCATTTGACTTCACTGTCAAGCATCTGTTAAACAAACAGTCATCAAATTCGAAGTCTGGCTCAACCCGAAGTTGAGAAGAACATCTGACCTCACCGTCAAGCATCTGTTAAACAAACAGGCATCGAACCCGAAGGTCGGCTCAACATGAACTTGAGAGGAACATTTAACTTTGCTGTCAAGCATCTATTAAACAAACAGTCATCAAATTCGAAGTCCGGCTCAACCCGAAGTTGAGAAGAACATCTGACCTCACCGTCAAGCAGCTGTTAAACAAACAGGCATCGAACACGAAGGGCGGCACAACCCGAAGTTGATAAGAACATCTGACCGCACCGTCAAGCATCTGTTAAACAAACAGGCATCGAACCCGAAGGCCGGCTCAACACGAAGTTGAGAGGAACATCTGACCTCGGTGGCAGGCATCTGTTAAACAAACAGGCATCGAACCCGAAGGTCGACTCAACATGAAGTTGAGAGGAACATTTAACTTCACTATCAAGCATCTGTTAAACAAACAGTCATCAAATTCGAAGTCCGGCTCAACCCGAAGTTGAGAAGAACATTTGACCTCACCGTCAAGCATCTGTTAAACAAACAGGCATCGAACCCGAAGTGCGGCTCAACCCGAAGTTGTAAAGAACATCTGACCGCAACGTCAGGCATCTGTTAAACAAACAGGCATCGAACCCGAAGGCCGGCTCAACACGAAGCTGAGAGGAACATCTGACCTCGGTGTCAGGCATTTGTTAAACAAACAGGCATCGAACCCGAAGGTTGGCTCAACATGAAGTTAAGAGGAACATTTAACTTCACTGTCAAGCATCTGTTAAACAAACAGTCATCAAATTCGAAGTTCGGCTCAAGCCGAAGTTGAGAAGAACATCTAACCTCACCGTCAAGCATCTGTTAAACAAACAGGCATCAAACCCGAAGGGCGGCTCAACCCGAAGTTGATAAGAACATCTGACCGCGCCATCAAGCATCTGTTAAACAAACAGGTATCGAACCCGAAGGCCGGCTCAACACGAATTTGAGAGGAACATCTGACCTCAGTGTCAGGCATCTGTTAAACAAACAGACATCGAACCCGAAGCTCGGCTCAACGTGTAGTTGAGAGGAACATTTGACTTCACTATCAAGCATCTGTTAAAGAAACTGTCATCAAATTCGAAGTCTGGCTCAACCCGAAGTTGAGAAGAACATCTGACCTCACCGTCAAGCATCTGTTAAACAAACAGGCATCGAACCCGAAGGTCGGCTCAATATGAAGTTGAGAGGAACATTTAACTTCGCTGTCAAGCATCTATTAAACAAACAGTCATCAAATTCGAAGTCCGGCTCAACCCAAAGTTGAGAAGAACATCTGACCTCACCGTCAAGCAGCTGTTAAACAAACAGGCATCGAACACGAAGGGCGGCTCAACCACAAACTGATAAGAACATCTGACCACCTCGTTAGGCATCTGTTAAACAAACAGTCATCAAATTCGAAGTGTCGCTCAACCCGAAGTTGAGAGGAACATCTGACCTCAGTGTCAGCATCTGTTAAACAAACAGGCATCGACCCCGAAGATCGGCTCAACATGAAGTTGAGAGGAACATTTGACTTCACTGTCAAGCATCTGTTAAACAAACAGAAATCAAATCCGAAGGCCGGCTCAACCTAAAGTTGAGAAGAACGTCTGACCTCACTGTCAAGCATCTGTTAAACAAACATGCATCGAACCCGAAGGGCGGCTTAACCTGAAGTTGATAAGAACATCTGACCGCACCGTTAGACATCTGTTATACAAACAGGCATCGAACCCGAAGGCCGGCTCAACACGAAGTTGAGAGGAACATCTGACCTCGGTGTCAGGCATCTGTTAAACAAACAGGCATCGAACCCGAAGGTCGGCTCAACATGAAGTTGAGAGGAACATTTAACTTCACTGTCAAGCATCTGTTAAACAAACAGTCATCAAATTCGAAGTCCGGTTCAACCCGAAGTTGAGAAGAACATCTGACCTCAATGTCAAGCATCTGTTAAACAAACAGGCCTCAAACCCGAAGGGCGGCTCAACCCGGAGTTGATAAGAACATCTGACCGCACTGTCAGGCATCTGTTAAACAAACAGGCATCGAACCCGAAGGCCGGCTCAACACGAAGTTGAGAGGAACATCTGACCTCGGTGTCAGGCATCTGTTAAACAAACATGCATCAAACTTGAAGGTTGGCTCAACATGAAGTTGAGAGGAACATTTGACTTCACTGTCAAGCATTTGATAAACAAACAAGCATCAAATCCGATGGTCGGCTCAACCCAAAGTTGAAAAGAACATCTGACCTCACTGTCAAGCATCTGTTAAACAAACAGTCATCAAATTCGAAGTCCGGCTCAACCCAAAGTTGAGAAGAACATCTGACCTTACCGTCAAGCATCTGTTAAACAAACAGGCATCGAACCCGAAGGGCGGCTCAACCCGAAGTTGATAAGAACATCTGACCTCGCCGTCAAGCATCGAACCCGAAGGTCGGCTCAACACGAAGTTGAGAGGAACATATGACCTCGCTGTCACGCATCTGTTAAACAAACAGGAATCGAACCCGAAGGTCGGCTTAACACGAAGTTGAGAGGAACATATGACCTTGCCGTCACGCATCTGTTAAACAAACAGGAATCGAACCCGAAGGTCGGCTCAACATGAAGTTGATAGGAACATTTGACTTCACTGTCAAGCATCTGTTAAACAAACAGGCATCAAATCCGAAGGCCGGCTCAACCCAAAGTTGAGAAGAACATCTGACTTTACTGTCAAGCATCTGTTAAACAAACAGGCATCGAACCCGAAGGGCGGCTCAAACCGAAGTTGACAAGAACATATGACCGCAACGTCAGGCATCTGTTAAACAAACAAGCATCGAACCCGAAGGTCGGCTCAACACGAAGCTGAGAGGAACATCTGACCGCACCGTCAAGCATCTATTAAACAAACAGGCATCGAACCCGAAGGTCGGCTCAACATGAAGTTGAGATGAACATTTGGCTTCACTGTCAAGCATCTGTTAAACAAACAGGCATCAAATCCGAAGGCCGGCTCAACCCAAAGTTGAGAGGAACATCTGACCTCACCGTCAAGCATTTGTTAAACAAACAGGCATCGAACCCGAAGGGCGGCTCAACCCGAAGTTGATAAGAACATCTGACCGCATTGTCAGGCATCTGTTAAACAAACAGGCATCGAACCCGAAGGCCGGCTCAACACGAAGTTGAGAGGAACATCTGACCTCGCCGTCACGCATCTGTTAAACAAACAAGAATCGAACTTGAAGGTCGGCTCAACATGAAGTTGAGAGGAACATTTGACTTCACTGTCAAGCATCTTTTAAATAAACAGACATCAAATTCGAAGGCCGACTCAACCCAAAGTTGAGAAGAACATATGACCTTACCGTCAAGCATATTTTAAACAAACAGGCATCGAACCCGAAGGGCGGCACAACCCGAAGTTTATAAGAACATCTGACCGCACTGTCAGGCATCTGTTAAACAAACAAGCATCGAACCCGAAGGCCGGCTCAACACGAAGTTTAGAGGAACATATGACCTCGATGTCAGGCATCTGTTAAACAAAAAGGCATCAAACTCGAAGGTCGGCTCAACATGAAAATGAGAGGAACATTTAACTTCACTCTCAAGCATCTGTTAAACAAACAGTCATCAAATACGAAGTTCGGCTCAACCCGAAGTTGAGAAAAACATCTAACCTCACCGTCAAGCATCTGTTAAACAAACAGGCATCGAACCCGAAGGGCGGCTCAACCCGAAGTTGTTAAGAACATCTGACCGCACCGTCAGGCATCTGTTAAACAAACAGGCATCAAACCCGAAGTCCGGCTCAACACGAAGTTTAGAGGAACATCTGACCTCGCCGTCACGCATCTGTTAAATAAACAGGAATCAAACTCGAAGGTCGGCTCAACATGAAGTTGAGAGGAACATTTGACTTCATTGTCAAGCATCTTTTAAACAAACAGGCATCAAATCCAGACGCCTGCTCAACCCAAAGTTGAGAAGAACATCTGACCTCACCGTCAAGCATCTGTTAAACAAACAGGCATCGAACCCGAAGGGCGGCTCAACCCGAAGTTTATAAAAACATCTGACCGCACCGTCAGGCATCTGTTAAACAAACAAGCATCGAACCCGAAGGCCGACTCAACACGAAGTTGAGAGGAATATCTGACCTCGGTGGCAAGCATCTATTAAACAAAAAGGCATCGAACATGAAGGTCGGCTCAACATGAAGTTGAGAGGAACATTTAGCTTCACTGCCAAGCATCTGTTAAACAAACAGTCCTTAAATTCGAAGTCCGGCTCAACCCGAAGTTGAGAAGAACATCTGACCTCACCGTCAAGCATCTGTTAAATAAACAGGCATCGAACCCGAAGGGCGGCTCAACCAGAAGTTGATAAGAACATCTGACCACACCGTCAGGCATCTGTTAAACAAACAGGCATCGAACCCGAAGGCCGGCTCAACATGGAGCTGAGAGGAACATCTGACCTCAGTGTCAGGAATCTGTTAAACAAACAGGCATCGAACCCGAAGGTCGGCTCAACATGAAGTTGAGAGGAACATTTAACTTCACTGTCAAGCATCTTTTAAACAAACAGTCATCAAATTCGAAGTTCGGCTCAAGCCGAAGTTGAGAAGAACATCTGACCTCACTGTCAAGCATCTGTTAAACAAACAGGCATCGATCCCGAAGGGCGGCTCAACCCGAAGTTGATAAGAACATCTGACCGTGCCATCAGGTATCTGTTAAACAAACAGGTATCGAACCCGAAGGCCAGCTCAACACGAAGTTGAGAGGAACATCTGACCTCGGTGTCAGGCATCTGTTAAACAAACAGGCATCGAACCCGAAGGTCGGCTCAACATGTAGTTGAGAGGAACATTTGACTTCACTGTCAAGCATCTGTTAAACAAACAGTCATCAAATTTGAAGTCTGGCTCAACCCGAAGTTGAGAAGAACATCTGACCTCACCGTCAAGCATCTGTTAAACAAACAGGCATCGAACCCGAAGGGTGGCTCAACCCGAAGTTGATAAGAACATCTGACCGCACCGTCAGGCATCTGTTAAACAAACAGGCATCGAACCCGAAGGCCGGCTCAACACGGAGTTGAGAGGAATATCTGACCTCGGTGTCAGGAATCTGTTAAACAAACAGGCATCGAACCCGAAGGTCGGCTCAACATGAAGTTGAGAGGAACATTTAACTTCACTGTCAAGCATCTTTTAAACAAACAGTCATCAAATTCGAAGTTCGGCTCAAGCCGAAGTTGAGAAGAACATCTGACCTCACCGTCAAGCATCTGTTAAACAAACAGGCATCGAACCCGAAGGGTGGCTCAACCCGAAGTAGATAAGAACATCTGACTGCACCATCAGGCATCTGTTAAACAAACAGGTATCGAACCTGAAGGCCGGCTCAACACGAAGTTGAGAGGAACATCTGACCTCGGTGTTAGGCATCTTTTAAACAAACAGGCATCGAACCCGAAGGTCGGCTCAACATGTAGTTGAGAGGAACTTTTGACTTCACTGTCAAGCATCTGTTAAACAAACAGTCATCAAATTCGAGGTCTGGCTCAACCCAAAGTTGAGAAGAACATCTGACCTCACCATCAAGCATCTGTTAAACAAACAGGCATCGAACCCGAAGTGCGGCTCAACCCGAAGTTGAAAAGAACATCTGACAGCAATGTCAGGCATATGTTAAACAAACAGGCATCGAACCCGAAGGTCGGCTCGACACGAAGTTGAGAGGAACATCTGACCTCGGTGGCAGGCATCTGTTAAACAAACAGGCATCGAACCCGAAGGTCGGCTCAACCCAAAGTTGAGAACAACATCTGAACTCACCGTCAATTATCTGTTAAACAAACAGGCATCGAACCCGAAGGGCGGCTCAACCTGAAGTTGATAAGAACTGCTGACTGCAACGTCAGGCCTCTGTTAAACAAACAGGCATCGAACCCGAAGGCCGGCTCAACACGAAATCGAGAGGAACATCTGACCTCGGTGTCAGGCATCTGTTAAAAAAACAGGCATCGAACCCGAAGGTCGACTCAACATGAAGTTGAGAGGAACATTTGACTTCACTGTCAAGCATCTGTTAAACAAACAGGTATCGAACCCGAAGGGCGGCTCAACCTGAAGTTAATAAGAACATCTGACCGCACCATCAGGCATCCGTTAAACAAACATGCATCGAACCCAAAGGCCGGCTCAACACGAAGTAGAGAGGAACATTTGACCTCGGTGTCAGGCATCTGTTAAACAAACAGGCATCGAACCCGAAGGTAGGCTTAACATGAAAATGAGAGGAACATTTAACTTCACTGTCAAACATCTGTTAAACAAACAGTCATCAAATTCGAAGTTCGGCTCAACCCGAAGTTGAGAAAAACATCTGACCTCACCGTCAAGCATCTGTTAAACAAACAGGCATCGAACCCGAAGGGCTGCTCAACCCGAAGTTGATAAGAACATCTGACCGCACCGTCAGGCATCTGTTAAACAAACAGGCATTAAAACCGGAGGCCGGCTCAACACGAAGTTTAGAGGAACATCTGACCTCGCCGTCACGCATCTGTTAAACAAACAGGAATCGAACTCGAAGGTCGACTCAACATGAAGTTGAGAGGAACATTTGACTTCACTGTCAAGCATCTTTTAAACAAACAGGCATCAAATCCGAAGGCCGGATCAACCCAAAGTTGAGAAGAACATCTAACCTCATCGTCAAGCATATGTTAAACAAACAGGCATCGAACCCGAAGGGCGGCTCAACCCGAAGTTTATAAGAACATTTGACCGCACCATCAGGCATCTGTTAAACAAACAAGCATCGAACCCGATGGCCGCCTCAAAACGAAGTTGAGAGGAACATCTGACCTCGATGTCAGGCATCTGTTAAACAAACAGGCATCGAACCCGAAGGTCGGCTCAACATGAAGTTGATAGGAACATTTAACTTCACTGTCAAGCATCTGTTAAACAAACAGTCATTAAATTTAAAGTCCGGCTCAACCCGAAGTTGAGAAGAACATCTGACCTCACCGTCAAGCATCTGTTAAACAAACAAGCATCGAACCCGAAGGGCGGCTCAACCCGAAGTTGATAAGAACATCTGACCGCACCGTCAGGCATCTGTTAAACAAATAGGCATCGAACCCGAAGGCCGGATCAACATGAAGTTGAGAGGAACATCTGACCTCGCCGTCACGCATCTGTTAAACAAACAGGAATCGAACTCGAAGGTCGGCTCAACATGAAGTTGAGAGGAACATTTGACTTCACTGTCAAGCATCTTTTAAACAAACAGGCTTCAAATCCGAAGGCCGGCTCAACCCAAAGTTGAGAGGAACATCTGACCTCACCGTCAAGCATCTGTAAAACAAAACGGCATCGAACCCGAAGGGCGGCTCAACCCGAAGTTAATAAGAACATATGACCGCACCGTCAGGCATCAGTTAAACAAACAGGCATCGAACCCAAAGGCCGGCTCAACACGAAGTTGAGAGGAACATCTGACCTTGATGTCAGGCATCTGTTAAACAAACAGGCATCGAACCCGTTGGTCGGCTCAACATGAAAATGAGAGGAACATTTAACTTCACTCTCAAGAATCTGTTAAACAAACAGTCATCAAATTCGAAGTTCGGCTCAACCCGAAGTTGAGAAGAACATCTGACCTTACCTTCAAGCATCTGTTAAACAAACAGGCATCGAACCCGAAGGGCGGCTCAACCCGAAGTTGATAAGAACATCTGACCGCACCGTCAGGCATCTGTTAAACAAACAGGCATCGAACCCGAAGTCCTGCTCAACACGAAGTTGAGAGGAACATCTGACCTGGGCGTCACGCATCTGTTAAACAAACAGGACTCGAACTTGAAGGTCGGCTCAACATGAAGTTGAGAGGAACATTTGACTTCATTGTCAAGCATCTTTTAAACAAACAGGCATCAAATACACAGGCCGGCTTAACCCAAAGTTGAGAAGAACATCTAACCTCATCGTCAAGCATCTGTTAAACAAACAGGCATCGAACCCGATGGGCGGCTCAACCCGAAGTTTATAAGAACATCTGACCGCACCGTCAGGCATCTGTTAAACAAAGAAGCATCGAACCCAAAGGCCGGCTCAACACAAAGTTGAGAGGAACATCTGACCTCGGTGGCAGGCATCTATTAAACAAACAGGCATCGAACCCGAAGGTCGGCTCAACATGAAGTTGAGAGGAACATTTAACTTCACTGTTAAGCATCTGTTAAACAAACAGTCATTAAATTTAAAGTCCGGCTCAACCCGAAGTTGAGAAGAACATCTGACCTCACCATCAAGCATCTGTTAAACAAACAGGCATCGAACCCGAAGGGCAGCTCAACCCGAAGTTGATAAGAACATCTGACCGCACCGTCAGGCATCTGTTAAACAAACAGGCATCAAACCCGAAGGCCGGCTCAACACGAAGTTGAGAGGAACATCTGACCACACCGTCACGCATCTGTTAAACAAACAGACATCGAACCCGAAGGTCGGCTCAACATGAAGTTGAGAGGAACATTTGACTTCACTGTCAAGCGTCTTTTAAACAAACAGGCATCAAATCCGAAGGCCGGCTCAACCCAAAGTTGAGAAGAACATCTAACCTCACCGTTAAGCATATGTTAAACAAACAGGCATCGAACCCGAAGGGCGGCTCAACCCGAAGTTTATAAGAACATCTGACCGCACCGTCAGGCATCTGATAAACAAACAAGCATCGAACCCGATGGCCGGCTCAAAACGAAGTTGAGAGGAACATCTGACCTCGATGTCAGGCATCTGTTAAACAAACAGGCATCGAACCCGAAGGTCGGCTCAACATGAAAATAAGAGGAACACTTAACTTCACTCTCAAGCATCTGTTAAACAAACAGTCATCAAATTCGAAGTTCGGCTCAACCCGAAGTTAAGAAGAACATCTGACCTCACCGTCAAGCATCTTTTAAACAAACAGGCATCGAACCCGAAGGGCGGCTCAACCCGAAGTTGATAAGAACATCTGACCGCACCATCAGGCATCTGTTAAACAAACAGGCATCGAACCCGAAGGTCGGCACAACATGAAGTTGAGAGGAACATCTGTCCTCGCCGTCACGCATCTGTTAAACAAACAGGAATCGAACTCGAAGGTCGGCTCAACATGAAGTTGAGAGGAACATTTGACTTCACTGTCAAGCATCTTTTAAACAAACAGGCTTCAAATCCGAAGGCCGGCTCAACCCAAAGTTGAGAGGAACATCTGACCTCACCGTCAAGCATCTGTTAAACAAAACGGCATCGAACCCGAAGGGCGGCTCAACCCGAAGTTAATAAGAACATATGACCGCACCGTCAGGCATCAGTTAAACAAACAGGCATCGAACCCAAAGGCCGGCTCAACACGAAGTTGAGAGGAACATCTGACCTTGATGTCAGGCATCTGTTAAACAAACAGGCATCGAACCCGTTGGTCGGCTCAACATGAAAATGAGAGGAACATTTAACTTCACTCTCAAGAATCTGTTAAACAAACAGTCATCAAATTCGAAGTTCGGCTCAACCCGAAGTTGAGAAGAACATCTGACCTTACCTTCAAGCATCTGTTAAACAAACAGGCATCGAACCCGAAGGGCGGCTCAACCCGAAGTTGATAAGAACATCTGACCGCACCGTCAGGCATCTGTTAAACAAACAGGCATCGAACCCGAAGTCCTGCTCAACACGAAGTTGAGAGGAACATCTGACCTGGGCGTCACGCATCTGTTAAACAAACAGGACTCGAACTTGAAGGTCGGCTCAACATGAAGTTGAGAGGAACATTTGACTTCATTGTCAAGCATCTTTTAAACAAACAGGCATCAAATACACAGGCCGGCTCAACCCAAAGTTGAGAAGAACATCTAACCTCATCGTCAAGCATCTGTTAAACAAACAGGCATCGAACCCGATGGGCGGCTCAACCCGAAGTTTATAAGAACATCTGACCGCACCGTCAGGCATCTGTTAAACAAAGAAGCATCGAACCCAAAGGCCGGCTCAACACAAAGTTGAGAGGAACATCTGACCTCGGTGGCAGGCATCTATTAAACAAACAGGCATCGAACCCGAAGGTCGGCTCAACATGAAGTTGAGAGGAACATTTAACTTCACTGTTAAGCATCTGTTAAACAAACAGTCATTAAATTTAAAGTCCGGCTCAACCCGAAGTTGAGAAGAACATCTGACCTCACCATCAAGCATCTGTTAAACAAACAGGCATCGAACCCGAAGGGCAGCTCAACCCGAAGTTGATAAGAACATCTGACCGCACCGTCAGGCATCTGTTAAACAAACAGGCATCAAACCCGAAGGCCGGCTCAACACGAAGTTGAGAGGAACATCTGACCACACCGTCACGCATCTGTTAAACAAACAGACATCGAACCCGAAGGTCGGCTCAACATGAATTTGAGAGGAACATTTGACTTCACTGTCAAGCGTCTTTTAAACAAACAGGCATCAAATCCGAAGGCCGGATCAACCCAAAGTTGAGAAGAACATCTAACCTCACCGTTAAGCATATGTTAAACAAACAGGCATCGAACCCGAAGGGCGGCTCAACCCGAAGTTTATAAGAACATCTGACCGCACCGTCAGGCATCTGATAAACAAACAAGCATCGAACCCGATGGCCGGCTCAAAACGAAGTTGAGAGGAACATCTGACCTCGATGTCAGGCATCTGTTAAACAAACAGGCATCGAACCCGAAGGTCGGCTCAACATGAAAATAAGAGGAACACTTAACTTCACTCTCAAGCATCTGTTAAACAAACAGTCATCAAATTCGAAGTTCGGCTCAACCCGAAGTTGAGAAGAACATCTGACCTCACCGTCAAGCATCTTTTAAACAAACAGGCATCGAACCCGAAGGGCGGCTCAACCCGAAGTTGATAAGAACATCTGACCGCACCATCAGGCATCTGTTAAACAAACAGGCATCGAACCCGAAGGCCGGCACAACATGAAGTTGAGAGGAACATCTGTCCTCGCCGTCACGCATCTGTTAAACAAACAGGAATCGAACTCGAAGGTCGGCTCAACATGAAGTTGAGAGGAACATTTGACTTCACTGTCAAGCATCTTTTAAACAAACAGGCTTCAAATCCGAAGGCCGGCTCAACCCAAAGTTGAGAGGAACATCTGACCTCACCGTCAAGCATCTGTTAAACAAAACGGCATCGAACCCGAAGGGCGGCTCAACCCGAAGTTAATAAGAACATATGACCGCACCGTCAGGCATCAGTTAAACAAACAGGCATCAAACCCAAAGGCCGGCTCAACACGAAGTTGAGAGGAACATCTGACCTTGATGTCAGGCATCTGTTAAACAAACAGGCATCGAACCCGTTGGTCGGCTCAACATGAAAATGAGAGGAACATTTAACTTCACTCTCAAGAATCTGTTAAACAAACAGTCATCAAATTCGAAGTTCGGCTCAACCCGAAGTTGAGAAGAACATCTGACCTTACCTTCAAGCATCTGTTAAACAAACAGGCATCGAACCCGAAGGGCGGCTCAACCCGAAGTTGATAAGAACATCTGACCGCACCGTCAGGCATCTGTTAAACAAACAGGCATCGAACCCGAAGTCCTGCTCAACACGAAGTTGAGAGGAACATCTGACCTGGGCGTCACGCATCTGTTAAACAAACAGGACTCGAACTTGAAGGTCGGCTCAACATGAAGTTGAGAGGAACATTTGACTTCATTGTCAAGCATCTTTTAAACAAACAGGCATCAAATACACAGGCCGGCTCAACCCAAAGTTGAGAAGAACATCTAACCTCATCGTCAAGCATCTGTTAAACAAACAGGCATCGAACCCGATGGGCGGCTCAACCCGAAGTTTATAACAACATCTGACCGCACCGTCAGGCATCTGTTAAACAAAGAAGCATCGAACCCAAAGGCCGGCTCAACACAAAGTTGAGAGGAACATCTGACCTCGGTGGCAGGCATCTATTAAACAAACAGGCATCGAACCCGAAGGTCGGCTCAACATGAAGTTGAGAGGAACATTTAACTTCACTGTTAAGCATCTGTTAAACAAACAGTCATTAAATTTAAAGTCCGGCTCAACCCGAAGTTGAGAAGAACATCTGACCTCACCATCAAGCATCTGTTAAACAAACAGGCATCGAACCCGAAGGGCAGCTCAACCCGAAGTTGATAAGAACATCTGACCGCACCGTCAGGCATCTGTTAAACAAACAGGCATCAAACCCGAAGGCCGGCTCAACACGAAGTTGAGAGGAACATCTGACCACACCGTCACGCATCTCTTAAACAAACAGACATCGAACCCGAAGGTCGGCTCAACATGAAGTTGAGAGGAACATTTGACTTCACTGTCAAGCGTCTTTTAAACAAACAGGCATCAAATCCGAAGGCCGGCTCAACCCAAAGTTGAGAAGAACATCTAACCTCACCGTTAAGCATATGTTAAACAAACAGGCATCGAACCCGAAGGGCGGCTCAACCCGAAGTTTATAAGAACATCTGACCGCACCGTCAGGCATCTGATAAACAAACAAGCATCGAACCCGATGGTCGGCTCAAAACGAAGTTGAGAGGAACATCTGACCTCGATGTCAGGCATCTGTTAAACAAACAGGCATCGAACCCGAAGGTCGGCTCAACATGAAAATAAGAGGAACACTTAACTTCACTCTCAAGCATCTGTTAAACAAACAGTCATCAAATTCGAAGTTCGGCTCAACCCGAAGTTGAGAAGAACATCTGACCTCACCGTCAAGCATCTTTTAAACAAACAGGCATCGAACCCGAAGGGCGGCTCAACCCGAAGTTGATAAGAACATCTGACCGCACCATCAGGCATCTGTTAAACAAACAGGCATCGAACCCGAAGGCCGGCACAACATGAAGTTGAGAGGAACATCTGTCCTCGCCGTCACGCATCTGTTAAACAAACAGGAATCGAACTCGAAGGTCGGCTCAACATGAAGTTGAGAGGAACATTTGACTTCACTGTCAAGCATCTTTTAAACAAACAGGCTTCAAATCCGAAGGCCGGCTCAACCCAAAGTTGAGAGGAACATCTGACCTCACCGTCAAGCATCTGTTAAACAAAACGACATTGAACCCGAAGGGCGGCTCAACCCGAAGTTAATAAGAACATATGACCGCACCGTCAGGCATCCGTTAAACAAACAGGCATCGAACCCAAAGGCCGGCTCAACACGAAGTTGAGAGGAACATCTGACCTTGATGTCAGGCATCTGTTAAACAAATAGGCATCGAACCCGTTGGTCGGCTCAACATGAAAATGAGAGGAACATTTAACTTCACTCTCAAGAATCTGTTAAACAAACAGTCATCAAATTCGAAGTTCGGCTCAACCCGAAGTTGAGAAGAACATCTGACCTCACCGTCAAGCATCTGTTAAACAAACAGGCATCGAACCCGAAGGGCGGCTCAACCCGAAGTTGATAAGAACATCTGACCCCACCGTCAGGCATCTGTTAAACAAACAGGCATCGAACCCGAAGTCCGGCTCAACACGAAGTTGAGAGGAACATCTGACCTGGCCGTCACGCATCTGTTAAACAAACAGGACTCGAACTCGAAGGTCGGCTCAACATGAAGTTGAGAGGAACATTTGACTTCATTGTCAAGCATCTTTTAAACAAACAGGCATCAAATCCACAGGCCGGCTCAACCCAAAGTTGAGAAGAACATCTGACCTCACCGTCAAGCATCTGTTAAACAAACAGGCATCGAACCTGATGGGCGGCTCAACCCGAGGTTTATAAGAACATATGACCGCACCGTCAGGCATCTGTTAAACAAACAAGTATCGAACCCGAAGGCCGGCTCAACACAAAGTTGAGAGGAACATCTGACCTCGGTGGCAGGCATCCATTAAACAAACAGGCATCGAACCCGAAGGTCAGTTCAGCATGAAGTTGAGAGGAACATTTAACTTCACTGTCAAGCATCTATTAAACAAACAGTCATTAAATTTGAAGTCCGACTAACCCCGAAGTTGAGAAGAACATCTGACCTCACCATCAAGCATCTGTTAAACAAACAGGCATCGAACCCGAAGGGCAGCTCAACCCGAACTTGATAAGAACATCTGACCACATCGTCAGGCATCTGTTAAAAAAACAGGCATCGAACCCGAAGGGCGGCTCAACACGAAGTTGAGAGGAACATCTGACCTCGGTGTCAGGCATCTGTTAAACAAACAGGCATCGAACCCGAAGGTCGGCTCAACATGTAGTTGAGAGGAACATTTGACTTCACTGTCAAGCATCTGTTAAACAAACAGTCATGAAATTCGAAGTCTGCTCAACCCGAAGTTGAGAAGAACATCTGACCTCACCGTCAAGCATCTGTTAAACAAACAGGCATCGAACTCGAAGGGCGGCTCAACCCGAAGTTGATAAGAACATCTGACTGCACCGTCAGGCATCTGTTAAACAAACAGGCATCGAACCCGAAGGCCGGCTCAACACGAAGTTGAGAGGAACATCTGACCACGCCGTCACGCATCTGTTAAACAAACAGACATCGAACCCGAAGGTCGGCTCAATATGAAGTTGAGAGGAACATTTGACTTCACTGTCAAGCATCTTTTACACAAACAGGTATCAAATCCGAAGGCCGGCTCAACCCAAAGTTGAGAAGAACATCTAACCTCACCGTCAAGCATATGTTAAACAAACAGACATCGAACCCGAAGGGCGGCTCAACCCGAAGTTTATAAGAACATCTGACCGCACCGTCAGGCATCTGATAAACAAACAAGCATCGAACCCGATGGCCGGCTCAAAACAAAGTTGAGAGGAACATCTGACCTCGATGTCAGGCATCTGTTAAACAAACAGGCATCGAACCCGAAGGTCGACTCAACATGAAAATGAGAGGAACACTTAACTTCACTCTCAAGCATCTGTTAAACAAACAGTCATCAAATTCGAAGTTCGGCTCAACCCGTAGTTGAGAAGAACATCTGACCTCACCGTCAAGCATCTTTTAAACAAACAGGCATCGAACCCGAAGGGCGGCTCAACCCGAAGTTGATAAGAACATCTGACCGCACCATCAGGCATCTGTTAAACAAACAGGCATCGAACCCGAAGGCCGGCTCAACATGAAGTTGAGAGGAACATCTGACCTCACCGTCACGCATCTGTTAAACAAACAGAAATCGAACTCGAAGGTCGGCTCAACATGAAGTTGAGAGGAACATTTGACTTCACTGTCAAGCATCTTTTAAACAAACAGGCTTCAAATCCGAAGGCCGGCTCAACCCAAAGTTGAGAGGAACATCTGACCTCACCGTCAAGCATCTGTTAAACAAAACGACATTGAACCCGAAGGGCGGCTCAACCCGAAGTTAATAAGAACATATGACCGCACCGTCAGGCATCCGTTAAACAAACAGGCATCGAACCCAAAGGCCGGCTCAACACGAAGTTGAGAGGAACATCTGACCTTGATGTCAGGCATCTGTTAAACAAATAGGCATCGAACCCGTTGGTCGGCTCAACATGAAAATGAGAGGAACATTTAACTTCACTCTCAAGAATCTGTTAAACAAACAGTCATCAAATTCGAAGTTCGGCTCAACCCGAAGTTGAGAAGAACATCTGACCTCACCGTCAAGCATCTGTTAAACAAACAGGCATCGAACCCGAAGGGCGGCTCAACCCGAAGTTGATAAGAATATCTGACCCCACCGTCAGGCATCTGTTAAACAAACAGGCATCGAACCCGAAGTCCGGCTCAACACGAAGTTGAGAGGAACATCTGACCTGGCCGTCACGCATCTGTTAAACAAACAGGACTCGAACTCGAAGGTCGGCTCAACATGAAGTTGAGAGGAACATTTGACTTCATTGTCAAGCATCTTTTAAACAAACAGGCATCAAATCCACAGGCCGGCTCAACCCAAAGTTGAGAAGAACATCTGACCTCACCGTCAAGCATCTGTTAAACAAACAGGCATCGAACCTGATGGGCGGCTCAACCCGAGGTTTATAAGAACATATGACCGCACCGTCAGGCATCTGTTAAACAAACAAGTATCGAACCCGAAGGCCGGCTCAACACAAAGTTGAGAGGAACATCTGACCTCGGTGGCAGGCATCTATTAAACAAACAGGCATCGAACCCGAAGGTCGGCTCAACATGAAGTTGAGAGGAACATTTAACTTCACTGTCAAGCATCTGTTAAACAAACAGTCATTAAATTTGAAGTCTGACTCAACCCGAAGTTGAGAAGAACATCTGACCTCACCATCAAGCGTCTGTTAAACAAACAGGTATCGAACCCGAAGGGCAGCTCAACCCGAAGTTGATAAGAACATATGACCACATCGTCAGGCATTTGTTAAACAAACAGGCATCGAACCCGAAGGGCGGCTCAACACGAAGTTGAGAGGAACATCTGACCTCGGTGTCAGGCATCTGTTAAACAAACAGGCATCGAACCCGAAGGTCGGCTTAACATGTAGTTGAGAGGAACATTTGACTTCACTGTCAAGCATCTGTTAAACAAACAGTCATGAAATTCGAAGTCTGGCTCAACCCGAAGATGAGAAGAACATCTGACCTCACCGTCAAGCATCTGTTAAACAAACAGGCATCGAACTCGAAGGGAGGCTCAACCCGAAGTTGATAAGAACATCTGACTGCACCGTAAGGCATCTGTTAAACAAACAGGCATCGAACCCGAAGGCCGGCTCAACACGAAGTTGAGAGGAACATCTGACCACGCCGTCACGCATCTGTTAAAAAAACAGACATCGAACCCGAAGGTCGGCTCAACATGAAGTTGAGAGGAACATTTGACTTCACTGTCAAGCATCTTTTAAACAAACAGGCATCAAATCAGAAGGCCGGCTCAACCCAAAGTTGAGAAGAACATCTAACCTCACCGTCAAGCATATGTTAAACAAACAGACATCGAACCCGACGGGCGGCTCAACCCGAAGTTTATAAGAACATCTGACCGCACCGTCAGGCATCTGATAAACAAACAAGCATTGAACCCGATGGCCGGCTCAAAACGAAGTTGAGAGGAACATCTGACCTCGATGTCAGGCATCTGTTAAACTAACAGGCATCGAACCCGAAGGTCGACTCAACATGAAAATTAGAGGAACACTTAACTTCACTCTCAAGCATCTGTTAAACAAACAGTCATCAAATTCGAAGTTCGGCTCAACCCGAAGTTGAGAAGAACATCTGACCTCACCGTCAAGCATCTTTTAAACAAACAGGCATCGAACCCGAAGGGCGGCTCAACCCGAAGTTGATAAGAACATCTGACCGCACCATCAGGCATCTGTTAAACAAACAGGCATCGAACCCGAAGGCCGGCTCAACATGAAGTTGAGAGGAACATCTAACCTCGCCGTCACGCATCTGTTAAACAAACAGGAATCGAACTCGAAGGTCGGCTCAACATGAAGTTGAGAGGAACATTTGACTTCACTGTCAAGCATCTTTTAAACAAACAGGCTTCAAATCCGAAAGCCGGCTCAACCCAAAGTTGAGAGGAACATCTGACCTCACCATCAAGCATCTGTTAAACAAAACGACATCGAACCCGAAGGGCGGCTCAACCCGAAGTTAATAATAACATATGACAGCACCGTCAGGCATCCGTTAAACAAACAGGCATCGAACCCAAAGGCCGGCTCAACACGAAGTTGAGAGGAACATCTGACCTTGATGTCAGGCATCTGTTAAACAAACAGGCATCGAACCCGTTGGTCGGCTCAACATGAAAATGAGAGGAACATTTAACTTCACTCTCAAGAATCTGTTAAACAAACAGTCATCAAATTCGAAGTTCGGCTCAACCCGAAGTTGAGAAGAACATCTGACCTTACCGTCAAGCATCTGTTAAACAAACAGGCATCGAACCCGAAGGGCGGCTCAACCCGAAGTTGATAAGAACACCTGACCGCACCGTCAGGCATCAGTTAAACAAACAGGCATCGAACCCGAAGTCCGGCTCAACACGAAGTTGAGAGGAACATCTGACCTGGCCGTTACGCATCTGTTAAACAAACAGGACTCGAACTCGATGGTCGGCTCAACATGAAGTTGAGAGGAATATTTGACTTCATTGTCAAGCATCTTTTAAACAAACGGGCATCAAATCCACAGGCCGGCTCAACCCAAAGTTGAGAAGAACATCTGACCTCACCGTCAAGCATTTGTTAAACAAACAGGCATCGAACCCGATGGGCGGCTCAACCCGAAGTTTATAAGAACATCTGATCGCACCGTCAGACATCTGTTAAACAAACAAGCATCGAACCCGAAGGCCGGCTCAACACAAAGTTGAGAGGAACATCTGACCTCGGTGGCAGGCATCTATTAAACAAACAGGCATCGAACCCGAAGGACGGCTCAACATGAAGTTGAGAGGAACATTTAACTTCACTGTCACGCATCTGTTAAACAAACAGTCATTAAATTTGAAGTCCGGCTCAACCCGAAGTTGAGAAGAACATTTGACCTCACCATCAAGCATCTGTTAAACAAACAGGCATCGAACCCGAAGGGCAGCTCAACCCGAAGTTGATAAGAACATCTGACCACACCGTCAGGCATCTGTTAAACAAACAGGCATCGAACCCGAAGGGCGGCTTGTAATACCCCAAATTTTACCCTTATATTTAGTCAGTCATTTCGCATAGCATCCCATATGTATATTTGCTAACCACTAACAAGTTACGGAGCTTGTTTGTTTTGCAGATGTGGTTCCAGGGGTATTTTAGTCATTTTACGCAAATTCTACCAATTCCTTGAAGACGGGCTGTTATTAAAATTCTGAGGCGTTTGATACGTTATTGTTTTGAGGCATTTATCTATCACCAGGTCCGATCATATCAAGGTTCCAATTTGACGTGGTCGATATTAAAGTTTGCCGAGCACAACTGGATTTAAGATCCATTCCAAAGCGCTTCCGTTTCTGTTATTAAGGCACAGTCGTAATTGGGTGTTATTGGATTGTGGCTCTTGGCATTTGGTCAGTGGAATTTAATTACGAGTAGTGTTGTTGTTGATGCTGAAACTGTTGTGATTATGGTGCACATCCGTGTTTGGTTATGAAATGGTTGGTTAACATTTAAATGGGATTTTAATCAGATGATGAGATTAGGATTACAAATGAGACGAGTGCACAAATAAGAATATCACTTGGGAGTGTTTATGTTTTATGACTATGTTAATGAATTTAAATACTTGTGGATTTATTCACAAATGTTTATATTTTTTTAACTAAGAATAAAATATAAATGAATTCAAATTTTGGGAATTTTATTTCATAAAAAAATCTCATCATACAAGAAATGGAGATTGCTTCACATTTTATACGTACTGTTACAAGGAATTACATTAAGGTTCTAAATCCTAAGGAATTACATTAAAGTATCTATCCTAAATCCTAAGAACATCTAAGTGTCTTCATGTTGTCTTTGAGCTTCTCCACGAATCCTCGACTAACCTGCACATCAAAAAGAAAACAAGCAATATAGAAAAATGTTAGAAGTTGTTTTTGACACTCTCAGAACAATGTCATCATCGAGTGCCGGGAGTGGCACAACCGAAGCTGCGTCCTACCCCCGTTACCGATCCGCGCCGTGGGCGTCAGATCAGGTAATACCTGTTCTTATCGATACGGGACATCCGAGAGATAGAAGTAATAAAAGAAGCGGGACTGATTCGTTTTGCCGCGATTGGATTTCCAAACTGATACGAGAATAAGGCAACATAGGCAAGCTCTGACTCAGACCCGGATGCCGGCAGGTCTGAGTCACTTTGGTTTCGAAACTTCCACACCTGAAAAAGCCACGAGCATCATCAGTACAACAAAACTCAAAGCATAAACAAGCTGCATAAACAAAACTAGGAAGGGGCTCGCGCCAATACAAGTATGAAAGGCCACCAAAGAAACAAATCTGTTACCAAACAGAATGAAGGCCAATGTTCAAAACAGAATGAAGGCCAATGTTCAAGACAGAATGAAGGCCAATGGTCCAAACAGAATGAAAATCAAGTTCAAAACAGAACAAGAGAAACCAAACTATGGCATCAAGCTGCACAGGACAGAAAACACAAACCATCAAATAATGCAAGTTCATGCGCAAAGGGCCATAAGAAAACGTCCTACAAATCTGTCGTGACAGAAAAGTACTCAGAAGCACAACAGCATCAAATTTGGTTTAGCAGCGAGGCTATCACGAAGATCAGAATGCAAACAGCAAAACAAGATAGACCAAATGTGCAAGCACATTACAAACACATGGCTCGGTTAATCAACATCATGGCTCAAATCATCATCGCCCAAACTCACTATCGCGTAAGTGTATCGAGGCAACATTAAGCGACATTTGAATCCATAGTTGGACACAATTGCCCAGAGTATCAGCTCTGAAACACAAGAATCAAATATCATCAGCAGTTAAAACAACTCAAATGGAATAAGTGATAAACCACAAGCGAAGATCATCAGAAGCAACCGCGACATCGTCGAAGAAACATCCCTCGAAGGCTCAGAACGGTGTCATCATTGCCGTAGACCTTTCCCGGCAATTTTGATTCGACCGAAGTCGTAGCATCAACCCTCTCTGAAAGAAGAAGAGGAAAAGAATCTGAGCTGCATCAAAGAAACGAACCAATCAAAAAACGAATCAGTTCGAGATCAAAAATATCAAACAGAGATAAGAATCCATCAAGGAGTTCTGTGAATCAAAATCAAATATCAATCAATCCAATCTGAAGGCAAACCATATCAGGAAAATAATAGAAAGATTCTGATTTGATGAATCGAATAGGGTCAGAAGAATCGTATCAGCTGAGAATCAGAAAATCCCAATCAAATCCTAAAAGAGGAAACAGGATTCAATCATGTATCAGATGGATCCAAATCGTATCAGGAAATATCAACATTGGAACTCATTTTGAATCAATCAAACGAATCAGTATCAGATTCATACCAGAAAAATGAAATTCAATCTCACCAAAATCCCAATCAGGTTCTAAAAGAGGGAACATGGTTCAATCAGCATCTGAAAAATCAAAATCAAAATCAAATCGCATCAACACGAAATCAAATCTCAGAGTAATGCAAATCCAATACAGATTGAAAGCCCAAAAATAAATCAAAGCGTATATAAAAGGGAAGACACAACCTGATAAAAGGGGGATCACGTACAAACCCTAGGAAGGTAGCCGTGAGAGAGAGAGAATCGCAGAAACCCTAGCGAGATCGCAAAAGCTCTAACGAGCGAAACACCGGAGGAAGAGATCACCTTCGCCGTTTAAACGGCGGGCAATCGATTCCAAGCCTCAGAGAAAAACCTCATCACCGGCCGTTTCACCATAAAAGTGAGCCAGGATTGCTTATCATTACTATTTCCATGTGTTTTTTCAGGAAAATCGAAAGAAGACGGAGAAGAAGATGCATGGCTGTCGCGAGGTAGATGAGGGAAGAAGAAGAAGAAAAACGGCGCCTCAAGGGCATTAGGGTTCTGAGAACCCTAATTGCTTTCCAAGTTTAATCCAACCGGGTTGGGTCCGGGGTGACGACCGGCCCAACCCCTTATGTTTTGTTTTTTTATTTTATTTTTTATTTATTTTGTTTTAAAATTATGTTTTTTTATTTGTTTTAAAGTGTTTTAAAATTTTTTTTGTGAAGATATTATACATAAATAAAAATCTTTTATAATATAATAAAAAACCTTTTTTTAAAAATAAAAATTAAAACTTTTTTTTTAAATATAAAATTAAAACTTTTTGTAAATACAAAAATAAAACTTTTTTTTAAAAAGAGTAAATTATTTTTAAATTAAATTTCTTTTGCAAGCTAACTTTTAATTATTAAGATTTTTAAATAAAACAATAATAAAATCTCAAATTTGCATCTTTTTCTTAACTCATTTGATCACCGCCTAACTCTGCCTACTAACGGGTGTTCATTTTTTTGCAGTTCATATTTATTACTAGTGTGTTGAGTTTTCATTTAAGTTTCAGTTATATTTGTATCTGCTTCTCATATGTAATCTCGCGAACCTAATAATCGCGTTTACTTTTCGCATTTAAATTTCTGCTGATGTATGATTTAATTTTCTCACACTGTCATTGCTATTATTCTGTCACATTGCACGCACCTCCGAAGGAATTAGGTCTAGCTTTTGACCGCCGTGTCAATAGTCCTCAACTTCAAACCCTTACAACCTCACAAACCCTAAATTTTCACAAACGCCTCGCCGCAGGCAAAATTACAATTCTACCCCAAGCATTAGGTCAAAGAGCCGCCGCGCTCATTTTAGGGTTTCCCGCCGCGAAATACCTAACCTAATTTAACCCTAATTACAACTTAACAAATTCAACATAGAGATTTGGAGTTTCTACACTCCACGTAAGCGTGTCCTTAAGACATGTTTATTCCCTGTGAGACCTTGACCACAGTCAAGAAGTCTCTAACCTCCCTTTTGAGGGGAACTACGATTACTCTGATTCCACTCCCGTAAGGATACGTAGGCACAAGATGCGATGTCTTGCCGAGTAAACTTAGAATTAACCCCTAGGTCTTGTTTTCTCACTTTTAATTCTTTGTACATATACCTTAAGCAAATAAATAAAGCCAGATAGTAAACATTTGAACAAAAGGTTCCCGTAGAGTACTACGGAAGTTTAGGGTGCTAATACCTTCCCTAAATTTAACCAACCCCCGAACCCTAGATCTTTCCCCGCATTGTGTTTACGATGCAAAATAGGTTTTCCCTCTTTTGACCTTTTCCTTCGGATAAATCAAAGAGCGGTTGTGAATTGAATTGCGATTCAAACTCATTAATAGTTTGTGATCCTATTTCCACCGCAACAGAAAATGGCGACTTCACTGGGGATCCTAAACTTTTGAGGGTTATCCCTAACTTGTTCATATTTATTATTATCTGTGTTATTATTCATTTGCATGTATATATTGTATTCTGATTTTGGGACGGTACCTTGTGTTGTGAGATAAGTCCTACGCCCGGACTAGTGACATTATTATAGGATGGGGATATATTCGATGAGGCTTATAGGGAGTGAATCCCGACCAAGTTGATTCGAGAATCTCCGCTCAATTGAGACCCTTTCGAAAATGGTTCGGTTGAACGAGTAATCGCGAAAACTTTTTCCATGGTCGACTGGAGTCTGTGATATTGAGGACCGTAGTACCTTAACACCACCTCGGCCTTATTTAGGACGTAGTGCGGGAGCTATGTGGGAGTAATCTTACAATGGCTGCTACGCAATACTACACTCAAAAGAGGTTCTCTTGAGAATATTATTCACCCCCGAGTCAGTCGGAAGGTTGATAATATCCGAAAGACGGGCTGATGACTTTGGGCACTTTTGTAGAACCTTGTTCGGCAGGTACAACTAACCTATAGTACACTCCTTTTGGGATGGGTAGACCTTGACTCCGCTCACGTTCCTTTAACCTAGGAATTTGTGTGTTTTCATGCATTGCATCCATAAAGCATCTCATTGCATTGTATTTCATGGAGTTCAAATACCATTTATGGATATCACGGGATGCCATGAATAAAAAAATAAAACGAAAAACAAGAAAAAGATTTCCTTGGTACCCCATGACCTTCGTAAATGTTTGAATTCCATGAAATCTCCATTTGCATCATAGCATCATTTACTTTCTTGCATTGCATGTGTCTTCCGTTTTCTCATGTTCGGTTCTCTCGCCTTCCAGTTTCGTCACCCTGAGTTCTCGGCACCAATACAACACCAGAGCTCAAACTCGAAAGAGAATGGAGGATCAGGCAAAAGAGATTGATCGCCTTAGCAATGAACTTGAAGATCTTCGAGGGGGTATGGGGCGTATGATGGAATTGTTACATGTCATGAATGCTAAGATGGATACCCAGCCCACTGTTGTTTCTGAGATTACCGGCGTTACTGTGGACCCTCCACCAAGTGTGACCGTAGCAAGGGACCCACCTTATGGTCTTGCTCCCGGTTTTGTGCCTCCTCAAGCCACGGTTCCAATTAATCAGCCTGTTCAGCAAGCCGTGCCTTTATTTTCTGAAGTTTCTAAGGGGGCTCCTATCTTTGCACCACCTGTTGTACACACTGGTGCGCAACCGTACTTCAATGAGACAGTTTTTGATAATCTTGATGAGAATGTTGAGGGTTATGAGAAACATGATAAGCTTCGTGAGGAAGTAAACACCATCGTCCAGAGGTTGAAAAAGGTAGAGGGTGATCAAATTTTTGGGACTGCTGCAAGGGATGTTTGTTTGGTCTCAGGTTTGGTTATTCCCCCGAAGTTCAAAACTCCGAACTTCGATCGTTATGAAGGTGCCACCTGTCCTAAGAGTCATCTGATCATGTATTATCGCAAAATGGCTGCCCATGTTGAGAATGATAAACTGATGATTCATTGCTTCCAAGATAGTTTGAAGGGTGCTTCTTCCAAGTGGTATTTAACTTTGGACCAGTCTCGCGTTAAGAGCTTTCAAGATTTATCGGACGCTTTCATCAAACACTACAAGTACAATATGGACCTGGCTCCTGACAGAAGACAGTTGCTGAGTATGTCACAAAAGAGTTCTGAGTCATTCAAAGAGTACGCTCAAAGGTGGAGAGAGACTGCTTCGCAGGTAGAACCTCCTTTGACCGAGAAAGAGTTAGCTGATTGGTTTGTCGACACGGTCCGTCCAGAATTTTACGAGAGAATGGTGGGTAGTGTGACTTCAAATTTCTCCGACATCGTTGTTGTGGGTGTCAAGATTGAATTGGGTATGAAAAGTGGTAAAATGACAAATAATCATGGTGCTTCTAAGGATCAGCCGAAGAAACCTCTGTATAGCTCCCAGAAAAAGAAAGAGGGTGAGACTAATTCTATATCCTCTGGTAGACCAAGAGAACACTTTTATCGACATCCGCAAGGCTATGCTCAACCTCAAGGGTACCCAATCCAATATGCCCAACAACCCTATGTGGCAGCTATTACACCTTCTTTCAATCAACAGGTTCCTATGTATCAACCTATGCAACAACCTCCTGTTTATCCGCCTCCTATCAACTACCTACAGGCACCCAACGCTCCTGCTCCGCAACAGCCAAAGAGTCTGGCTCCTCGCCAGAATGTTCCGAACAGAAGAACGTATAAGCCTTGTCCACCGATTCCAATGACTTTCACTGAGTTGTACCCCTCTTTGGTCAAGCAAGGTCTAATCACTACTCGGGCTTTGGGTCCGCCTCCTAATCCTCTACCCGCCAATTACAACGCCGCCGCTCATTGTTTATTTCATGAGGGGGCGCCAGGTCATGATCTGGAGAATTGTTATGCTCTAAAAAATATTGTCAGGGATTTATTGGAAAAGAAGATTTTGTCATTTGAAGATCCTCAACCAAATGTTAAGAAGAACCCTTTTCCTAACCATGAGAGTGTCAATGCCATTAGTGCTGATTCAGAGGAAGGTTATGCCCTTGACGTTGAACAGATTAAGACTCCTCTCAAGATGTTCCATTCGAAACTGTTTGAAGCTGGTTTGGTAGATACTTCCCACGTTGCATGCGTAAGTTGTGAAGCCAGTATTAAGGGTTGTGTGTTGGTTCAGAATGATGTGCAGAGGTTGATTAATGAGGGTGTTTTACAAGTGACAAGCCAATCCAAGAAAGGTGAGGTCGCTGTGGTTGAGCCAGTCTTCCATCAGCCTGGATCAAAGGGAAAGGTACCAGTGTTTAATTTATCAGGGGCAGGGTCTGCCAATCTCGTGTTCGATATACCAAAGTCTTCTAGGCCAATAGTTATTCGAAAACCAGGTCCGTTTCCTTTCAGTGATCCTAAAGCTGTGCCTTGGAAATACGACGTGACGATGATTGACAAGGAGTCTGGGAAAGTTATTCCAAATGAAGAGGTTAAGGACACTGTGACCAATATCGCAGAGGCAAGCAGGATGACTCGCAGTGGCCGTGTGTATACTCCCCGTTCTAATGAGGTTCCACCTAAGGAGACCATTAATACCCCAGTGGCCGTCAAAGATAAAGGTAAGGGAGCTGTTACGAACGATGAAGATGCTGAGTTTTTAAGGATCATCAAGAAAAGTGACTATAAAGTTATCGATCAACTTCATCAGACTCCCTCCAAGATTTCGATTTTGTCTCTATTGATGAGTTCACCCGCTCATAGGATGGCCTTGCAGAAAGTCTTGACTCAGGCACATGTGGATCAAGACATCAACACCATTCGGTTTGATAGTGTGATTGCCAATTTGACCGCCTGTAACACCCTTAGTTTCAGCAATGAAGAGTTACCGAAAGAAGGTCCGAATCATAATCGTGCTTTACATATATCGGTGAAATGTCAGGAGGACAATTTAGCGAGGGTGCTAGTGGACACTGGGTCTTCTTTGAATGTTCTACCCAAGAGGGTTCTTGATAAGTTGGCTTGTAAAGAGACTGTGTTGAAACCTACTCCTTTGGTCGTCAAGGCTTTCGATGGCTCTCGTCGGTCGGTAATGGGGGAGGTGAGCTTCCTATCCTGATTGGTCCGCAAGTTTTTAATATCACGTTTCAAGTCATGGACATTAATCCCAATTACAGTTGTTTACTTGGAAGGCCGTGGATTCATGCCGCTGGGGCAGTAACCTCAACGTTACATCAGAAGATGAAGTTCGTGATCGATGGAAAGTTGGTTATTATACACGGTGAGGAGGATCTGATGGTCAGTAACCTGTCTTCTTTCCGTTACATCGAGGCCGATGAGAATGCTTTAGAAATCTCCTTTCAAGCACTTGAGATCGCCAATGCTGTTCTGCTAGAGGTCGAAGAGACAGTGGGTCAGGGTAATCCATCTTTTGCATCTCTGAAGAGTACCAAATCAACAATTGACAGGGGCACTCCTGAAGGT
This sequence comes from Lathyrus sativus, assembly GCA_963859935.3. Taxonomy (NCBI): domain Eukaryota; kingdom Viridiplantae; phylum Streptophyta; class Magnoliopsida; order Fabales; family Fabaceae; genus Lathyrus; species Lathyrus sativus. The sequence goes on along the minus strand of CAWUDS030000593.1, from coordinate 103,589 downwards.
TGGGGAGAAGTAATCGATGTCAAGACCAAGACTGATCGCTCTGGGTTGGGTTACAAACCAACTCAGAATGGAGCTGCCACAACTGTCGAAGGACGTCCGAAGGTTATCCAAGAGGTATTTGTCAGCGGAGGTTTTCAAGTCAATGTCATCAATGACTGTGAGAAAAATGAAGAGCTGACAAACCTGGTGTTTAAGGGTGATGCAGTTTTGAACAACTGGGAGGCCGTAGAGATCCCTGTTATTTTTCCCTTGTCAAAGTAATTCTTTTTTAAAAAAAAAAAAAAGTTTCATTTACATTTTCAAATAAAAATCCGTAGCTCTGCCCAAGGCTATAGGATCGTTTTTATTGGGCCACCTTTCATTTCTAAAAAGATATTAATAAGAGCATTTTGTTCAATTCCACCTTGTTTCATTTGCGTTTTTCGTTTTCACCTTTAAAAATGAAATTGGAAACCTTTTTCCGAAAAAATAAAAAAACAGCATTTCATTCTTACATATCTTCGAGCATTTTAATTAAGTAAGCCTTCCATCATGCAGAGACATCGTAAACCTTGTTGGATCCGATGACTTTACTGACACTCCTGACTGGGATGCACCCATCAATCAAGCTGAGGACGAGGGTGAAGAAGATTTTGAAGTACCCGCTGAACTGACAAGATTGATCGAGTACGAGTACACAGAGCTTCAACCGCATAAAGAGCAGGTAGACTTAATTAATCTCGGTACAAATGAGAACAAGAAAGAGGTCAAGATTGGTGCAATGCTTGGGACAGAGGTTAAGCCGAGGTTGATTGAGTTGTTAAAAGAGTATATTGATGTGTTTGCATGGTCGTATCAAGATATGCCGGGCCTAGACACGGATATTGTTGTTCACAAGTTGCCGCTTAAGCCAGATTGTCCGCCTATCAAACAAAAGCTTCGAAGAACGAGACCCGACATGGCTTTGAAAATTCGAGATGAGGTTAAAAAGCAGTTGGACGCAGGTTTCTTGGCAGTCGCAAAATATCCAGATTGGGTTGCCAACATTGTGCCAGTGCCCAAGAAAGATGGTAAAGTTAGGATGTGTGTGGACTACAGGGATCTGAACAAAGCAAGTCCGAAAGACGACTTCCCCCTGCCACATATTGATACACTGGTAGACAATACAGCCAGTTTTGCGCTGTTTTCATTTATGGATGGTTTCTCTGGCTATAATCAGATCAAGATGGATCCCGACGATCGAGAGAAGACTACTTTCATTACTCCTTGGGGAACCTTCTGCTACAAAGTCATGCCCTTTGGTTTGAAGAACGCAGGGGCAACTTACCAACGCACTATGACCACTCTTTTTCATGACATGATGCACAAGGAGATCGAGGTGTATGTGGACGATATGATAGCCAAGTCTCAGAGTGAGGAGGACCATCTAGACCATTTGGTGAAGCTGTTTGAACGACTCAGGAAATATCAGCTGAAATTGAATCCTGCTAAATGTACTTTTGGTGTCAGATCTGGAAAATTGCTCGGTTTCATTGTTAGCCAGCGAGGGATTGAGGTGGATCCTGACAAAGTCCTAGCCATTCAAGATATGCCGGCTCCGCGAACCGAGACGCAAGTTAGAGGTTTTCTGGGACGTTTGAATTATATTTCCAGGTTTATCTCCAATATGACCGCTACTTGTGAGCCGATATTCAAGTTACTTTGCAAGGGGCAGACGGTTGAGTGGAACCCCGATTGTCAGAAAGCGTTTGAGAAGATTAAGGGTTATTTGCAAGATCCCCCTATTCTGATTCCTCCCGTGCCTGGAAGACCGTTGTTTATGTACCTTACCGTTCTTGAGAAGTCTATGGGTTGTGTGCTTGGACAACATGATGAGACTGGAAGAAAGGAGCATGCGATTTATTACCTGAGCAAGAAGTTTACCGATTGTGAAAACAGATACTCACCTTTGGAGAAAACTTGTTGTGCATTGGCATGGGCCGCTAGGCGCCTTCGGCAATATATGGTCTGTCATACCACATTGTTGATTTCTAAAATGGATCCGATCAAGTATATTTTTGAAAAACCTGCTCAAACCGGGAGGCTAGCCCGTTGGCACATGTTGTTATCCGAATATGACATCCAGTATGTACCCCAGAAGGCGATTAAGGGTAGTATTTTATCTGATTATCTTGCAGACCAGCCAGTTGAAGATTATGAACCTCTTAAGTTTGACTTTCCTGATGAGGATATTTTGTTGATTAAAAGAGATTGTGAAGAGCCAGATCCGAGCGAAGGTCCAGAACCTGGTCTTTGGTGGAGGATGATGTTTGATGGGTCCTCGAATTTCAATGGGCATGGTATAGGCGCCGTTTTGATGAACCTAAAGGGTGGATTCACTCCATTTACAGCAAGGTTGGACTTTGAGTGTACTAATAACGTCGCAGAATATGAAGCATGTATTCTTGGCCTCGAAGCAGCAATTCACCTCCGAATCAAACTTCTTAAAGTAAGTGGTGACTCGGCCTTGGTTATTTACCAGGTACAAGGCAAATCGGAAACGAAGAATGAGAAGTTGATCCCTTATAAGGACTATATTATTGAGCTGATCAAGTATTTCGACGAGATAGAGTTCGAGCATGTTCCTAGATCCGAGAATCACGTTGTTGATGCTTTAGCCATGTTAGCATCCATGTGGAAAGTTAAATTCGTTAATGAAGCGCCTCTTATCCATATTGAGCGCAAGGTTGAGCCCGCTTATTGTCAGATGGTCGAAGAAGTTGAGGTGGATGAAAAGCCTTGGTTTCATGATATCAAGAACTACCTCGTCAAGCAAGAGTATCCCGATAGTGCTACTGGTCTGGACAAGAAAACATTGAGAGGACTGGCGTCCAAATTCTTTATCAGTAATGGTGTGTTATACAAGAGAAATCACGACATGGTCCTGCTCAGATGTGTTGATAAACGGGAAGCGGACATGTTACTGCAGGAAATTCATGAGGGGACCTTCGGAACTCATGCCAATGGTTATGCTATGTCCAAGAAGATGTTAAGGGCTGGGTATTATTGGTTAACCATGGAAGCTGACTGCATCCAATACGCTAGAAAATGCCATAAGTGCCAAATTTATGCTGATAAAATGCATGTACCTCCGTCACCGTTGAATGCTTTGTCTTCACCATGGCCGTTCTCTATGTGGGGCATTGACATGATTGGGGCAATCGAGCCGAAAGCTTCTAATGGTCATCGTTTTATCCTCGTTGCTATTGATTATTTCACCAAGTGGGTAGAGGCTGCCTCCTACACCAACGTGACCAAGCAAGTGGTTGCCCGTTTCATCAGGAAAGAGATCATCTGCCGTTATGGAGTCCCAAGCCGGATAATAACTGACAATGGCACCAATCTGAATAACAAGACTATGAAAGAGCTGTGTGATAGTTTCAAGATCACTCACCACAATTCTTCTCCGTACCGTCCTAAGATGAATGGGGCCGTTGAAGCTGCGAATAAGAATATCAAGAAGATCCTGCAAAAGATGGTTGTGACTTACAAAGATTGGCATGAGATGTTACCGTTTGCTTTGCATGGATACAGAACCTCAGTGAGAACTTCGACAGGGGCAACACCTTTCTCATTGGTGTATGGAATGGACGCCGTGCTCCCCATCGAAGTAGAGATACCTTCTTTAAGAGTGTTGATGGAAGCTGAACTTGAGGAAGCTGAGTGGGTTCAAGATAGACTGGATCAATTAAACCTCATTGACGAGAAGCGCTTGACAGCCATGTGTCATGGGCAATTATATCAGAAACGGATGAAAAGAGCATTTGATAAGAAGATTCGTATCCGTGAGTTCCGTCAAGGAGAGCTCGTACTCAAAAAGATCTTGCCAATGCATAAAGATATGCGTGGAAAGTGGATGCCCAATTATGAAGGCCCATTTGTTGTAAAGACTGTTTTCTCCGGAGGGTCTCTGATACTTACAACAATGGACGGTGAGGAACTAGCACACCCCGTGAATTCTGATGCAGTCCGAAAATATTATGCCTAAAAACCCGCTAAGTCGAAAACCTGCAAAAGGCGACTTAGGCAAAAGTAAGGGTTGGAAAAAAGAAATAATAATAAAAAGCTCGCTAAGTTGAAAACCCGAAAGGGCGGCTTAGGCAAAAAAGAGCGTCCCGGTGGATTGAAAACCCGAGAGGGCGGTCCAGGCAAAAGTTAGGGACAAAGGCATTTCATTGCATCAGAGGACACTGATCATCTCAAACACACTTCCCGCATGAGAGCCATGTCTCGGTTCTTTCATCCTTGCCCAAAGCAGGATTCTGGATTAGTCTTAGTTATTAGTGTCAGTAGGTGTCATTGGATTCAATGTAACCTTTTCCCATGTTGCCAATTTCAAAACATAATCATCTGTGGAGCTATGCCTTCAGCAAGCAGCCACCCTTTAATAAAAGATACCATTTTGTTACTTACATTCCTTGGTGCATTACTCTTTGTTTTCTATTGTTATGCAAAATGTGTTTATTCTTAAAATTTGAAAATGAAAGGTGCATTGTAGATTTTTCAAAAAAATTGTTTTTCAAAAAAAAAAGTGAAATTGAAATATAATAAATTACTTTGACTAGTGGAAATTTCGGAAGGATCTCTTCACTCCCCGGAAATATCATTATTGCAGAAATACTTTCAAACCATTGCTCTAACACAGTCCCCAGCGAGACTATAAGCTGACAACTTTTTCTTGGGTAACTCAAAAGTGTCCCTCAGGTTTTCTTCTCCCCATGTGAAGACGTGATACTGTACACCCAAGCAGTTTACTTTCTCCCCAGAGAATTCAGAATTTTGAAACCAGATTTGGTCCTACCATTTCTTCCCGTGATTGACGTATTGGTTGCAGAGAACGCAGGGTATTTCCGTCGAGATGTTTATTTCATCTCTTGTCCCGTCTCTAGTCTGTTTCGTCAGCATACGCAAGGGCATAAGCATCACATGCCTATTTCATTACATATTCATTACATATTCATTACATATTCATTACATACTCATTTCATAACATCTTGAATATTTAACTACATAGACATTAACATACATTCATATCAACATATTCATTAACATACGCGATAACATGCACAGGTTCATCGTGTCTCCATCATTGGTCGTTACCGCCGAGTAACTGGGGTTTGCCCATTCTCTCCAAATAGATTGTCAGCCATAAGCATAAAATACTTATTTGTTTCCAGTTTCCCCACAGAGCTCGATCCTCGTGGATGACGGTTACTTCAGCTATCTTTCCTCACCAGGATAAGATATTTACCCTCCGAGATCATTCCCTCGATGGAGTCTTGATTACCAGTTTTCTTTCTAGCTCGATCCTAGATTGAATCTCAGTCTTGTCGGTCGTCAATCCCAACCGGACGTGCATTTATTTTGCACCATCTAAAGATGTTCACCATACCATGGCAGATACGCGACTGTTCTCGCCCGAGAAGTTTACCACCGTACCCGGATGTGCATTTATTTTGCACTATCTTTCAAGAAAATCAACTACAATCCTTTATAAGTACACGCCAGTTCACGCCTGGAAAATCTATCAGCACATGTTACAACACTTTACAACATTTTGCATCTTACAGCATCAATATACAACATTTCTCACCTAAGAAGCCGATCCTACCTTCGTTATGACTCGCAGCAAATGGCCATCTCCATGGAGCAGTTGGGCTTCCATTTACCTGTCGTCTTAAAGTATAGGAGGTATGAACCAAATCGTATTCGGGAGAGCACGATCTTGAAGTACGGGGAGGTTTTGAGCGGAATCATATTCAGGAGAGCACGATTCTGAAGCATGAAGAAGTTCATTTATCCTTTAGTAAAAGAAGGAGCGGAATCATATTCAGGAGAGCACGATTCTGAGTTATGAGGAAGTTCAATTGGCCATTTTTCAGGAGAGCACGATTCTGAAGAATGAAGAAATCTCAAGAGCCGAATCATATTCAGGAGAGCACGATTCTGAAGTATGAGGAAGTTCAGTTCACCCTTTTCATATTCAGGAGAGCACGATTCTGAAGTATGAAGAATTTCATTTACAAGAAAGAGCCGAATCATATTCAGGAGAGCACGATTCTGAAGTATGAGGAAGTTCAGTTAGCCCTTTTCATATTCAGGAGAGCACGATTCTGAAGTATGAAGAGTTTCATTTACACGAAAAAGCCGAGTCATATTCAGGAGAGCACGATTCTGAAGTATGATGAAGTTCAGTTTACCCTTTTCATGGTCAAGAGAGCGCGATCTTGAAGCATGAAGAAGTTTATTTATCCTTCAGTAAGAGAAAAAATCAGAATCGTATTCCAGGCGCCGACCTTAAATGCGAGAAGATTTATTTATCAGATAAGCAGCAGCCTCTTTATTTGAGTGCTTATCCATTTTGGCATATAAGTCCCTTCCAACGATAAGTGACAGTTCTCCCTCGAGAAGCTTATCAGGGCATTTCCCATCAAAGTCCATTTATTTTGGCATACGGCCGGTCTTTACCCTGTATATTTGTTACGGAGTTCCGAAAAGTCCGTTTGATCCTGTCACGAGGGATAGTTTACAGAAGCTCGGATGTTATTCTTTGCTCAATGCTCCAGCGTTCTGTAATCGATCTTGCAATCGTACGTGATCCAGTTTTATCTTTTAGATTCCCCAGTGGAGGCCGTCTCACAGGTGTCATCTCCATTTGAGAATCTTGTCCCCAAAATGACAATTGGTCGTGTTCGCACCAGTTGACCATCATTTTAGGATCCCCCAGTGTTGTACTGTGTCTCAACACGTCGTTTTCCCCAGTGTGTTCTTCTCGTAGCGTCTGTGTCGTAGTATTCGTCATCATTTTGGCATCCACCATTCCAGCATACGCATCATATCATATTCATATCATCTGCATTAAGCGGTCCTCGCTTTGTCCATAGCATTGCATCGTCGCATATAAGGGCAAAATTTTCGGTTATCTATATTTAAATCTCTCCACCACGATTCCTCGAGTCTCTGTCACTCAAATCGTCCGGTGTAGCTATTTAAATAGGGGCAACTGTAATACCCCAAATTTTACCCTTATATTTAGTCAGTCATTTCGCATAGCATCCCATATGTATATTTGCTAACCACTAACAAGTTACGGAGCTTGTTTGTTTTGCAGATGTGGTTCCAGGGGTATTTTGGTCATTTTACGCAAATTCTACCAATTCCTTGAAGACGGGCTGTTATTAAAATTCTGAGGCGTTTGATACGTTATTGTTTTGAGGCATTTATCTATCACCAGGTCCGATCATATCAAGGTGCCAATTTGACGTGGTCGATATTAAAGTTTGTCGAGCACAACTGGATTTAAGATCCATTCCAAAGCGCTTCCGTTTCTGTTATTAAGGCACAGTCGTAATTGGGTGTTATTGGATTGTGGCTCTTGGCATTTGGTCAGTGGAATTTAATTACGAGTAGTGTTGTTGTTGATGCTGAAACTGTTGTGATTATGGTGCACATCCGTGTTTGGTTATGAAATGGTTGGTTAACATTTAAATGGGATTTTAATCAGATGATGAGATTAGGATTACAAATGAGACGAGTGCACAAATAAGAATATCACTTGGGAGTGTTTATGTTTTATGACTATGTTAATGAATTTAAATACTTGTGGATTTATTCACAAATGTTTATATTTTTTTAACTAAGAATAAAATATAAATGAATTCAAATTTTGGGAATTTTATTTCATAAAAAAATCTCATCATACAAGAAATGGAGATTGCTTCACATTTTATACGTACTGTTACAAGGAATTACATTAAGGTTCTAAATCCTAAGGAATTACATTAAAGTATATATCCTAAATCCTAAGAACATCTAAGTGTCTTCATGTTGTCTTTGAGCTTCTCCACGAATCCTCGACTAACCTGCACATCAAAAAGAAAACAAGCAATATAGAAAAATGTTAGAAGTTGTTTTTGACACTCTCAGAACAATGTCATCATCGAGTGCCGGGAGTGGCACAACCGAAGCTGCGTCCTACCCCCGTTACCGATCCGCGCCGTGGGCGTCAGATCAGGTAATACCTGTTCTTATCGATACGGGACATCCGAGAGATAGAAGTAATAAAAGAAGCGGGACTGATTCGTTTTGCCGCGATTGGATTTCCAAACTGATACGAGAATAAGGCAACATAGGCAAGCTCTGACTCAGACCCGGATGCCGGCAGGTCTGAGTCACTTTGGTTTCGAAACTTCCACACCTGAAAAAGCCACGAGCATCATCAGTACAACAGAACTCAAAGCATAAACAAGCTGCATAAACAAATCTAGGAAGGGGCTCGCGCCAATAGAAGTATGAAAGGCCACCAAAGAAACAAATCTGTTACCAAACAGAATGAAGGCCAATGTTCAAAACAGAATGAAGGCCAATGTTCAAGACAGAATGAAGGCCAATGGTCCAAACATAATGAAAATCAAGTTCAAAACAGAACAAGAGAAACCAAACTATGGCATCAAGCTGCACAGGACAGAAAACACAAACCATCAAATAATGCAAGTTCATGCGGAAAGGGCCATAAGAAAACGTCCTACAAATCTGTCGTGACAGAAAAGTACTCAGAAGCACAACAGCATCAAATTTGGTTTAGCAGCGAGGCTATCACGAAGATCAGAATGCAAACAGCAAAACAAGATAGACCAAATGTGCAAGCACATTACAAACACATGGCTCGGTTAATCAACATCATGGCTCAAATCATCATCTCCCAAACTCACTATCGCGTAAGTGTATCGAGGCAACATTAAGCGACATTTGAATCCATAGTTGGACACAATTGCCCAGAGTATCAGCTCTGAAACACAAGAATCAAATAACATCAGCAGTTAAAACAACTCAAATGGAATAAGTGATAAACCACAAGCGAAGATCATCAGAAGCAACCGCGACATCGTCGAAGAAACATCCCTCGAAGGCTCAGAACGGTGTCATCATTGCCGTAGACCTTTCCCGGCACTTTTGATTCGACCGAAGTCGTAGCATCAACCCTCTCTGAAAGAAGAAGAGGAAAAGAATCTGAGCTGCATCAAAGAAACGAACCAATCAAAAAACGAATCAGTTCGAGATCAAAAATATCAAACAGAGATAAGAATCCATCAAGGAGTTCTGTGAATCAAAATCAAATATCAATCAATCCAATCTGAAGGCAAACCATATCAGGAAAATAATAGAAAGATTCTGATTTGATGAATCGAATAGGGTCAGAAGAATCGTATCAGCTGAGAATCAGAAAATCCCAATCAAATCCTAAAAGAGGAAACAGGATTCAATCATGTATCAGATGGATCCAAATCGTATCAGGAAATATCCCCATTGGAACTCATTTTGAATCAATCAAACGAATCAGTATCAGATTCATACCAGAAAAATGAAATTCAATCTCACCAAAATCACAATCAGGTTCTAAAAGAGGGAACATGGTTCAATCAGCATCTGAAAAATCAAAATCAAAATCAAATCGCATCAACACGAAATCAAATCTCAGAGTAATGCAAATCCAATACAGATTGAAAGCCCAAAAATAAATCAAAGCGTATATAAAAGGGAAGACACAACCTGATAAAAGGGGGATCGCGTACAAACCCTAGGAAGGTAGCCGTGAGAGAGAGAGAATCGCAGAAACCCTAGCGAGATCGCAAAAGCTCTAACGAGCGAAACACCGGAGGAAGAGATCACCTTCGCCGTTTAAACGGCGGGCAATCGATTCCAAGCCTCAGAGAAAAACCTCATCACCGGCCGTTTCACCATAAAAGTGAGCCAGGATTGCTTATCATTACTATTTCCATGTGTTTTTTCAGGAAAATCGAAAGAAGACGGAGAAGAAGATGCATGGCGGTCGCGAGGTAGATGAGGGAAGAAGAAGAAGTAAAACGGCGCCTCAAGGGCATTAGGGTTCTGAGAACCCTAATTGCTTTCCAAGTTTAATCCAACCGGGTTGGGTCCGGGGTGACGACCGGCCCAACCCCTTATGTTTTGTTTTTTTATTTTATTTTTTATTTATTTTGTTTTAAAATTATGTTTTTTTATTTGTTTTAAAGTGTTTTAAAAAAATTTTTGTGAAGATATTATACATAAATAAAAATCTTTTATAATATAATAAAAAACCTTTTTTTAAAAATAAAAATTAAAACTTTTTTTTTAAATATAAAATTAAAACTTTTTGTAAATACAAAAATAAAACTTTTTTTTAAAAAGAGTAAATTATTTTTAAATTAAATTTCTTTTGCAAGCTAACTTTTAATTATTAAGATTTTTAAATAAAACAATAATAAAATCTCAAATTTGCATCTTTTTCTTAACTCATTTGATCACCGCCTAACTTTGCCTACTAACGGGTGTTCATTTTTTTGCAGTTCATATTTATTACTAGTGTGTTGAGTTTTCATTTAAGTTTCAGTTATATTTGTATCTGCTTCTCATACGTAATCTCGCGAACCTAATAATCGCGTTTACTTTTCGCATTTAAATTTCTGCTGATGTATGATTTAATTTTCTCACACTGTCATTGCTATTATTTTGTCACATTGCACGCACCTCCGAAGGAATTAGGTCTAGCTTTTGACCGCCGTGTCAATAGTCCTCAACTTCAAACCCTTACAACCTCACAAACCCTAAATTTTCACAAACGCCTCGCCGCAGGCAAATTTACAATTCTACCCCAAGCATTAGGTCAAAGAGCCGCCGCGCTCATTTTAGAGTTTCCCGCCGCGAAATCCCTAACCTAATTTAACCCTAATTACAACTTAACAAATTCAACATAGAGATTTGGAGTTTCTACACTCCACGTAAGCGTGTCCTTAATACATGTTTATTCCCCGTGAGACCTTGACCACAGTCAAGAAGTCTCTAACCTCCCTTTTGAGGGGAACTACGATTACTCTGATTCCACTCCCGTAAGGATACGTAGGCACAAGATGCGATGTCTTGCCGAGTAAACTTAGAATTAACCCCTAGGTCTTGTTTTCTCACTTTTAATTCTTTGTACATATACCTTAAGAAAATAAATAAAGCAAGATAGTAAACATTTGAACAAAAGGTTCCCGTAGAGTACTACGGAAGTTTAGGGTGCTAATACCTTCCCTAAATTTAACCAACCCCCGAACCCTAGATCTTTCCCCGCATTGTGTTTACGATGCAAAATAGGTTTTCCCTCTTTTGACCTTTTCCTTCGGATAAATCAAAGAGCGGTTGTGAATTGAATTGCGATTCAAACTCATTAATAGTTTGTGATCCTATTTCCACCGCAACAGAAAATGGCGACTTCACTGGGGATCCTAAACTTTTGAGGGTTATCCCTAACTTGTTCATATTTATTATTATCTGTGTTATTATTCATTTGCATGTATATATTGTATTCTGATTTTGGGACGGTACCTTGTGTTGTGAGATAAGTCCTACGCCCGGACTAGTGACATTATTATAGGATGGGGATATATTCGATGAGGCTTATAGGGAGTGAATCCCGACCAAGTTGATTCGAGAATCTCCGCTCAATTGAGACCCTTTCGAAAATGGTTCGGTTGAACGAGTAATCGCGAAAACTTTTTCCATGGTCGACTGGAGTCTGTGATATTGAGGACCGTAGTACCTTAACACCACCTCGGCCTTATTTAGGACGTAGTGCGGGAGCTATGTGGGAGTAATCTTACAATGGCTGCTACGCGATACTACACTCAAAAGAGGTTCTCTTGAGAATATTATTCACCCCCGAGTCAGTCGGAAGGTTGATAATATCCGAAAGACGGGCTGATGACTTTGGGCACTTTTGTAGAACCTTGTTCGGCAGGTACAACTAACCTATAGTACACTCCTTTTGGGATGGGTAGACCTTGACTCCGCTCACGTTCCTTTAACCTAGGACTTTGTGTGTTTTCATGCATTGCATCCATAAAGCATCTCATTGCATTGTATTTCATGGAGTTCAAATACCATTTATGGATATCACGGGATGCCATGAATAAAAAAATAAAACGAAAAACAAGAAAAAGATTTCCTTGGTACCCCATGACCTTCGTAAATGTTTGAATTCCATGAAATCTCCATTTGCATCATAGCATCATTTACTTTCTTGCATTGCATGTGTCTTCCGTTTTCTCATGTTCGGTTCTCTCGCCTTCCAGTTTCGTCACCCTGAGTTCTCGGCACCAATACAACACCAGAGCTCAAACTCGAAAGAGAATGGAGGATCAGGCAAAAGAGATTGATAGCCTTAGCAATGAACTTGAAGATCTTCGAGGGGGTATGGGGCGTATGATGGAATTGTTACATGTCATGAATGCTAAGATGGATACCCAGCCCACTGTTGTTTCTGAGATTACCGGCGTTACTGTGGACCCTCCACCAAGTGTGACCGTAGCAAGGGACCCACCTTATGGTCTTGCTCCCGGTTTTGTGCCTCCTCAAGCCACTGTTCCAATTAATCAGCCTGTTCAGCAAGCCGTGCCTTTATTTTCTGAAGTTTCTAAGGGGGCTCCTATCTTTGCACCACCTGTTGTACACACTCGTGCGCAACCGTACTTCAATGAGACAGTTTTTGATAATCTTGATGAGAATGTTGAGGGTTATGAGAAACATGATAAGCTTCGTGAGGAAGTAAACACCATCGTCCAGAGGTTGAAAAAGGTAGAGGGTGATCAAATTTTTGGGACTGCTGCAAGGGATGTTTGTTTGGTCTCAGGTTTGGTTATTCCCCCGAAGTTCAAAACTCCGAACTTCGATCGTTATGAAGGTGCCACCTGTCCTAAGAGTCATCTAATCATGTATTATCGCAAAATGGCTGCCCATGTTGAGAATGATAAACTGATGATTCATTGCTTCCAAGATAGTTTGAAGGGTGCTTCTTCCAAGTGGTATTTAACTTTGGACCAGTCTCGCGTTAAGAGCTTTCAAGATTTATCGGACGCTTTCATCAAACACTACAAGTACAATATGGACCTGGCTCCTGACAGAAGACAGTTGCTGAGTATGTCACAAAAGAGTTCTGAGTCATTCAAAGAGTACGCTCAAAGGTGGAGAGAGACTGCTTCGCAGGTAGAACCTCCTTTGACCGAGAAAGAGTTAGCTGATTGGTTTGTCGACACGGTCCGTCCAGAATTTTACGAGAGAATGGTGGGTAGTGTGACTTCAAATTTCTCCGACATCGTTGTTGTGGGTGTCAAGATTGAATTGGGTATGAAAAGTGGTAAAATGACAAATAATCATGGTGCTTCTAAGGATCAGCCGAAGAAACCTCCGTATAGCTCCCAGAAAAAGAAAGAGGGTGAGACTAATGCTATATCCTCTGGTAGACCAAGAGAACGCTTTTATCGACATCCGCAAGGCTATGCTCAACCTCAAGGGTACCCAATCCAATATGCCCAACAACCCTATGTGGCAGCTATTACACCTTCTTTCAATCAACAGGTTCCTATGTATCAACCTATGCAACAACCTCCTGTTTATCCGCCTCCTATCAACTACCTACAGGCGCCCAACGCTCCTGCTCCTCAACAGCCAAAGAGTCCGGCTCCTCGCCAGAATGTTCCGAACAGAAGAACGTATAAGCCTTGTCCACCGATTCCAATGACTTTCACTGAGTTGTACCCCTCTTTGGTCAAGCAAGGTCTAATCACTACTCGGGCTTTGGGTCCGCCTCCTAATCCTCTACCCGCCAATTACAACGCCGCCGCTCATTGTTTATTTCATGAGGGGGCGCCAGGTCATGATCTGGAGAATTGTTATGCTCTCAAAAATATTGTCAGGGATTTATTGGAAAAGAAGATTTTGTCATTTGAAGATCCTCAACCAAATGTTAAGAAGAACCCTTTTCCTAACCATGAGAGTGTCAATGCCATTAGTGCTGATTCAGAGGAAGGTTATGCCCTTGACGTTGAATAGATTAAGACTCCTCTCAAGATGTTCCATTCGAAACTGTTTGAAGCTGGTTTGGTAGATACTTCCCACGTTGCATGCGTAAGTTGTGAAGCCAGTATTAAGGGTTGTGTGTTGGTTCAGAATGATGTGCAGAGGTTGATTAATGAGGGTGTTTTACAAGTGACAAGCCAATCCAAGAAAGGTGAGGTCGCTGTGGTTGAGCCAGTCTTCCATCAGCCTGGATCAAAGGGAAAGGTACCAGTGTTTAATTTATCAGGGGCAGGGTCTGCCAATCTCGTGTTCGATATACCAAAGTCTTATAGGCCAATAGTTATTCGAAAACCAGGTCCGTTTCCTTTCAGTGATCCTAAAGCTGTGCCTTGGAAATACGACGTGACGATGATTGACAAGGAGTCTGGGAAAGTTATTCCAAATGAAGAGGTTAAGGACACTGTGACCAATATCGCAGAGGCAAGCAGGATGACTCGCAGTGGTCGTGTGTATACTCCCCGTTCTAATGAGGTTCCACCTAAGGAGACCATTAATACCCCAGTGGCCGTCAAAGATAAAGGTAAGGGAGCTGTTACGAACGATGAAGATGTTGAGTTTTTAAGGATCATCAAGAAAAGTGACTATAAAGTTATCGATCAACTTCATCAGACTCCCTCCAAGATTTCGATTTTGTCTCTGTTGATGAGTTCACCCGCTCATAGGATGGCCTTGCAGAAAGTCTTGACTCAGGCACATGTGGATCAAGACATCAGCACCAGTCGGTTTGATAGTGTGATTGCCAATTTGACCGCCTGTAACACCCTTAGTTTCAGTAATGAAGAGTTACCGAAAGAAGGTCCGAATCATAATCGTGCTTTACATATATCGGTGAAATGTCAGGAGGAAAATTTAGCGAGGGTGCTAGTGGACACTGAGTCTTCTTTGAATGTTCTACCCAAGAGGGTTCTTGATAAGTTGGCTTGTAAAGAGACTGTGTTGAAACCTACTCCTTTGGTCGTCAAGGCTTTCGATGGCTCTCGTCGGTCGGTAATGGGGGAGGTTGAGCTTCCTATCCTGATTGGTCCGCAAGTTTTTAATATCACGTTTCAAGTCATGGACATTAATCCCAATTACAGTTGTTTACTTGGAAGGCCGTGGATTCATGCCGTTGGGGCAGTAACCTCAACGTTACATCAGAAGATGAAGTTCGTGATCGATGGAAAGTTGGTTATTATACACGGTGAGGAGGATCTGATGGTCAGTAACCTGTCTTCTTTCCGTTACATCGAGGCCGATGAGAATGCTTTAGAAATCTCCTTTCAAGCACTTGAGATCGCCAATGCTGTTCTGCTAGAGGTCGAAGAGACAGTGGGTCAGGGTAATCCATCTTTTGCATCTCTAAAGAGTACCAAATCAACAATTGACAGGGGCACTCCTGAAGGTTGGGGAGAAGTAATCGATGTCAAGACCAAGACTGATCGCTCTGGGTTGGGTTACAAACCAACTCAGAATGGAGCTGCCACAACTGTCGAAGGACGTCCGAAGGTTATCCAAGAGGTATTTGTCAGCGGAGGTTTTCAAGTCAATGCCATCAATGACTGTGAGAAAAATGAAGAGCTGAGCAACCTGGTGTTTAAGGGTGATGCAGTTTTAAACAACTGGGAGGCCGTAGAGATCCCTGTTATTTTTCCCTTGTCAAAGTAATTCTTTTTTAAAAAAAAAAAAAAAAGTTTCATTTACATTTTCAAATAAAAATCCGTAGCTCTGCCCAAGGCTATAGGATCGTTTTTTTTGGGCCACCTTTCATTTCTAAAAAGATATTAATAAGAGCATTTTGTTCAATTCCACCTTGTTTCATTTGCGTTTTTCGTTTTCACCTTTAAAAATGAAATTGGCAATCTTTTTCCGAAAAAATAAAAAAACAGCATTTCATTCTTACATATCTTCGAGCATTTTAATTAAGTAAGCCTTCCATCATGCAGAGACATCGTAAACCTTGTTGGATCCGATGACTTTACTGACACTCCTGACTGGGATGCACCCATCAATCAAGCTGAGGACGAGGGTGAAGAAGATTTTGAAGTACCCGCTGAACTGACAAGATTGATCGAGTACGAGTACACAGAGCTTCAACCGCATAAAGAGCAGGTAGACTTAATTAATCTCGGTACAGATGAGAACAAGAAAGAGGTCAAGATTGGTGCAATGCTTGGGACAGAGGTTAAGCCGAGGTTGATTGAGTTGTTAAAAGAGTATATTGATGTGTTTGCATGGTCGTATCAAGATATGCCGGGCCTAGACACGGATATTGTTGTTCACAAGTTGCCGCTTAAGCCAGATTGTCCGCCTATCAAACAAAAGCTTCGAAGAACGAGACCCGACATGGCTTTGAAAATTCGAGATGAGGTTAAAAAGCAGTTGGACGCAGGTTTCTTGGCAGTCGCAAAATATCCAGATTGGGTTGCCAACATTGTGCCAGTGCCCAAGAAAGATGGTAAAGTTAGGATGTGTGTGGACTACAGGGATCTGAACAAAGCAAGTCCGAAAGACGACTTCCCCCTGCCACATATTGATACACTGGTAGACAATACAGCCAGTTTTGTGCTGTTTTCATTTATGGATGGTTTCTCTGGCTATAATCAGATCAAGATGGATCCCGACGATCGAGAGAAGACTACTTTCATTACTCCTTGGGGAACCTTCTGCTACAAAGTCATGCCCTTTGGTTTGAAGAACGCAGAGGCAACTTACCAACGCGCTATGACCACTCTTTTTCATGACATGATGCACAAGGAGATCGAGGTGTATGTGGACGATATGATAGCCAAGTCCCAGAGTGAGGAGGACCATCTAGACCATTTGGTGAAGCTGTTTGAACGACTCAGGAAATATCAGCTGAAATTGAATCCTGCTAAATGTACTTTTGGTGTCAGATCTGGAAAATTGCTCGGTTTCATTGTTAGCCAGCGAGGGATTGAGGTGGATCCTGACAAAGTCCGAGCCATTCAAGATATGCCGGCTCCGAGAACCGAGACGCAAGTTAGAGGTTTTCTGGGACGTTTGAATTATATTTCCAGGTTTATCTCCAATATGACCGCTACTTGTGAGCCGATATTCAAGTTACTTTGCAAGGGGCAGACGGTTGAGTGGAACCCCGATTGTCAGAAAGCGTTTGAGAAGATTAAGGGTTATTTGCAAGATCCCCCTATTCTGATTCCTCCCGTGCCGGGAAGACCGTTGTTTATGTACCTTACCGTTCTTGAGAAGTCTATGGGTTGTGTGCTTGGACAACATGATGAGACTGGAAGAAAGGAGCATGCGATTTATTACCTGAGCAAGAAGTTTACCGATTGTGAAAACAGATACTCACCTTTGGAGAAAACTTGTTGTGCATTGGCATGGGCCGCTAGGCGCCTTCAGCAATATATGGTCTGTCATACCACATTGTTGATTTCTAAAATGGATCCGATCAAGTATATTTTTGAAAAACCTGCTCAAACCGGGAGGCTAGCCCGTTGGCACATGTTGTTATCCGAATATGACATCCAGTATGTACCCCAGAAGGCGATTAAGGGTAGTATTTTATCTGATTATCTTGCAGACCAGCCAGTTGAAGATTATGAACCTCTTAAGTTTGACTTTCCTGATGAGGATATTTTGTTGATTAAAAGAGATTGTGAAGAGCCAGATCCGAGCGAAGGTCCAGAACCTGGTCTTTGGTGGAGGATGATGTTTGATGGGTCCTCGAATTTCAATGGGCATGGTATAGGCGCCGTTTTGATGAACCTAAAGGGTGGATTCACTCCATTTACAGCAAGGTTGGACTTTGAGTGTACTAATAACGTCGCAGAATATGAAGCATGTATTCTTGGCCTCGAAGCAGCAATTCACCTCCGAATCAAACTTCTTAAAGTAAGTGGTGACTCGGCCTTGGTTATTTACCAGGTACAAGGCAAATCGGAAACGAAGAATGAGAAGTTGATCCCTTATAAGGACTATATTATTGAGCTGATCAAGTATTTCGACGAGATAGAGTTCGAGCATGTTCCTAGATCCGAGAATCACGTTGTTGATGCTTTAGCCATGTTAGCATCCATGTGGAAAGTTAAATTCGTTAATGAAGCGCCTCTTATCCATATTGAGCGCAAGGTTGAGCCCGCTTATTGTCAGATGGTCGAAGAAGTTGAGGTGGATGAAAAGCCTTGGTTTCATGATATCAAGAACTACCTCGTCAAGCAAGAGTATCCCGATAGTGCTACTGGTCTGGACAAGAAAACATTGAGAGGACTGGCGTCCAAATTCTTTATCAGTAATGGTGTGTTATACAAGAGAAATCACGACATGGTCCTGCTCAGATGTGTTGATAAACGGGAAGCGGACATGTTACTGCAGGAAATTCATGAGGGGACCTTCGGAACTCATGCCAATGGTTATGCTATGTCCAAGAAGATGTTAAGGGCTGGGTATTATTGGTTAACCATGGAAGCTGACTGCATCCAATACGCTAGAAAATTCCATAAGTGCCAAATTTATGCTGATAAAATGCATGTACCTCCGTCACCGTTGAATGCTTTGTCTTCACCATGGCCGTTCTCTATGTGGGGCATTGACATGATTGGGGCAATCGAGCCGAAAGCTTCTAATGGTCATCGTTTTATCCTCGTTGCTATTGATTATTTCACCAAGTGGGTAGAGGCTGCCTCCTACACCAATGTGACCAAGCAAGTGGTTGCCCGTTTCATCAGGAAAGAGATCATCTGCCGTTATGGAGTCCCAAGCCGGATAATAACTGACAATGGCACCAATCTGAATAACAAGACTATGAAAGAGCTGTGTGATAGTTTCAAGATCACTCACCACAATTCTTCTCCGTACCGTCCTAAGATGAATGGGGCCGTTGAAGCTGCGAATAAGAATATCAAGAAGATCCTGCAAAAGATGGTTGTGACTTACAAAGATTGGCATGAGATGTTACCGTTTGCTTTGCATGGATACAGAACCTCAGTGAGAACTTCGACAGGGGCAACACCTTTCTCATTGGTGTATGGAATGGACGCCGTGCTCCCCATCGAAGTAGAGATACCTTCTTTAAGAGTGTTGATGGAAGCTGAACTTGAGGAAGCTGAGTGGGTTCAAGATAGACTGGATCAATTAAACCTCATTGACGAGAAGCGCTTGACAGCCATGTGTCATGGGCAATTATATCAGAAACGGATGAAAAGAGCATTTGATAAGAAGATTCGTATCCGTGAGTTCCGTCAAGGAGAGCTCGTACTCAAAAAGATCTTGCCAGTGCATAAAGATATGCGTGGAAAGTGGATGCCCAATTATGAAGGCCCATTTGTTGTAAAGACTGTTTTCTCCGGAGGGTCTCTGATACTTACAACAATGGACGGTGAGGAACTAGCACACCCCGTGAATTCTGATGCAGTCCGAAAATATTATGCCTAAAAACCCGCTAAGTCGAAAACCTGCAAAAGGCGACTTAGGCAAAAGTAAGGGTTGGAAAAAAGAAATAATAATAAAAAGCTCGCTAAGTTGAAAACCCGAAAGGGCGGCTTAGGCAAAAAAGAGCGTCCCGGTGGATTGAAAACCCGAGAGGGCGGTCCAGGCAAAAGTTAGGGACAAAGGCATTTCATTGCATCAGAGGACACTGATCATCTCAAACACACTTCCCGCATGAGAGCCATGTCTCAGTTCTTTCATCCTTGCCCAAAGCAGGATTCTGGATTAGTCTTAGTTATTAGTGTCAGTAGGTGTCATTGGATTCAATGTAACCTTTTCCCATGTTGCCAATTTCAAAACATAATCATCTGTGGAGCTATGCCTTCAGCAAGCAGCCACCCTTTAATAAAAGATACCATTTTGTTACTTACATTCCTTGGTGCATTACTCTTTGTTTTCTATTGTTATGCAAAATGCGTTTATTCTTAAAATTTGAAAATGAAAGGTGCATTGTAGATTTTTCAAAAAAATTGTTTTTCAAAAAAAAAAGTGAAATTGAAATATAATAAATTACTTTGACTAGTGGAAATTTCGGAAGGATCTCTTCACTCCCCGGAAATATCATTATTGCAGAAATACTTTCAAACCATTGCTCTAACACAGTCCCCAGCGAGACTATAAGCTGACAACTTTTTCTTGGGTAACTCAAAAGTGTCCCTCAGGTTTTCTTCTCCCCATGTGAAGACGTGATACTGTACACCCAAGCAGTTTACTTTCTCCCCAGAGAATTCAGAATTTTGAAACCAGATTTGGTCCTACCATTCCTTCCCGTGATTGACGTATTGGTTGCAGAGAACGCAGGGTATTTCCGTCGAGATGTTTAATTCATCTCTTGTCCCGTCTCTAGTCTGTTTCGTCAGCATACGCAAGGGCATAAGCATCACATGCCTATTTCATTACATATTCATTACATATTCATTACATATTCATTACATACTCATTTCATAACATCTTGAATATTTAACTACATAGACATTAACATACATTCATATCAACATATTCATTAACATACGCGATAACATGCACAGGTTCATCGTGTCTCCATCATTGGTCGTTACCGCCGAGTAACTGGGGTTTGCCCATTCTCTCCAAATAGATTGTCAGCCATAAGCATAAAATACTTATTTGTTTCCAGTTTCCCCACAGAGCTCGATCCTCGTGGATGACGGTTACTTCAGCTATCTTTCCTCACCAGGATAAGATATTTACCCTCCGAGATCATTCCCTCGATGGAGTCTTGATTACCAGTTTTCTTTCTAGCTCGATCCTAGATTGAATCTCAGTCTTGTCGGTCGTCAATCCCAACCGGACGTGCATTTATTTTGCACCATCTAAAGATGTTCACCATACCATGGCAGATACGCGACTGTTCTCGCCCGAGAAGTTTACCACTGTACCCGGATGTGCATTTATTTTGCAATATCTTTCAAGAAAATCAACTACAATCCTTTATAAGTACACGCCAGTTCACGCCTGGAAAATCTATCAACACATGTTACAACACTTTACAACATTTTGCATCTTACAGCATCAATATACAACATTTCTCACCTAAGAAGCCGATCCTACCTTCGTTATGACTCGCAGCAAATGGCCATCTCCATGGAGCAGTTGGGCTTCCATTTACCTGTCGTCTTAAAGTATAAGAGGTATGAACCAAATCGTATTCGGGAGAGCACGATCTTGAAGTACGGGGAGGTTTTGAGCGGAATCATATTCAGGAGAGCACGATTCTGAAGCATGAAGAAGTTCATTTATCCTTTAGTAAAAGAAGGAGCGGAATCATATTCAGGAGAGCACGATTCTGAGTTATGAGGAAGTTCAATTGGCCATTTTTCAGGAGAGCACGATTCTGAAGAATGAAGAAATTTCAAGAGCCGAATCATATTCAGGAGAGCACGATTCTGAAGTATGAGGAAGTTCAGTTCACCCTTTTCATATTCAGGAGAGCACGATTCTGAAGTATGAAGAATTTCATTTACAAGAAAGAGCCGAATCATATTCAGGAGAGCACGATTCTGAAGTATGAGGAAGTTCAGTTAGCCCTTTTCATATTCAGGAGAGCACGATTCTGAAGTATGAAGAGTTTCATTTACACGAAAAAGCCGAGTCATATTCAGGAGAGCACGATTCTGAAGTATGATGAAGTTCAGTTTACCCTTTTCATGGTCAAGAGAGCACGATCTTGAAGCATGAAGAAGTTTATTTATCCTTCAGTAAGAGAAAAAATCAGAATCGTATTCCAGGCGCCGACCTTAAATGCGAGAAGATTTATTTATCAGATAAGCAGCAGCCTCTTTATTTGAGTGCTTATCCATTTTGGCATATAAGTCCCTTCCAACGATAAGTGACAGTTCTCCCTCGAGAAGCTTATCAGGGCATTTCCCATCAAAGTCCATTTATTTTGGCATACAGCCGGTCTTTACCCTGTATATTTGTTACGGAGTTCCGAAAAGTCCGTTTGATCCTGTCACGAGGGATAGTTTACAGAAGCTCGGATGTTATTCTTTGCTCAATGCTCCAGCGTTCTGTAATCGATCTTGCAATCGTACGTGATCCAGTTTTATCTTTTAGATTCCCCAGTGGAGGCCGTCTCACAGGTGTCATCTCCATTTGAGAATCTTGTCCCCAAAATGACAATTGGTCGTGTTCGCACCAGTTGACCATCATTTTAGGATCCCCCAGTGTTGTACTGTGTCTCAACACGTCGTTTTCCCCAGTGTGTTCTTCTCGTAGCGTCTGTGTCGTAGTATTCGTCATCATTTTCGCATCCACCATTCCAGCATACGCATCATATCATATTCATATCATCTGCATTAAGCGGTCCTCGCTTTGTCCATAGCATTGCATCGTCGCATATAAGGGCAAAATTTTCGGTTATCTATATTTAAATCTCTCCACCACGATTCCTCGAGTCTCTGTCACTCAAATCGTCCGGTGTAGCTATTTAAATAGGGGCAACTGTAATACCCCAAATTTTACCCTTATATTTAGTCAGTCATTTCGCATAGCATCCCATATGTATATTTGCTAACCACTAACAAGTTACGGAGCTTGTTTGTTTTGCAGATGTGGTTCCAGGGGTATTTTGGTCATTTTACGCAAATTCTACCAATTCCTTGAAGACGGGCTGTTATTAAAATTCTGAGGCGTTTGATACGTTATTGTTTTGAGGCATTTATCTATCACCAGGTCCGATCATATCAAGGTGCCAATTTGACGTGGTCGATATTAAAGTTTGCCGAGCACAACTGGATTTAAGATCCATTCCAAAGCGCTTCCGTTTCTGTTATTAAGGCACAGTCGTAATTGGGTGTTATTGGATTGTGGCTCTTGGCATTTGGTCAGTGGAATTTAATTACGAGTAGTGTTGTTGTTAATGCTGAAACTGTTGTGATTATGGTGCACATCCGTGTTTGGTTATGAAATGGTTGGTTAACATTTAAATGGGATTTTAATCAGATGATGAGATTAGGATTACAAATGAGACGAGTGCACAAATAAGAATATCACTTGGGAGTGTTTATGTTTTATGACTATGTTAATGAATTTAAATACTTGTGGATTTATTCACAAATGTTTATATTTTTTTAACTAAGAATAAAATATAAATGAATTCAAATTTTGGGAATTTTATTTCATAAAAAAATCTCATCATACAAGAAATGGAGATTGCTTCACATTTTATACGTACTGTTACAAGGAATTACATTAAGGTTCTAAATCCTAAGGAATTACATTAAAGTATCTATCCTAAATCCTAAGAACATCTAAGTGTCTTCATGTTGTCTTTGAGCTTCTCCACGAATCCTCGACTAACCTGCACATCAAAAAGAAAACAAGCAATATAGAAAAATGTTAGAAGTTGTTTTTGACACTCTCAGAACAATGTCATCATCGAGTGTCGGGAGTGGCACAACCGAAGCTGCGTCCTACCCCCGTTACCGATCCGCGTCGTGGGCGTCAGATCAGGTAATACCTGTTCTTATCGATACAGGACATCCGAGAGATAGAAGTAATAAAAGAAGCGGGACTGATTCGTTTTGCCGCGATTGGATTTCCAAACTGATACGAGAATAAGGCAACATAGGCAAGCTCTGACTCAGACCCGGATGCCGGCAGGTCTGAGTCACTTTGGTTTCGAAACTTCCACACCTGAAAAAGCCACGAGCATCATCAGTACAACAGAACTCAAAGCATAAACAAGCTGCATAAACAAAACTAGGAAGGGGCTCGCGCCAATACAAGTATGAAAGGCCACCAAAGAAACAAATCTGTTACCAAACAGAATGAAGGCCAATGTTCAAAACAGAATGAAGGCCAATGTTCAAGACAGAATGAAGGCCAATGGTCCAAACAGAATGAAAATCAAGTTCAAAACAGAACAAGAGAAACCAAACTATGGCATCAAGCTGCACAGGACAGAAAACACAAACCATCAAATAATGCAAGTTCATGCGCAAAGGGCCATAAGAAAACGTCCTACAAATCTGTCGTGACAGAAAAGTACTCAGAAGCACAACATCATCAAATTTGGTTTAGCAGCGAGGCTATCACGAAGATCAGAATGCAAACAGCAAAACAAGATAGACCAAATGTGCAGGCACATTACAAACACATGGCTCGGTTAATCAACATCATGGCTCAAATCATCATCGCCCAAACTCACTATCGCGTAAGTGTATCGAGGCAACATTAAGCGACATTTGAATCCATAGTTGGACACAATTGCCCAGAGTATCAGCTCTGAAACACAAGAATCAAATATCATCAGCAGTTAAAACAACTCAAATGGAATAAGTGATAAACCACAAGCGAAGATCATCAGAAGCAACCGCGACATCGTCGAAGAAACATCCCTCGAAGGCTCAGAACGGTGTCATCATTGCCGTAGACCTTTCCCGGCAATTTTGATTCGACCGAAGTCGTAGCATCAACCCTCTCTGAAAGAAGAAGAGGAAAAGAATCTGAGCTGCATCAAAGAAACGAACCAATCAAAAAACGAATCAGTTCGAGATCAAAAATATCAAACAGAGATAAGAATCCATCAAGGAGTTCTGTGAATCAAAATCAAATATCAATCAATCCAATCTGAAGGCAAACCATATCAGGAAAATAATAGAAAGATTCTGATTTGATGAATCGAATAGGGTCAGAAGAATCGTATCAGCTGAGAATCAGAAAATCCCAATCAAATCCTAAAAGAGGAAACAGGATTCAATCATGTATCAGATGGATCCAAATCGTACCAGGAAATATCCCCATTGGAACTCATTTTGAATCAATCAAACGAATCAGTATCAGATTCATACCAGAAAAATGAAATTCAATCTCACCAAAATCCCAATCAGGTTCTAAAAGAGGGAACATGGTTCAATCAGCATCTGAAAAATCAAAATCAAACTCAAATCGCATCAACACGAAATCAAATCTCAGAGTAATGCAAATCCAATACAGATTGAAAGCCCAAAAATAAATCAAAGCGTATATAAAAGGGAAGACACAACCTGATAAAAGGGGGATCGCGTACAAACCCTAGGAAGGTAGCCGTGCGAGAGAGAGAATCGCAGAAACCCTAGCGAGATCGCAAAAGCTCTAACGAGCGAAACACCGGAGGAAGAGATCACCTTCGCCGTTTAAACGGCGGGCAATAGATTCCAAGCCTCAGAGAAAAACCTCATCACCGGCCGTTTCACCATAAAAGTGAGCCAGGATTGCTTATCATTACTATTTCCATGTGTTTTTTCAGGAAAATCGAAAGAAGACGGAGAAGAAGATGCATGGCGGTCGCGAGGTAGATGAGGGAAGAAGAAGAAGTAAAACGGCGCCTCAAGGGCATTAGGGTTCTGAGAACCCTAATTGCTTTCCAAGTTTAATCCAACCGGGTTGGGTCCGGGGTGACGACCGACCCAACCCCTTATGTTTTGTTTTTTTATTTTATTTTTTATTTATTTTGTTTTAAAATTATGTTTTTTTATTTGTTTTAAAGTGTTTTAAAATTTTTTTTGTGAAGATATTATACATAAATAAAAATCTTTTATAATATAATAAAAAACCTTTTTTTAAAAATAAAAATTAAAACTTTTTTTTTAAATATAAAATTAAAACTTTTTGTAAATACAAAAATAAAACTTTTTTTTAAAAAGAGTAAATTATTTTTAAATTAAATTTCTTTTGCAAGCTAACTTTTAATTATTAAGATTTTTAAATAAAACAATAATAAAATCTCAAATTTGCATCTTTTTCTTAACTCATTTGATCACCGCCTAACTCTGCCTACTAACGGGTGTTCATTTTTTTGCAGTTCATATTTATTACTAGTGTGTTGAGTTTTCATTTAAGTTTCAGTTATATTTGTATCTGCTTCTCATATGTAATCTCGCGAACCTAATAATCGCGTTTACTTTTCGCATTTAAATTTCTGCTGATGTATGATTTAATTTTCTCACACTGTCATTGCTATTATTCTGTCACATTGCACGCACCTCCGAAGGAATTAGGTCTAGCTTTTGACCGCCGTGTCAATAGTCCTCAACTTCAAACCCTTACAACCTCACAAACCCTAAATTTTCACAAACGCCTCGCCGCAGGCAAAATTACAATTCTACCCCAAGCATTAGGTCAAAGAGCCGCCGCGCTCATTTTAGGGTTTCCCGCCGCGAAATCCCTAACCTAATTTAACCCTAATTACAACTTAACAAATTCAACATAGAGATTTGGAGTTTCTACACTCCACGTAAGCGTGTCCTTAAGACATGTTTATTCCCCATGAGACCTTGACCACAGTCAAGAAGTCTCTAACCTCCCTTTTGAGGGGAACTACGATTACTCTGATTCCACTCCCGTAAGGATACGTAGGCACAAGATGCGATGTCTTGCCGAGTAAACTTAGAATTAACCCCTAGGTCTTGTTTTCTCACTTTTAATTCTTTGTACATATACCTTAAGCAAATAAATAAAGCAAGATAGTAAACATTTGAACAAAAGGTTCCCGTAGAGTACTACGGAAGTTTAGGGTGCTAATACCTTCCCTAAATTTAACCAACCCCCGAGCCCTAGATCTTTCCCCGCATTGTGTTTACGATGCAAAATAGGTTTTCCCTCTTTTGACCTTTTCCTTCGGATAAATCAAAGACCGGTTGTGAATTGAATTGTGATTCAAACTCATTAATAGTTTGTGATCCTATTTCCACCGCAACACGGCTCAACACGAAGTTGAGTGGAACATCTGACCTCGGTGCCAGGCATCTGTTAAACAAACAGGCATTGAACCCGAAGGTCGGCTCAACATGTAGTTGAGAGGAACATTTGACTTCACTGTCAAGCATCTGTTAAACAAACAGTCATGAAATTCGAAGTCTGGCTCAACCCGAAGTTGAGAAGAACATCTGACCTCACCGTCAAGCATTTGTTACACAAACAGGCATCGAACTCGAAGGGCGGCTCAACCCGAAGTTGATAAGAACATCTGACTGCACCGTCAGGCATCTGTTAAACAAACAGACATCGAACGCGAAGGCCGACTCAACACGAAGTTGAGAGGAACATCTGACGACGCCGTCACGCATCTGTTAAACAAACAGACATCGAACCCGAAGGTCGGCTCAACATGAAGTTGAGAGGAACATTTGACTTCACTGTCAAGCATCTGTTAAACAAACAGGCATCAAATCCGAAGGCCGGCTCAACCCAAAGTTGAGAAGAACATCTGACCTCACCGTCAAGCATCTGTTAAACAAACAGGCATCGAACCCGAAGGGCGGCTCAACCCAAAGTTGATAAGAACATCTGACCGCACCGTCAGGCATCTGTTAAACAAACAGGCATCGAACCCGAAGGCCGGCTCAACATGAAGTTGAGAGGAACATCTGACCTCGCCGTCACGCATCTGTTAAACAAACAGGAATCGAACTCGAACGTCGGCTCAACATGAAGTTGAGAGGAACATTTGACTTCACTGTCAAGCATCTTTTAAACAAACAGGATTCAAATCCGAAGGCCGGCTCAACCCAAAGTTGAGAGGAACATCTGACCTCACCGTCAAGCATCTGTTAAACAAAACGGCATCGAACCCGAAGGGCGGCTCAACCCGAAGTTAATAAGAACATCTGACCGCACCGTCAGGCATCCGTTAAACAAACAGGCATTGAATCCAAAGGCCGGCTCAACACGAAGTTGAGAGGAACATCTGACCTCGATGTCAGGAATCTGTTAAACAAACAGGCATCGAACCCGATGGTCGGCTCAACATGAAAATGAGAGGAACATTTAACTTCACTCTCAAGCATCTGTTAAACAAACAGTCATCAAATTCGAAGTTCGACTCAACCCGAAGTTGAGAAGAACATCTAACCTTACCGTCAAGCATCTGTTAAACAAACAGGCATC
This sequence comes from Lathyrus sativus, assembly GCA_963859935.3. NCBI lineage: Eukaryota > Viridiplantae > Streptophyta > Magnoliopsida > Fabales > Fabaceae > Lathyrus > Lathyrus sativus. The sequence continues at coordinate 75,842 of CAWUDS030000593.1, read as the reverse complement.
GAACCCGAAGGGCGGCTCAACCCGAAGTTGATAAGAACATCTGACCGCACCGTCAGGCATCTTTTAAACAAACAGGCATCGAACCCGAAGTCCGGCTCAACACGAAGTTGGGAGGAACATTTTACCTGGCCGTCACGCATCTGTTAAACAAACAGGACTCGAACTCGAAGGTCGGCTCAACATGAAGTTGAGAGGAACATTTGACTTCATTGTCAAGCATCTTTTAAACAAACAGGCATCAAATCCACAACCCGGCTCAACCCAAACTTGAGAAGAACATATGACCTCACCGTCAAGCATCTGTTAAACAAACAGGCATCAAACCCGATGGGCGGCTCAACCCGAAGTTTATAAGAACATCTGACCGCACCGTCAGGCATCTGTTAAACAAACAAGCATCGAACCCGAAGGCCGGCTCAACACAAAGTTGAGAGGAACATCTGACCTCGGTGGCAGGCATCTATTAAACAAACAGGCATCGAACCCGAAGGTCGGCTCAACATGAAGTTGAGAGGAACATTTAACTTCACTGTCAAGCATCAGTTATACAAACAGTCATTAAATTTGATGTCCGGCTCAACCCGAAGTTGAGAAGAACATCTGACCTCACCATCAAGCATCTGTTAAACAAACAGGCATCGAACCCGAAGGGAGGCTCAACCTGAAGTTGATAAGAACATCTGACCGCACCGTCAGGCATCTGTTAAACAAACAGGCATCGAACCCGAAGGGCGGCTCAACACGAAGTTGAGAGGAACATCTGACCTCGGTATCAGGCATCTGTTAAACAAACAGGCATCGAACCCGAAGGTCGGCTCAACATGTAGTTGAGAGGAACATTTGACTTCACTGTCAAGCATCTGTTAAACAAACAGTCATCAAATTCGAAGTCTGGCTCAACCCGAAGTTGAGAAGAACATCTGACCTCACCGTCAAGCATCTATTAAACAAACAGGCATCGAACTCAAAGGGCGGCTCAACCCGAAGTTGATAAGAACATCTGACTGCACCGTCAGACATCTGTTAAACAAACAAGCATCGAACCCGAAGGCCGGCTCAACACGAAGTTGAGAGGAACATATGACCATGCCGTCACGCATCTGTTAAACAAACAGACATCGAACCCGAAGGTCGGCTCAACATGAAGTTGAGAGGAACATTTGACTTCACTGTCAAGCATCTGTTAAACAAACAGGCATCATATCCGAAGGCCGGCTCAACCCAAAGTTGAGAAGAACATCTGACCTCACCGTCAAGCATCTGTTAAACAAACAGGCATCGAACCCGAAGGGAGGCTCAACCTGAAGTTTATAAGAACAGTTGACCGCACCGTCAGGCATTTGTTAAACAAACAGGCATCGAACCCGAAGGCCGGCTCAACACGAAGTCGAGAGGAACATCTAACCTCGGTGTCAGGCATCTGTTAAACAAATAGGCATCGAACCCGAAGGTCGGCTCAACATGAAGTTGAGAGGAACATTTGACTTCACTGTCACGCATCTGTTAAACAAACAGTCATCAAATTCGAAGTCCTACTCAACCCGAAGTTGAGAAGAACATCTGACCTCACTGTCAAGCATCTGTTAAACAAAAAGGCATCGAACCCGAAGGGCGGCTCAACCTGAAGTTGATAAGAACATCTGACCGCACCGTCAGGCATCTGTTAAACAAACAGGCATCGAACCCGAAGGGCGGCTCAACAAGAAGTTGAGAGGAACATCTGACCTCGGTATCAGGCATCTGTTAAACAAACAGGCATCGAACCCGAAGGTCGGCTCAACATGTAGTTGAGAGGAACATTTGACTTCACTGTCAAGCATCTGTTAAACAAACAGTCATCAAATTCGAAGTCTGGCTCAACCCGAAGTTGAGAAGAACATCTGACCTCACCGTCAAGCATCTATTAAACAAACAGGCATCGAACTCGAAGGGCGGCTCAACCCGAAGTTGATAAGAACATCTGACTGCACCGTCAGACATCTGTTAAACAAACAGGCATCGAACCCGAAGGCCGGCTCAACACGAAGTTGAGAGGAACATCTGACCATGCCGTCACGCATCTGTTAAACAAACAGACATCGAACCCGAAGGTCGGCTCAACATGAAGTTGAGAGGAACATTTGACTTCACTGTCAAGCATCTGTTAAACAAACAGGCATCAAATCCGAAGGCCGGCTCAACCCAAAGTTGAGAAGAACATCTGACCTCACCTTCAAGCATCTGTTAAACAAACAGGCATCGAACCCGAAGGTCGGTTCAACCTGAAGTTTATAAGAACAGTTGACCGTACCGTCAGGCATTTGTTAAACAAACAGGCATTGAACCCGAAGGCCGGCTCAACACGAAGTCGAGAGGAACATCTGACCTCGGTGTCAGGCATCTGTTAAACAAACAGGCATCGAACCCGATGGTCGGCTCAACATGAAGTTGAGAGGAACATTTGACTTCACTGTCACGCATCTGTTAAACAAACAGTCATCAAATTCGAAGTCCTACACAACCCGAAGTTGAGAAGAACATCTGACCTCACTGTCAAGCATCTGTTAAACAAAAAGGCATCGAACCCGAAGGGCGGCTCAACCTGAAGTTGATAAGAACATCTGACCGCACCGTCAGGCATCTGTTAAACAAACAGGCATCGAACCCGAAGGGCGGCTCAACAAGAAGTTGAGAGGAACATCTGACCTCGGTATCAGGCATCTGTTAAACAAACAGGCATCGAACCCGAAGGTCGGCTCAACATGTAGTTGAGAGGAACATTTGACATCACTGTCAAGCATCTGTTAAACAAACAGTCATCAAATTCGAAGTCTGGCTCAACCCGAAGTTTAGAAGAACATCTGACCTCACCGTCAAGCATCTATTAAACAAACAGGCATCGAACTCGAAGGGCGGCTCAACCCGAAGTTGATAAGAACATCTGACTGCACCGTCAGACATCTGTTAAACAAACAGGCATCGAACCCGAAGGCCGGCTCAACACGAAGTTGAGAGGAACATCTGACCATGCCGTCACGCATCTGTTAAACAAACAGACATCGAACCCGAAGGTCGGCTCAACATGAAGTTGAGAGGAACATTTGACTTCACTGTCAAGCATCTGTTAAACAAACAGGCATCAAATCCGAAGGCCGGCTCAACCCAAAGTTGAGAAGAACATCTGACCTCACCGTCAAGCATCTGTTAAACAAACAGGCATCGAACCCGAAGGGCGGTTCAACCTGAAGTTTATAAGAACAGTTGACCGCACCGTCAGGCATTTGTTAAACAAACAGGCATTGAACCCGAAGGCCGGCTCAACACGAAGTCGAGAGGAACATCTGACCTCGGTGTCAGGCATCTGTTAAACAAATAGGCATCGAACCCGAAGGTCGGCTCAACATGAAGTTGAGAGGAACATTTGACTTCACTGTCACGCATCTGTTAAACAAACAGTCATCAAATTCGAAGTCCTACTCAACCCGAAGTTGAGAAGAACATCTGACCTCACTGTCAAGCATCTGTTAAACAAAAAGGCATCGAACCCGAAGGGCGGCTCAACCTGAAGTTGATAAGAACATCTGACCGCACCGTCAGGCATCTGTTAAACAAACAGGCATCGAACCCGAAGGGCGGCTCAACAAGAAGTTGAGAGGAACATCTGACCTCGGTATCAGGCATCTGTTAAACAAACAGGCATCGAACCCGAAGGTCAGCTCAACATGTAGTTGAGAGGAACATTTGACTTCACTGTCAAGCATCTGTTAAACAAACAGTCATCAAATTCGAAGTCTGGCTCAACCCGAAGTTGAGAAGAACATCTGACCTCACCGTCAAGCATCTATTAAACAAACAGGCATCGAACTCGAAGGGCGGCTCAACCCGAAGTTGATAAGAACATCTGACTGCACCGTCAGACATCTGTTAAACAAACAGGCATCGAACCCGAAGGCCGGCTCAACACGAAGTTGAGAGGAACATCTGACCATGCCGTCACGCATCTGTTAAACAAACAGACATCGAACCCGAAGGTCGGCTCAACATGAAGTTGAGAGGAACATTTGACTTCACTGTCAAGCATCTGTTAAACAAACAGGCATCAAATCCGAAGGCCGGCTCAACCCAAAGATGAGAAGAACATCTGACCTCACCGTCAAGCATCTGTTAAACAAACAGGCATCGAACCCGAAGGGCGGTTCAACCTGAAGTTTATAAGAACAGTTGACCGCACCGTCAGGCATTTGTTAAACAAACAGGCATTGAACCCGAAGGCCGGCTCAACACGAAGTCGAGAGGAACATCTGACCTCGGTGTCAGGCATCTGTTAAACAAACAGGCATCGAACCCGATGGTCGGCTCAACATGAAGTTGAGAGGAACATTTGACTTCACTGTCACGCATCTGTTAAACAAACAGTCATCAAATTCGAAGTCCTACTCAACCCGAAGTTGAGAAGAACATCTGACCTCACTGTCAAGCATCTGTTAAACAAAAAGGCATCGAACCCGAAGGGCAGCTCAACCTGAAGTTGATAAGAACATCTGACCGCACCGTCAGGCATCTGTTAAACAAACAGGCATCGAACCCGAAGGGCGGCTCAACAAGAAGTTGAGAGGAACATCTGACCTCGGTATCAGGCATCTGTTAAACAAACAGGCATCGAACCCGAAGGTCGGCTCAACATGTAGTTGAGAGGAACATTTTACTTCACTGTCAAGCATCTGTTAAACAAACAGTCATCAAATTCGAAGTCTGGCTCAACCCGAAGTTGAGAAGAACATCTGACCTCACCGTCAAGCATCTATTAAACAAACAGGCATCGAACTCGAAGGGCGGCTCAACCCGAAGTTGATAAGAACATCTGACTGCACCGTCAGACATCTGTTAAACAAACAGGCATCGAACCCGAAGGCCGGCTCAACACGAAGTTGAGAGGAACATCTGACGATGCCGTCACGCATCTGTTAAACAAACAGACATCGAACCCGAAGGTCGGCTCAACATGAAGTTGAGAGGAACATTTGACTTCACTGTCAAGCATCTGTTAAACAAACAGGCATCAAATCCGAAGGCCGGCTCAACCCAAAGTTGAGAAGAACATCTGACCTCACCGTCAAGCATCTCTTAAACAAACAGGCATCGAACCCGAAGGGCGGTTCAACCTGAAGTTTATAAGAACAGTTGACCGCACCGTCAGGCATTTGTTAAACAAACAGGCATTGAACCCGAAGGCCGGCTCAACACGAAGTCGAGAGGAACATCTGACCTCGGTGTCAGGCATCTGTTAAACAAATAGGCATCGAACCCGAAGGTCGCCTCAACATGAAGTTGAGAGGAACATTTGACTTCACTGTCACGCATCTGTTAAACAAACAGTCATCAAATTCGAAGTCCTACTCAACCCGAAGTTGAGAAGAACATCTGACCTCACTGTCAAGCATCTGTTAAACAAACAGGTATCGAACCCGAAGGGCGGCTCAACCTGAAGTTCATAAGAACATCTGACCGTACCGTCAGGCATCCTTTAAACAAACAGGCATCGAACCCAAAGGCCTGCTCAACACGAAGTTGAGAGGAACATCTGACCTCGGTATCAGGCATCTGTTAAACAAACAGGCATCGAACCCGAAGGTCGGCTTAACATGAAAATGAGAGGAAAATTTAACTTCACTGTCAAGCATCTGTTAAACAAAAAGTCATCAAATTCGATGTTCGGCTCAACCCGAAGTTGAGAAGAACATCTGACCTCACCGTCAAGCATCTGTTAAACAAACAGGCAACGAACCCGAAGGGCGGATCAACCCAAAGTTGATAAGAACATCTGACCGCACCGTCAGGCATCTGTTAAACAAATAGGCATCGAACCCGAAGGTCGTCTCAACATGAAGTTGAGAGGAACATCTGACATCGCCGTCACGCATCTGTTAAACAAACAGGAATCGAACTCGAAGGTCGGCTCAACATGAAGTTGAGAGGAACAATTGACTTCACTATCAAGCATCTTATAAACAAACAGGCTTCAAATCCGAAGGCCGGCTCAACCCAAAGTTGAGAAGAACATTTGACCTCACTATCAAGCATCTGTTAAACAAACAGGCATCGAACCCGAAGGGCGGCTCAACCCGAAGGGCGGTTATAACATCTGACCGCACCTTCAGGCATCTGTTAAACAAACAGGCATCGAACCCGAAGGCCGGCTCAACACGAAGTTGAGAGAAACATCTGACATCGATGTCAGGCATTTGTTAAACAAACAGACATCAAACCCGAAGGTCGGCTCAACATGAAAATGAGAGGAACATTTAACTTCACTGTCAAGCATCTGTTAAACAAACAGTCATCAAATTCGAAGTTCAGATCAACCCAAAGTTGAGAAGAACATCTGACCTCACCATCAAGCATCTGTTAAACAAACAGGCATCGAACCGGAAGGGAGGCTCAACCCGAAGTTGATAAGAACATCTGACCGCACTGTCAGGCATCTGTTAAACAAACAGGCATCGAACCCGAAGGCCGGCTCAACACGAAGTTGAGAGGAACATCCGACCTCACCGTTACGCATCTGTTAAACAAACAGGAATCGAACTCGAAGGTCGGCTCAACATGAAGTTGAGAGGAACATTTGACTTCACTGTCAAGCATCTTTTAAACAAATAGGCATCAAATCCGAAGGCCGGCTCAAACCAAAGTTGAGATGAACATCTGACCTCACCGTCAAGCATCTGTTAAACAAAAAGGCATCGAAACCGAAGGGCGGCTCAACCCAAAGTTTATAAGAACATCTGACCACACCGTCAGGCATCTGTTAAACAAACAGGCATCGAACCCGAAGGCCGGCTCAACACGAAGTTGAGAGGAACATCAGACCTCGGTGGCAGGCATCTGTTAAACAAACAGGCATCGAACCCGAAGGTCGGTTCAACATGAAGTTGAGAGGAACATTTGAATTCACTGTCAAGCATCTGTTAAATAAACTGTCATCAAATTCGAAGTCTGGCTCAACTCGAAGTTGAGAAGAACATATGACTTCACCGTCAAGTATCTTTTAAACAAACAGGCATCGAACTCGAAGGGCGGCACAACCCGAAGTTGATAAGAACATCTGACTGCACCGTCAGGCATCTGTTAAACAAACAGGCATCGAACCCGAAGGCCGGATCAACACGAAGTTGAGAGGAACATCTGACCTCGCCGTCACGCATCTGTTAAACAAACCGAAATCGAACTCGAAGGTCGGCTCAACATGAAGTTGAGAGGAACATTTGACTTCACTGTCAAGCATCTGTTAAACAAACAGGCTTCAAATCCGAAGGCCGGCTCAACCCAAAGTTGAGAAGAACATCTGACCTCACTGTCAAGCATCTGTTAAACAAACAGGCATCGAACCCAAAGGGCGGCTCAACCCGAAGTTTATAATAACATCTGACCGCACCTTCAGGCATCTGTTAAACAAACAGGCATCGAACCCGAAGGGCGGCTCAACACGAAGTTGAGAGGAACATCTGACCTCGGTGTCAGGCATCTGTTAAACAAACAGGCATCGAACCCGAAGGTCGGCTCAACAAGAAAATGAGAGGAACATTTAACTTCACTGTCAAGCATCTGTTAAACAAATAGTCATAAAATTCGAAGTTCGGCTCAACCCAAAGTTGAGAAGAACATCTGACCTCACCATCAAGCATCTGTTAAACAAACAGGCATAGAACCGGAAGGGTGGCTCAACCCGAAGTTGATAAGAACATATGACCGCACCGTCAGGCATCTGTTAAAAAAACAGGCATCGAACCCGAAGGCCGGCTCAACATGAAGTTGAGAGGAACATTTGACCTCGCCGTTACGCATCTGTTAAACAAACAGGAATCGAACTCGAAGGTCGGCTCAACATGAAGTTGAGAGGAACATTTGACTTCACTGTCAAGCATCTTTTAAACAAATAGGCATCAAATCCGAAGGCCGGCTCAAACCAAAGTTGAGATGAACATCTGACCTCACCGTCAAGCATCTGTTAAACAAAAAGGCATCGAAACCGAAGGGCGGCTCAACCCGAAGTTTATAAGAACATCTGACCACACCGTCAGGCATCTGTTAAACAAACATGCATCGAACCCGAAGGCCGGCTCAAAACTAAGTTGAGAGGAACATCTGACCTCGGTGGCATGCATCTGTTAAACAAACAGGCATCGAACCCGAAGGTCGGCTCAACATGAAGTTGAGAGGAACATTTGACTTCACTGTCAAGCATCTGTTAAACAAACTGTCATCAAATTCGAAGTCTGGCTCAACTCGAAGTTGAGAAGAACATCTGACTTCACCGTCAAGTATCTGTTAAACAAACAGGCATCGAACTCGAAGGGCGGCTCAACCCGAAGTTGATAAGAACATCTGACTGCACCGTCAGGCATCTGTTAAACAAACAGGCATCGAACCCGAAGGCCGGCTCAACACGAAGTTGAGAGGAACATCTGACCTCGCCGTCACGCATCTGTTAAACAAACCGGAATCGAACTCGAAGGTCGGCTCAACATGAAGTTGAGAGGAACATTTGACTTCACTGTCAAGCATCTGTTAAACAAACAGGCTTCAAATCCGAAGGCCGGCTCAACCCAAAGTTGAGAAGAACATCTGAACTCACTGTCAAGCATCTGTTAAACAAACGGGCATCGAACCCGAAGGGCGGCTCAACCCGAAGTTTATAATAACATCTGACCGCACCTTCAGGCATCTGTTAAACAAACAGGCATCGGACCCGAAGGCCGGCTCAACACGAAGTTGAGAGGAACATCTGACCTCGGTGTCAGGCATCTGTTAAACAAACAGGCATCGAACCCGGAGGTCGGCTCAAGAAGAAAATGAGAGGAACATTTAACTTCACTGTCAAGCATCTGTTAAACAAACAGTCATCAAATTCGAAGTTCGGCTCAACCCAAAGTTGAGAAGAACATCTAACCTCACCATCAAGCATTTGTTAAACAAACAGGCATCGAACCGGAAGGGCGGCTCAACCCGAAGTTGATAAGAACATCTGACCGCACCGTCAGGCATCTGTTAAACAAACAGGCATCGAACCCGAAGGCCGGCTCAACACGAAGTTGAGAGGAACATCTGACCTCGGTGGCAGGCATCTGTTAAACAAACAGGCATCGAACCCGAAGGTCGGCTCAACATGAAGTATAGAGGAATATTTGACTCCACTGTCAAGCATCTTTTAAACAAATAGGCATCAAATCCGAAGGCCGGCTCAAACCAAAGTTGAGAAGAACATCTAACCTCACCATCAAGCATCTGTTAAACAAACAGTCATCGAACCCAAAGGGCGGCTCAACCCGAAGTTTATAAGAACATCTGACCACACCGTCAGGCATCTGTTAAACAAACAGGCATCGAACCCGAAGGCCGGCTCAACACAAAGTTGAGAGGAACATCTAACCTCGGTGGCAGGCATCTGTTAAACAAACAGGCGTCGAACCCGAAGGTCGGCTCAACATGAAGTTGAGAGGAACAATTGACTTTACTGTCAAGCATCTTTTAAACAAACAGGCTTCAAATCCGAAGGCCGGCTCAACCCAAAGTTGAGAAGAACATTTGACCTCACTATCAAGCATCTGTTAAACAAACAGGCATCGAACCCGAAGGGCGGCTCAACCCGAAGTTTATTATAACATCTGATCGCACCTTCAGGCATCTGTTAAACAAACACGCATCGAACCTGAAGGCCGACTCAACACGAAGTTGAGAGAAACATCTGACATCGATGTCAGGCATCTGTTAAACAAACAGACATCAAACCCGAAGGTCGGCTCAACATGAAAATGAGAGGAACATTTAACTTCACTGTCAAGCATCTGTTAAACAAACAGTCATCAAATTCGATGTTCGGATCAACCCAAAGTTGAGAAGAACATATGACCTCACCGTCAAGCATCTGTTAAACAAACAGGCATCGAACCGGAAGGGCGGCTCAACCCGAAGTTGATAAGAACATCTGACCGCACCGTCAGGCATCTGTTAAACAAACAGGCATCGAACCCGAAGGCCGGATCAACACGAAGTTGAGAGGAACATCCGACCTCGCCATTACGCATCTGTTAAACAAAAAGGAATCAAATTCGAAGGTCGACTCAACATGAAGTTGAGAGGAACATTTGACTTCACTGTCAAGTATCTTTTAAACAAATAGGCATCAAATCCGAAGGCCGACTCAAACCAAAGTTGAGAAGAACATCTGACCTCACCGTCAAGCATCTGTTAAACAAACAGGCATCGAACCCGAAGGGCGGCTCAACCCGAAGTTGATAAGAACATCTGACCGCACCGTCAGGCATCTGTTAAACAAACAAGCATCGAACCCGAAGGCCGGCTCAACATGAAGTTTAGAGGAACATCTGACCTCGCCGTCACGCATCTGTTAAACAAACAGGAATCGAACTCGAAGGTCGGCTCAACATGAAGTTGAGAGGAACATTTGACTTCACTGTCAAGCATCTTTTAAACAAACAGGCTTCAAATCCGAAGGCCGGCTCAACCCAATGTTCAGAAGAACATCTGACCTCACTATCAAGCATCTGTTAAACAAACAGGCATCGAACCCGAATGGCGGCTCAACCCGAAGTTTATAATAACATCTGACCGCACCTCCAGGCATTTGTTAAACAAACAGGCATCGAACCCGAAGGCCAGCTCAACAAGAAGTTGAGAGGAACATCTGACATCGATGTCAAGCATCTGTTAAACAAACAGGCATCGAACCCGAAGGTCGGCTCAACATGAAAATGAAAGGAACATTTAACTTCACTGTCAAGCATCTGTTAAACAAACAGTCATCAAATTCGAAGTTCGGATCAACCCAAAGTTGAGAAGAACATCTGACCTCACCATCAAGCATCTGTTAAACAAACAGGCATCGAACCCGAAGGTCGGCTCAACATGAAGTATAGAGGAATATTTGACTCCACTGTCAAGCATCTTTTAAACAAATAGGCATCAAATCCGAAGGCCGGCTCAAACCAAAGTTGAGAAGAACATCTGACCTCACCATCAAGCATCTGTTAAACAAACAGTCATCGAACCCAAAGGGCGGCTCAACCCGAAGTTTATAAGAACATCTGACCACACCGTCAGGCATCTGTTAAACAAACAGGCATCGAACCCGAAGGCCGGGTCAACACAAAGTTGAGAGGAACATCTAACCTCGGTGGCAGGCATCTGTTAAACAAACAGGCGTCGAACCCGAAGGTCGGCTCAACATGAAGTTGAGAGGAACAATTGACTTCACTGTCAAGCATTTTTTAAACAAACAGGCTTCAAATCTGAAGGCCGGCTCAACCCAAAGTTGAGAAGAACATTTGACCTCACTATCAAGCATCTGTTAAACAAACAGGCATCGAACCCGAAGGGCGGCTCAACCCGAAGTTTATTATAACATCTGACCGCACCTTCAGGCATCTGTTAAACAAACACGCATCGAACCTGAAGGCCGACTCAACACGAAGTTGAGAGAAACATCTGACATCTATGTCAGGCATCTGTTAAACAAACAGACATCAAACCCGAAGGTCGGCTCAATATGAAAATGAGAGGAACATTTAACTTCACTGTCAAGCATCTGTTAAACAAACAGTCATCAAATTCGATGTTCGGATCAACCCAAAGTTGAGAAGAACATCTGACCTCACCGTCAAGCATCTGTTAAACAAACAGGCATCGAACCGGAAGGGCGGCTCAACCCGAAGTTGATAAGAACATCTGACCGCACCGTCAGGCATCTGTTAAACAAACAGGGATCGAACCCGAAGGCCGGATCAACACGAAGTTGAGAGGAACATCCGACCTCGCCGTTACGCATCTGTTAAACAAAAAGGAATCAAACTCGAAGGTCGACTCAACATGAAGTTGAGAGGAACATTTGACTTCACTGTCAAGTATCTTTTAAACAAATAGGCATCAAATCCGAAGTCCGGCTCAAACCAAAGTTGAGAAGAACATCTGACCTCACCGTCAAGCATCTGTTAAACAAACAGGCATCGAACCCGAAGGGCGGCTCAACCCGAAGTTGATAAGAACATCTGACCGCACCGTCAGGCATCTGTTAAACAAACAGGCATCGAACCCGAAGGCCGGCTCAACATCAAGTTGAGAGGAACATCTGACCTCGCCGTCACGCATCTGTTACACAAACAGGAATCGAACTCGAAGGTCGGCTCAACATGAAGTTGAGAGGAACATTTGACTTCACTGTCAAGCATATTTTAAACAAACAGGCTTCAAATCCGAAGGCCGGCTCAACCCAATGTTCAGAAGAACATCTGACCTCACTATCAAGCATCTGTTAAACAAACAGGCATCGAACCCGAACGGCGGCTCAACCCGAAGTTTATAATAACATCTGACCGCACCTTCAGGCATTTGTTAAACAAACAGGCATCGAACCCGAAGGCCGGCTCAACAAGAAGTTGAGAGGAACATCTGACATCGATGTCAAGCATCTGTTAAACAAACAGGCATCGAACCCGAAGGTCGGCTCAACATGAAAAAGAGAGGAACATTTAACTTCACTGTCAAGCATCTGTTAAACAAACAGTCATCAAATTCGAAGTTCGGATCAACCCAAAGTTGAGAAGAACATCTGACCTCACCATCAAGCATCTGTTAAACAAACAGGCATCGAACCGGAAGGGCGGCTCAACCCAAAGTTGATAAGAACATCTGACCGCACCGTCAGGCATCTGTTAAACAAACTGGCATCGAACCCGAAGGCCGACTCAACACGAAGTTGAGAGGAACATCCGACCTCGCCGTTACGCATCTGTTAAACAAACTGGAATCGAACACGAAGGTCGGCTCAACATGAAGTTGAGAGGAACATTTGACTTCACTGTCAAGCATCTTTTAAACAAATAGGCATCAAATCTGAAGGCCGGCTCAAACCAAAGTTGAGATGAACATCTGACCTCACCGTCAAGCATCTGTTAAACAAAAAGGCATCGAAACCGAAGGGCGGCTCAACCCGAAGTTTATAAGAACATCTGACCACACCGTCAGGCATCTGTTAAACATACAAGCATCGAACCCGAAGGCCGGCTCAACATGAAGTTGAGAGGAACATCTGACCTCGCCGTCACGCATCTGTTAAACAAACAGGAATCGAACTCGAAGGTCGGCTTAACATGAAGTTGAGAGGAACATTTGACTTCACTGTCAAGCATCTTTTAAACAAACAGGCTTCAAATCCGAAGGCCGGCTCAACCCAATGTTCAGAAGAACATCTGACCTCACTATCAAGCATCTGTTAAACAAACAGGCATCGAACCCGAACGGCGGCTCAACCCGAAGTTTATAATAACATCTGACCGCACCTCCAGGCATTTGTTAAACAAACAGGCATCGAACCCGAAGGCCGGCTCAACAAGAAGTTGAGAGGAACATCTGACATCGATGTCAAGCATCTGTTAAACAAACAGGCATCGAACCCGAAGGTCGGCTCAACATGAAAATGAGAGGAACATTTAACTTCACTGTCAAGCATCTGTTAAACAAACAGTCATCAAATTCGAAGTTCGGATCAACCCAAAGTTGAGAAGAACATCTGCCCTCACCATCAAGCATCTGTTAAACAAACAGGCATCGAACCGGAAGGGCGGCTCAACCCAAAGTTGATAAGAACATCTGACCGCACCGTCAGGCATCTGTTAAACAAACTGGCATCGAACCCGAAGGCCGACTCAACAAGAAGTTGAGAGGAACATCCGACCTCGCCGTTACGCATCTGTTAAACAAACAGGAATCGAACACGAAGGTCGGCTCAACATGAAGTTGAGAGGAACATTTGACTTCACTGTCAAGCATCTTTTAAACAAATAGGCATCAAATCTGAAGGCCGGCTCAAACCAAAGTTGAGATGAACATCTGACCTCACCGTCAAGCATCTGTTAAACAAAAAGGCATCGAAACCGAAGGGCGGCTCAACCCGAAGTTTATAAGAACATCTGACCACACCGTCAGGCATCTGTTAAACATACAGGCATCGAACCCGAAGGCCGGCTCAACACGAAGTTGAGAGGAACATCTGACCTCGGTGGCAGGCATCTGTTAAAGAAACAGGCATCGAACCCGAAGGTTGGCTCAACATGAAGTTGAGAGGAACATTTGACTTCACTGTCAAGCATCTGTTAAACAAACTGTCATCAAATTCGAAGTCTGGCTCAACTCAAAGTTGAGAAGAACATCTGACTTCACCGTCAAGTATCTGTTAAACAAACAGGCATCGAACTCGAAGGGCGGCTCAACCCGAAGTTGATAAGAACATCTGACTGCACCGTCAGGCATCTGTTAAACAAACAGGCATCGAACCCGAAGGCCGACTCAACACGAAGTTGAGAGGAACATCTGACCTCGCCGTCACACATCTGTTAAACAAACCAGAATCGAACTCGAAGGTCAGCTCAACATGAAGTTGAGAGGAACATTTGACTTCACTGTCAAGCATCTGTTAAACAAACAGGCTTCAAATCCGAAGGCCGGCTCAACCCAAAGTTGAGAAGAACATCTGAACTCACTGTCAAGCATCTGTTAAACAAACGGGCATCGAACCCGAAGGGCGGCTTAACCCGAAGTTTATAATAACATCTGACCACACCTTCAGGCATCTGTTAAACAAACAGGCATCGAACCCGAAGGCCGGCTCAACACGAAGTTGAGAGGAACATCTGACCTCGGTGTCAGGCATCTGTTAAACAAACAGGCATCGAACCCGGAGGTCGGCTCAACAAGAAAATGAGAGGAACATTTAACTTCACTGTCAAGCATCTGCTAAACAAACAGTCATCAAATTCGAAGTTCGGCTCAACCCAAAGTTGAGAAGAACATCTGACCTCACCATCAAGCATCTGTTAAACAAACAGGCATCGAACCGGAAGGGCGGCTCAACCCGAAGTTGATAAGAACATATGACCGCACCGTCAGGCATCTGTTAAACAAACAGGCATCGAACCCGAAGGCCGGCTCAACACGAAGTTGAGAGGAACATCTGACCTCGGTGGCAGGCATCTGTTAAACAAACAGGCATCGAACCAGAAGGTCAGCTCAACATGAAGTTTAGAGGAACATTTGACTCCACTGTCAAGCATCTTTTAAACAAATAGGCATCAAATCCGAAGGCCGGCTCAAACTAAAGTTGAGAAGAACATCTGACCTCACCATCAAGCATCTGTTAAACAAACAGTCATCGAACCCAAAGGGCGGCTCAACCCGAAGTTTATAAGAACATCTGACCACACCGCCAGGCATCTGTTAAACAAACAGGCATCGAACCCGAAGGCCGGCTCAACATGAAGTTGAGAGGAATATCTGACCTCGCCGTCACGCATCTGTTAAACAAACAGGAATCGAACTCGAAGGTCGGCTCAACATGAAGTTGAGAGGAACATTTGACTTCACTGTCAAGCATCTTTTAAACAAACAGGCTTCAAATCCGAAGGCCGGCTCAACCCAAAGTTCAGAAGAACATCTGACCTCACTATCAAGCATCTGTTAAACAAACAGGCATCGAACCCGAACGGCGGCTCAACCCGAAGTTTATAATAACATCTGACCGCACCTTCAGGCATCTGTTAAACAAACAGGCATCGAACCCGAAGGCCGGCTCAACACGAAGTTGAGAGGAACATCTGACATCGATGTCAAGCATCTGTTAAACAAACAGGCATAGAACCCGAAGGTCGGCTCAACATGAAAATCAGAGGAACATTTAACTTCACTGTCAAGCATCTGTTAAACAAACAGTCATCAAATTCGAAGTTCGGATCAACCCAAAGTTGAGAAGAACATCTGACCTCACCATCAAGCATATGTTAACCAAACAGGCATCGAACCGGAAGGGCGGCTCAACCCAAAGTTTATAAGAACATCTGACCGCCCCGTCAGGCATCTGTTAAACAAACAGACATCGAACCCGAAGGCCGACTCAACACGAAGTTGAGAGGAACATCTGACCTCGGTGTTAGGCATCTGTTAAACAAAAGGGAATCGAACCCGAAAGCTGGCTCAACATGAAGTTGAGAGGAACATCTGACCTCATTGTCAAGCATCTTTTAAACAAACAGGCATCGAACCCGAAGGGCGGCTCAACCCGAAGTTGATAAGAACATCTGACCGCACCGTCAGGCATCTGTTAAACAAACAGGCATCAAACCCGAAGGCCGGCTCAACACGAAGTTGAGAGGCACATCTGACCTCGTGGTCAGGCATTTGTTAAACAAACAGGCATCGAACCCGAAGGCCGGCTCAACATGAAGTTGAGAGGAACATCTGACCTCACCGTCAAGCATCTGTTAAACAAACAATCATCAAATTCGATGTCCGACTCAACCCGAAGTTGATAAGAACATCTGACCTCACCGTCAGGCATCTGTTAAACAAACAGGCATCGAACCCGAAGGCCGGCTCAACAGGAAGTTGAGAGGAACATCTGACCTCGTCGTCACGCATCTGTTAAACAAACAGGCATCGAACCCGAAGGTAGGCTCAACAAGAAGTTGAGAGGAACATTTGACTTCACTGTCAGGCATCTATTAAACAAACAGGCATCAATTTCGAAGGCCGGCTCAACCCAAAGTTGAGAAGAACATCTGACCTCACTGTCAAGCATCTGTTAAACAAACAAGCATCGAACCCGAAGGGCGGCTCAACCCAAAGTTGATAAGAACATTTGACCGCACCGTCAGGCATGTGTTAAACAAACAAGCATCGAACCCGAAGGGCTACTCAACCCGAAGTTGATAAGAACATCTGACCGCGCCATCAGGCATCTGTTAAACAAATATGCATCGAACACGAAGGCCAGCTCAACAAGAAGTTGAGAGGAACATTTGACTTGACTATCAATCATCAAATTCGAAGTCCGGCTCAACCCGAAGTTGAGAAGAACATCTGACCTCACCATCAAGCATCTGTTAAACAAACAGGCATCGAACCCGAAGGGCGGCTCAACCTGAAGTTGATAAGAACATCTGACCGCGCCATCAGGCATCTGTTAAACAAACAGGCATCCAACCTGAAGTCCGGCTCAACACGAAGTTGAGAGGAACGTCTGACCTTGGTGTCAGGCATCTGTTAAACATACAGGCATCGAACCCGAAGGTCGGCTCAATATGAAGTTGAGAGGAACATTTGACTTCACTGTCAAGCATCTGTTAAACAAACAGGCATCAAATTCGAAGGCCGGCTCAACCCAAAGTTGAGAAGAACATCTGACCTCACCGTCAAGCATCTGTTAAACAAACAGGCATCGAACCCGAAGGGCGGCTCACCCGGAAGTTTATAAGAACATCTGACCGCGCCATCAGGCATCTGTTAAACAAACAGGCATCGAACCCGAAGGCCGGCTCAACACGAAGTTGAGAGGAACATCTGACCTCGGTGTTAGGCATCTGTTAAACAAAAGGGAATCGAACCCGAAGGCTGGCTCAACATGAAGTTGAGAGGAACATTTGACCTCACCGTCAAGCATCTGTTAAACAAACAGTCATCAAATTCGATGTCCGGCTCAACCCGAAGTTGATAAGAACATCTGACCTCATCATCAGACATCTGTTAAACAAACAGGCATCGAACCCGAAGGGCGGCTCAACACGAAGTTGAGAGGAACATCTGACCACGTCGTCACGCATCTGTTAAATAAACAGGCATCGAACCCGAAGGTCGGCTCAACATGAAGTTGAGAGGAACATCTGACCTCATTGTCAAGCATCTTTTAAACAAACAGGCATCGAACCCGAAGGGCGGCTCAACCCGAAGTTGATAAGAACATCTGACCGCACCGTCAGGCATCTGTTAAACAAACAGGCATCAAACCCGAAGGCCGGCTCAACACGAAGTTGAGAGGCACATCTGACCTCGTGGTCAGGCATTTGTTAAACAAACAGGCATCGAACCCGAAGGCCGGCTCAACATGAAGTTGAGAGGAACATCTGACCTCACCGTCAAGCATCTGTTAAACAAACAATCATCAAATTCGATGTCCGGCTCAACCCGAAGTTGATAAGAACATCTGACCTCACCGTCAGGCATCTGTTAAACAAACAGGCATCGAACCCAAAGGGCGGCTCAACACGAAGTTGAGAGGAACATCTGACCTTGCCGTCATGCATCTGTTAAACAAACAGGCATCGAACCCGAAGGTCGGCTCAACAAGAAGTTGAGAGGAACATTTGACTTCACTGTCAGGCATCTATTAAACAAACAGGCACCAATTTCGAAGGTCGGCTCAACCCAAAGTTGAGAAGAACATCTGACCTCACTGTCAAGCATCTGTTAAACAAACAGGCATCGAACCCGAAGGGCGGCTCAACCCAAAGTTGATAAGAACATTTGACCGCACCGTCAGGCATCTGTTAAACAAACAGGCATCGAACCCGAAGGGCTACTCAACCCGAAGTTGATAAGAACATCTGACCGCGCCATCAGGCATCTGTTAAACAAATATGCATCGAACACGAAGGCCAGCTCAACAAGAAGTTGAGAGGAACATTTGACTTGACTATCAATCATCAAATTCGAAGTCCGGCTCAACCCGAAGTTGAGAAGAACATCTGACCTCACCATCAAGCATCTGTTAAACAAACAGGCATCGAACCCAAAGGGCGGCTCAACCTGAAGTTGATAAGAACATCTGACCGCGCCATCAGGCATCTGTTAAACAAACAGGCATCCAACCTGAAGTCCGGCTCAACACGAAGTTGAGAGGAACGTCTGACCTTGGTGTCAGGCATCTGTTAAACATACAGGCATCGAACCCGAAGGTCGGCTCAATATGAAGTTGAGAGGAACATTTGACTTCACTGTCAAGCATCTGTTAAACAAACCGGCATCAAATTCGAAGGCCGGCTCAACCCAATGTTGAGAAGAACATCTGACCTCACCGTCAAGCATCTGTTAAACAAACAGGCATCGAACCCGAAGGGCGGCTCACCCCGAAGTTTATAAGAACATCTGACCGCGCCATCAGGCATCTGTTAAACAAACAGGCATCGAACCCGAAGGCCGGCTCAACACGAAGTTGAGAGGAACATCTGACCTCGGTGTTAGGCATCTGTTAAACAAAAGGGAATCGAACCCGAAAGCTGGCTCAACATGAAGTTGAGAGGAACATTTGACCTCACCGTCAAGCATCTGTTAAACAAACAGTCATCAAATTCGATGTCCGGCTCAACCCGAAGTTGATAAGAACATCTGACCTCATCATCAGGCATCTGTTAAACAAACAGGCATCGAACCCGAAGGGCGGCTCAACACGAAGTTGAGAGGAACATCTGACCACGTCGTCACGCATCTGTTAAATAAACAGGCATCGAACCCGAAGGTCGGCTCAACATGAAGTTGAGAGGAACATCTGACCTCATTGTCAAGCATCTTTTAAACAAACAGGCATCGAACCCGAAGGGCGGCTCAACCCGAAGTTGATAAGAACATCTGACCGCACCGTCAGGCATCTGTTAAACAAACAGGCATCAAACCCGAAGGCCGGCTCAACACGAAGTTGAGAGGCACATCTGACCTCGTGGTCAGGCATTTGTTAAACAAACAGGCATCGAACCCGAAGGCCGGCTCAACATGAAGTTGAGAGGAACATCTGACCTCACCGTCAAGCATCTGTTAAACAAACAATCATCAAATTCGATGTCCGACTCAACCCGAAGTTGATAAGAACATCTGACCTCACCGTCAGGCATCTGTTAAACAAACAGGCATCGAACCCGATGGCCGGCTCAACAGGAAGTTGAGAGGAACATCTGACCTCGCCGTCACGCATCTGTTAAACAAACAGGCATCGAACCCGAAGGTAGGCTCAACAAGAAGTTGAGAGGAACATTTGACTTCACTGTCAGGCATCTATTAAACAAACAGGCATCAATTTCGAAGGCCGGCTCAACCCAAAGTTGAGAAGAACATCTGACCTCACTGTCAAGCATCTGTTAAACAAACAAGCATCGAACCCGAAGGGCGGCTCAACCCAAAGTTGATAAGAACATTTGACCGCACCGTCAGGCATGTGTTAAACAAACAAGCATCGAACCCGAAGGGCTACTCAACCCGAAGTTGATAAGAACATCTGACCGCGCCATCAGGCATCTGTTAAACAAATATGCATCGAACACGAAGGCCAGCTCAACAAGAAGTTGAGAGGAACATTTGACTTGACTATCAATCATCAAATTCGAAGTCCGGCTCAACCCGAAGTTGAGAAGAACATCTGACCTCACCATCAAGCATCTGTTAAACAAACAGGCATCGAACCCGAAGGGCGGCTCAACCTGAAGTTGATAAGAACATCTGACCGCGCCATCAGGCATCTGTTAAAAAAACAGGCATCCAACCTGAAGTCCGGCTCAACACGAAGTTGAGAGGAACGTCTGACCTTGGTGTCAGGCATCTGTTAAACATACAGGCATCGAACCCGAAGGTCGGCTCAATATGAAGTTGAGAGGAACATTTGACTTCACTGTCAAGCATCTGTTAAACAAACAGGTATCAAATTCGAAGGCCGGCTCAACCCAAAGTTGAGAAGAACATCTGACCTCACTGTCAAGCATCTGTTAAACAAACAGGCATCGAACCCGAAGGGCGGCTCACCCGGAAGTTTATAAGAACATCTGACCGCGCCATCAGGCATCTGTTAAACAAACAGGCATCGAACCCGAAGGCCGGCTCAACACGAAGTTGAGAGGAACATCTGACCTCGGTGTTAGGCATCTGTTAAACAAAAGGGAATCGAACCCGAAGGCTGGCTCAACATGAATTTGAGAGGAACATTTGACCTCACCGTCAAGCATCTGTTAAACAAACAGTCATCAAATTCGATGTCCGGCTCAACCCGAAGTTGATAAGAACATCTGACCTCATCATCAGGCATCTGTTAAACAAACAGGCATCGAACCCGAAGGGCGGCTCAACACGAAGTTGAGAGGAACATCTGACCACGTCGTCACGCATCTGTTAAACAAACAGGCATCGAACCCGAAGGTCGGCTCCACATGAAGTTGAGAGGAACATCTGACCTCATTGTCAAGCATCTTTTAAAAAAACAGGCATCGAACCCGAAGGGCGGCTCAACCCGAAGTTGATAAGAACATCTGACCGCACCGTCAGGCATCTGTTAAACAAACAGGCATCAAACCCGAAGGCCGGCTCAACACGAAGTTGAGAGGCACATCTGACCTCGTGGTCAGGCATTTGTTAAAGAAACAGGCATCGAACCCGAAGGCCGGCTCAACATGAAGTTGAGAAGAACATCTGACCTCACCGTCAAGCATCTGTTAAACAAACAGGCATCGAACCCGAAGGGCGGCTCAACCTGAAGTTGATAAGAACATCTGACCGCGCCATCAGGCATCGGTTAAACAAACAGGCATCGAACCCGAAGGCCGGCTCAACAAGAAGTTGAGAGGAACATCTGACCTCGGTGTCAGGCATCTGTTAAATAAACAGGTATCGAACCCGTAGGTCGGCTCAACATGAAGTTGAGAGGAACATTTGACTTCACTGTCAAGCATCTGTTAAATAAACAGTCATCAAATTCGAAGTCCGGCTCAACCCGAAGTTGAGAAGAACATCTGACCTCACTGTCAATCATCTGTTAAACAAACAGGCATCGAACCCGAAGGGCGGATAAACCTGAAGTTGATAAGAACATCTGACCGCACCGTCAGGCATTTGTTAAATAAACAGGCATCGAACCTGAAGGTCGGCTCAACATGAAGTTGAGAGGAACATTTGACTTCTCTGTCAAGCATCTGTTAAACAAACAAGCATCAAATCCGAAGGCCGGCTCAACCCAAAGTTGAGAAGAACATCTGACCTCACCGTCAAGCATCTGTTAATCAAACAGGCATCGAACCCGAAGGGCGGCTCAACTTGAAGTTGATAAGAACATCTGACCGCACCGTTAGGCATATGTTAAACGAACAGGCATCGAACCCGAAGGCCAGCTCAACAGGAAGTTGAGAGGAACATCTAACCTCGCCATCAGGCATCTGTTAAACAAACAGGCATCGAAACCGAAGGCCTGCTCAACAAGAAGTTGAGAGGAACATTTGACTTCAATATCAAGCATCTTTTAAACAAACAGTCATCAAATTCAAAGTCCGGCTCAACCCGAAGTTGAGAAGAACATCTGACCTCACCGTAAAGCATCTGTTAAACAAACAGACATCGATCCCGAAGGGCGGCTCAACCCGAAGTTGATAAGAACATCTGACCGCACCGTCAGGCATCTGTTAAACAAACAGGCATCGAACCCGAAGGCCGGCTCAACACGAAGTTGAGAGGAAGATCTGACGTCGGTGTCAGGAATCTGTTAAGCAAACAGGCATCGAACCCGAAGGTCGGCTCAACATGAAGTTGAGAGGAACATTTGACTTCACTGTCAAGCATCTGTTAAACAAACAGGCATCAAATTCGAAGGCCGGCTCAACCCAAAGTTGAGAATAACATCTGACCTCACCGTCAAGCATCTGTTAAACAAACAGGCATCGAACCCGAAGGGCGGCTCACCCCGAAGTTTATAAGAACATCTGACCGCGCCATCAGGCATCTGTTAAACAAACAGGCATCGAACCCGAAGGCCGGCTCAACACGAAGTTGAGAGGAACATCTGACCTCG
The DNA here is from genome assembly GCA_963859935.3 of Lathyrus sativus. NCBI lineage: Eukaryota > Viridiplantae > Streptophyta > Magnoliopsida > Fabales > Fabaceae > Lathyrus > Lathyrus sativus. The sequence continues at coordinate 53,209 of CAWUDS030000593.1, read as the reverse complement.
GTGTTAGGCATCTGTTAAACAAAAGGGAATCGAACCCGAAGGCTGGCTCAACATGAAGTTGAGAGGAACATTTGACCTCACCGTCAAGCATCTGTTAAACAAACAGTCATCAAATTCGATGTCCGGCTCAACCTGAAGTTGATAAGAACATCTGACCTCATCATCAGGCATCTGTTAAACAAACAGGCATCGAACCCGAAGGGCGGCTCAACACGAAGTTGAGAGGAACATCTGACCACGTCGTCACGCATCTGTTAAAAAAACAGGCATCGAACCCGAAGGTCGGCTCAACATGAAGTTGAGAGGAACATCTGACCTCATTGTCAAGCATCTTTTAAACAAACAGGCATCGAACCCGAAGGGCGGCTCAACCCGAAGTTGATAAGAACATCTGACCGCACCGTCAGGCATCTGTTAAACAAACAGGCATCAAACCCGAAGGCCGGCTCAACACGAAGTTGAGAGGCACATCTGACCTCGTGGTCAGGCATTTGTTAAAGAAACAGGCATCGAACCCGAAGGCCGGCTCAACATGAAGTTGAGAAGAACATCTGACCTCACCGTCAAGCATCTGTTAAACAAACAGGCATCGAACCCGAAGGGCGGCTCAACCTGAAGTTGATAAGAACATCTGACCGCGCCATCAGGCATCGGTTAAACAAACAGGCATCGAACCCGAAGGCCGGCTCAACAAGAAGTTGAGAGGAACATCTGACCTCGGTGTCAGGCATCTGTTAAATAAACAGGTATTGAACCCGTAGGTCGGCTCAACATGAAGTTGAGAGGAACATTTGACTTCACTGTCAAGCATCTGTTAAATAAACAGTCATCAAATTCGAAGTCCGGCTCAACCCGAAGTTGAGAAGAACATCTGACCTCACTGTCAACCATCTGTTAAACAAACAGGCATCGAACCCGAAGGGCGGATAAACCTGAAGTTGATAAGAACATCTGACCGCACCGTCAGGCATTTGTTAAATAAACAGGCATCGAACCTGAAGGTCGGCTCAACATGAAGTTGAGAGGAACATTTGACTTCTCTGTCAAGCATCTGTTAAACAAACAAGCATCAAATCCGAAGGCCGGCTCAACCCAAAGTTGAGAAGAATATCTGACCTCACCGTCAAGCATCTGTTAATCAAACAGGCATCGAACCCGAAGGGCGGCTCAACTTGAAGTTGATAAGAACATCTGACCGCACCGTTAGGCATATGTTAAACGAACAGGCATCGAACCCGAAGGCCAGCTCAACAGGAAGTTGAGAGGAACATCTAACCTCGCCATCAGGCATCTGTTAAACAAACAGGCATCGAAACCGAAGGCCTGCTCAACAAGAAGTTGAGAGGAACATTAGACTTCAATATCAAACATCTTTTAAACAAACAGTCATCAAATTCAAAGTCCGGCTCAACCCGAAGTTGAGAAGAACATCTGAACTCACCGTAAAGCATATGTTAAACAAACAGACATCGATCCCGAAGGGCGGCTCAACCCGAAGTTGATAAGAACATTTGACCGCACCGTCAGGCATCTGTTAAACAAACAGGCATCGAACCCGAAGGCCGGCTCAACACGAAGTTGAGAGGAAGATCTGACGTCGGTGTCAGGAATCTGTTAAGCAAACAGGCATCGAACCCGAAGGTCGGCTCAACATGAAGTTGAGAGGAACATTTGACTTCACTGTCAAGCATCTGTTAAACAAAAAGGCATCAAATTCGAAGGCCGGCTCAACCCAAAGTTGAGAAGAACATCTGACCTCACCGTCAAGCATCTGTTAAACAAACAGGCATCGAACCCGAAGGGCGGCTCAACCCGAAATTTATAAGAACATCTGACCGCACTGTAAGGCATCTGTTAAACAAACAGGCATCGAACCCGAAGGGCGGCTCAACCCGAAGTTGATAAGAACATCTGACCGCGCCATCAGGCATCTGTTAAACAAATAGGCATCGAACCCAAAATCCAGGTCAACAAGAAGTTGAGAGGAACATTTGACTTCACTATCAAGCATATGTTAAACAAACAGTCATCAAATTCGAAGTCCGACTCAACCCGAAGTTGAGAAGAACATCTGACCTCACCGTAAAGCATCTGTTAAACAAACAGACATCGAACCCGAAGGGCGGCTCAACCCGAAGTTGATAAGAACATCTGACCGCACCGTCAGGCATCTGTTAAACAAACAGGCATCGAACCCGAAGGCCGGCTCAACACGAAGTTGAGAGGAACATCTGACCTCACTGTCACGCATCTGTTAAACAAACAGGCATCGAACCCATAGGCCGGCTCAACACGAAGTTGAGAGGAACATCTGAATTCGGTGTCAGGCATCTGTAAAACAAACAGGCATCGAACCCGAAGGTCGACTCAACATGAAGTTGAGAGGAACATTTGACTTCACTGTCAAGCATCTGTTAAACAAACAGGCATCAAATCCGAAGGCCGGCTTAACCCAAAGTTGAGAAGAACATCTGACCTCACTGTCAAGCATCTGTTAAACAAACAGGCATCGAACCCAAAGGGCGGCTCAACCCGAAGTTGATAAGAACATCTGACCGCACCGTCAGGCATCTGTTAAACAAACAGGCATCGAACCTAAAAGCCGGCTCAACACGAAGTTGAGAGGAACATCTGACTTCGGTGTCAGGCATCTGTTAAACAAACAGGCATCGAACCCGAAGGTCGGCTCAACATGATGTTGAGAGGAACATTTGACTTCACTGTCAAGCATCTGTTAAACAAACAGGCATCAAATCCGAAGGCCGGCTTAACCCAAAGTTGAGAAGAACATCTGACCTCACTGTCAAGCATCTGTTAAACAAACAGGCATCGAACCCGAAGGGCGGCTCAACCCGAAGTTGATAAGAACATCTGACCGCACCGTCAGGCATCTGTTAAACAAACAGGAATCGAACCCGAAGGCCGGCTCAACACGAAGTTGAGAGGAACATCTGACCTCGCTGTCACGCATCTGTTAAACAAACAGGCATCGAACCCGAAGGTCGGCTCAACATGAAGTTGAGAGGAACATTTGACTTCACTGTCAAGCATCTATTAAACAAACAGGCATCAAATCCGAAGGCCGGCTCAACCCAAAGTTGAGAAGAACATCTGACCTCACTGTCAAGCATCTGTTAAACAAACAATCATCGAACCCAAAGGGCGGCTCAACCCGAAGTTGATAAGAACATATGACCGCACCGTCAGGCATCTGTTAAACAAACAGGCATCGAACCTGAAGGCCGGCTCAACACGAAGTTGAGTGGAACATCTGACTTCGGTGTCAGGCATCTGTTAAACAAACAGGCATCGAACCCGAAGGTCGACTCAACATCAAGTTGAGAGGAACATTTGACTTCACTTTCAAGCATCTGTTAAACAAACAGGCATCAAATCCGAAGGCCGGCTCAACCCAAAGTTGAGAAGAACATCTGACCTCACTGTCAAGCATCTGTTAAACAAACAGGCATCGAACCCAAAGGGCGGCTCAACCCGAAGTTGATAAGAACATCTGACCGCACCGTCAGGCATCTGTTAAACAAACAGGCATCGAACCTAAAGGCCGGCTCAACACAAAGTTGAGAGGAACATCTGACTTCGGTGTCAGGCATCTGTTAAACAAACAGGCATCGAACCCGAAGGTCGGCTCGACATGAAGTTGAGAGGAACATTTGACTTCACTGTCAAGCATCTGTTAAACAAACAGACATCAAATCTGTAGGCCGGCTTAACCCAAAGTTGAGAAGAACATCTGACCTCACTGTCAAGCATCTGTTAAACAAACAGGCATCGAACCCGAAGGGCGGCTCAACCCGAAGTTGATAAGAACATCTGACCGCACCGTCAGGCATTTGTTAAACAAACAGGCATCGAACCCGAAGGACGGCTCAACACGAAGTTGAGAGGAACATCTGACTTCGGTGTCACGCATCTGTTAAACAAACAGGCATCGAACCCGAAGGCTGGCTCAAAACGAAGTTGAGAGGAACATCTGACTTCGGTGTCAGGCATCTGTTAAACAAACAGGCATCGAACCCGAAGGGCGGCTCAACCCGAAGTTGATAACAACATCTGACCGCGCCATCAGGCATCTGTTAAACAAACAGGCATCGAACCCGAAGGCCAGCTCAACAAGAAGTTGAGAGGAACATTTGACTTCACTATCAAGCATATGTTAAACAAACAGTCATCAAATTCGAAGTCCGACTCAACCCAAAGTTGAGAAGAACATCTGACCGCACCGTCAGGCATCTGTTAAACAAACAGGCATCGAACCCGAAGGCCGGCTCAACACTAAGTTGAGAGGAACATCTGACTTCGGTGTCAGGCATCTGTTAAACAAACAGGCATCGAACCCGAAGGTCGGCTCAACATGAAGTTGAGAGGAACATTTGACTTCACTGTCAAGCATTTGTTAAACAAACAGGCATCAAATCCGAAGGCCGGCTCAACCCAAAGTTGAGAAGAACATCTGACCTCACTGTTAAGCATCTGTTAAACAAACAGGCATCGAACCCAAAGTGCGGCTCAAGCCGAAGTTGATAAGAACATCTGACCGCACCGTCAGGCATCTGTTAAACAAACAGGCATCGAACCCAAAGGCCGGCTCAACACGAAGTTGAGAGGAACATCTGACTTCGGTGTCAGGCGTCTGTTAAATAAACAGGCATCGAACCCGAAGGTCGGCTCAACATGAAGTTGAGTGGAACATTTGACTTCACTGTCAAGCATCTGTTAAACAAACAGGCATCAAATCTGAAGGCCGGCTTAACCCAAAGTTGAGAACAACATCTGACCTCACTATCAAGCATCTGTTAAACAAATAGGCATCGAACCCGAAGGGCGGCTCAACCCGAAGTTGATAAGAACATCTGACCGCACCGTCAGGCATCTGTTAAACAAACAGGAATCGAACCCGAAGGCCGGCTCAACACGAAGTTGAGAGGAACATCTGACCTCGCTGTCACGCATCTGTTAAACAAACAGGCATCGAACCCGAAGGTCGGCTCAACATGAAGTTGAGAGGAACATTTGACTTCACTGTCAAGCATCTGTTAAACAAACAGGCATCAAATCCGAAGGCCGGCTCAACCCAAAGTTGAGAAGAACATCTGACCTCACTGTCAAGCATCTGTTAAACAAACAGGCATCGAACCCAAAGGGCGGCTCAACCCGAAGTTGATAAGAACATATGACCGCACCGTCAGGCATCTGTTAAACAAACAGGCATCGAACCTGAAGGCCGGCTCAACACGAAGTTGAGTGGAACATCTGACTTCGGTGTCAGGCATCTGTTAAACAAACAGGCATCGAACCCGAAGGTCGACTCAACATCAAGTTGAGAGGAACATTTGACTTCACTGTCAAGCATCTGTTAAACAAACAGGCATCAAATCCGAAGGCCGGCTCAACCCAAAGTTGAGAAGAACATCTGACCTCACTGTCAAGCATCTGTTAAACAAACAGGCATCGAACCCAAAGGGCGGCTCAACCCGAAGTTGATAAGAACATCTGACCGCACCGTCAGGCATCTGTTAAACAAACAGGCATCGAACCTAAAGGCCGGCTCAACACGAAGTTGAGAGGAACATCTGACTTCGGTGTCAGGCATCTGTTAAACAAACAGGCATCGAACCCGAAGGTCGGCTCGACATGAAGTTGAGAGGAACATTTGACTTCACTGTCAAGCATCTGTTAAACAAACAGACATCAAATCTGAAGGCCGGCTTAACCCAAAGTTGAGAAGAACATCTGACCTCACTGTCAAGCATCTGTTAATCAAACAGGCATCGAACCCGAAGGGCGGCTCAACCCGAAGTTGATAAGAACATTTGACCGCACCGTCAGGCATTTGTTAAACAAACAGGCATCGAACCCGAAGGACGGCTCAACACGAAGTTGAGAGGAACATCTGACTTCGGTGTCACGCATCTGTTAAACAAACAGGGATCGAACCTGAAGGTCGGCTCAACATGAAGTTGAGAGGAACATTTGACTTCACTGTCAAGCATCTGTTAAATAAACAGGCATCAAATCCGAAGGCCGGCTTAACCCAAAGTTGAGAAGAACATCTGACCTCACTGTCAAGCATCTGTTAATCAAACAGGCATCGAACCTGAAGGGCGGCTCAACCCGAAGTTGATAAGAACATCTAACCGCACCGTCAGGCATCTGTTAAAAAAACAGGCATCGAACCCGAAGGCCGGCTCAACACGAAGTTGAGAGGAACATCTGACTTCGGTGTCACGCATCTGTTAAACAAATATGCATCGAACCCGAAGGCCGGCTCAAAACGAAGTTGAGAGGAACATCTGACTTCGGTGTCAGGCATCTGTTAAAAAAACAGGCATCGAACCCGAAGGGCGGCTTAACCCGAAGTTGATAAGAACATCTGACCGCGCCATCAGACATCTGTTAAACATACAGTCATCGAACCCGAAGGCCAGCTCAACAAGAAGTTGAGAGGAACATTTGACTTCACTATCAAGCATCTGTTAAACAAACAGTTATCAAATTCGAAATCCGACTCTACCCGAAGTTGAGAAGAACATCTGACCTCACCGTAAAGCATCTGTTAAACAAACAGACATCGAACCCGAAGGGCGGCTCAACCCAAAGTTGATAAGAACATCTGACCGCACCGTCAGGCATCTGTTAAACAAACAGGCATCAAACCCGAAGGCCAGCTCAACACGAAGTTGAGAGGAACATCTGACCTCGCTGTCACGCATCTGTTAAATAAACAGGCATCGAACCCGAAGGTCGGCTCAACATGAAGTTGAGAGGAACATTTGACTCCACTGTCAAGCATCTGTTAAACAAACAGGCATCAAATCCGAAGGCCGGCTCAACCCAAAGTTGAGAAGAACATCTGACCTCACTGTCAAGCATCTGTTAAACAAACAGGCATCGAACCCAAAGGGCGGCTCAACCTGAAGTTTATAAGAACATCTGACCGCACCGTCAGGCATCTGTTAAACAAACAGGCATCAAACCCGAAGGCCGGCTCAACACGACGTTGAGAGGAACATCTGACTTCGGTGTCAGGCATCTGTTAAACAAACAGGCATCGAACCCGAAGGTCGGCTCAACATGAAGTTGAGAGGAACATTTGACTTCACTATCAAGCATCTTTTAAACAAACAGGCATCAAATCCGAAGGCCGGCTCAACCCAAAGTTGAGAAGAACATCTGACCTCACTGTTAAGCATCTGTTAAACAAACAGGCATCGAACCCAAAGTGCGGCTCAACCCGAAGTTGATAAGAACATCTGACCGCACCGTCAGGCATCTTTTAAACAAACAGGCATCGAACCCAAAGGCCGGCTCAACACGAAGTTGAGAGGAACATCTGACTTCGGTGTCAGGCATCTGTTAAACAAACAGGCATCGAACCCGAAGGTCGGCTCAACATGAAGTTGAGTGGAACATTTGACTTCACTGTTAAGTATCTGTTAAACAAACAGGCATCAAATCTGAAGGCCGGCTAAACCCAAAGTTGAGAAGAACATCTGACCTCACTGTCAAGCATCTGTTAAACAAATAGGCATCGAACCCGAAGGGCGGCTCAACCCGAAGTTGATAAGAACATCTGACCGCACCGTCAGGCATCAGTTAAACAAACAGGCATCGAACCCGAAGGCCGACTCAACACGAAGTTGAGAGGAACATCTGACTTCGGTGTCACGCATCTGTTAAACAAACAAGGATTGAACCTGAAGGTCGGCTCAACATGAAGTTGAGAGGAACATTTGACTTCACTGTCAAGCATCTGTTAAACAAACAGGCATCAAATCCGAAGGCCGGCTTAACCCAAAGTTGAGAAGAACATCTGACCTCACTGTCAAGCATCTGTTAATCAAACAGGCATCGAACCCGAAGGGCGGCTCAACCCGAAGTTGATAAGAACATCTAACCGCACCGTCAGGCATCTGTTAAAAAAACAGGCATCGAACCCGAAGGCCGGCTCAACACGAAGTTGAGAGGAACATCTGACTTCGGTGTCACGCATCTGTTAAACAAATATGCATCGAACCCGAAGGCCGGCTCAAAACGAAGTTGAGAGGAACATCTGACTTCGGTGTCAGGCATCTGTTAAAAAAACAGGCATCGAACCCGAAGGGCGGCTTAACCCGAAGTTGATAAGAACATCTGACCGCGCCATCAGACATCTGTTAAACATACAGTCATCGAACCCGAAGGCCAGCTCAACAAGAAGTTGAGAGGAACATTTGACTTCACTATCAAGCATCTGTTAAACAAACAGTTATCAAATTCGAAATCCGACTCTACCCGAAGTTGAGAAGAACATCTGACCTCACCGTAAAGCATCTGTTAAACAAACAGACATCGAACCCGAAGGGCGGCTCAACCCAAAGTTGATAAGAACATCTGACCGCACCGTCAGGCATCTGTTAAACAAACAGGCATCAAACCCGAAGGCCAGCTCAACACGAAGTTGAGAGGAACATCTGACCTCGCTGTCACGCATCTGTTAAATAAACAGGCATCGAACCCGAAGGTCGGCTCAACATGAAGTTGAGAGGAACATTTGACTCCACTGTCAAGCATCTGTTAAACAAACAGGCATCAAATCCGAAGGCCGGCTCAACCCAAAGTTGAGAAGAACATCTGACCTCACTGTCAAGCATCTGTTAAACAAACAGGCATCGAACCCAAAGGGCGGCTCAACCTGAAGTTTATAAGAACATCTGACCGCACCGTCAGGCATCTGTTAAACAAACAGGCATCGAACCCGAAGGCCGGCTCAACACGACGTTGAGAGGAACATCTGACTTCGGTGTCAGGCATCTGTTAAACAAACAGGCATCGAACCCGAAGGTCGGCTCAACATGAAGTTGAGAGGAACATTTGACTTCACTATCAAGCATCTTTTAAATAAACAGGCATCAAATCCGAAGGCCGGCTCAACCCAAAGTTGAGAAGAACATCTGACCTCACTGTCAAGCATCTGTTAAACAAACAGGCATCGAACCCAAAGGGCGGCTCAACCCGAAGTTGATAAGAACATTTGACTGCACCGTCAGGCATCTGTTAAACAAACAGGCATCCAACCCAAAGGCCGGCTCAACACGAAGTTGAGAGGAACATCTGACTTCGGTGTCAGGCATCTGTTAAACAAACAGGCATCGAACCCGAAGGTCGGCTCAACATGAAGTTGAGAGGAACATTTGACTTCACTGTCAAGCATCTGTTAAACAAACAGGCATCAACTCCGAAGGCCGACTTAACCCAAAGTTGAGAAGAACATCTGACCTCACTGTCAAGCATCTGTTAAACAAATAGGCATCGAACCTGAAGGGCGGCTCAACCCGAAGTTGATAAGAACATCTGACCGCACCGTCAGGCATCAGTTAAACAAACAGGCATCGAACCCGAAGGCCGGCTCAACACGAAGTTGAGAGGAACATCTGACTTCGGTGTCACGCATCTGTTAAACAAACAGGCATCGAACCCGAAGGTCGGCTCAACATGAAGTTGAGAAGAACATTTGACTTCACTGTCAAGCATCTGTTAAACAAACAGGCATCAAACCCGAAGGTCGGCTTAACCCAAAGTTGAGAAGAACATCTGACCTTACTGTCAAGCATCTGTTAAACAAACAGGCATCGAACCCGAAGGACGGCTCAACCCGAAGCCTATAAGAACATCTGACCGCACCTTCAGGCATCTGTTAAACAAACAGGCATCGAACCCGAAGGCCGGCTCAACACGAAGTTGAGAGGAACATCTGACTTCGGTGTCACGCATTTGTTAAACAAACAGGCATCGAACCCAAAGGCCAGCTCAAAACGAAGTTGAGAGGAACATCTGACTTCGGTGTCAGGCATCTGTTAAACAAACAGGCATCGAACCCGAAGGGCGGCTCAACCCGAAGTTGATAAGAACATCTGACCGCGCCATCAGGCATCTGTTAAACAAACAGGCATCGAACCCGAAGGCCAGCACAACAAGAAGTTGAGAGGAACATTTGACTTCACTATCAAGCATTTGTTAAACAAACAGTCATCAAATTCGAAGTCCGACTCAACCCGAAGTTGAGAAGAACATCTGACCTCACCGTAAAGCATCTGTCAAACAAACAGACATCGAACCCGAAGGGCGGCTCAACCCAAAGTTGATAAGAACATCTGACCGCACCGCCAGGCATCTATTAAACAAACAGGCATCGAACCCGAAGGCTGGCTCAACACGAAGTTGAGAGGAACATCTGACTTCGGTGTCAGGCATCTGTTAAACAAACAGGCATCGAACCCGAAGGTCGGCTCAACATGAAGTTGAGAGGAACATTTGACTTCACTATCAAGCATCTTTTAAACAAACAGGCATCAAATCCGAAGGCCGGCTCAACCCGAAGTTGAGAAGAACATCTGACCTCACTGTCAAGCATCTGTTAAACAAACAGGCATCGAACCCAAAGGGCGGCTCAACCTGAAGTTGATAAGAACATCTGACCGCACCGTCAGGCATCTGTTAAACAAACAGGCATCGAACCCAAAGGCCGGCTCAACACGAAGTTGAGAGGAACATCTGACTTCGGTGTCAGGCATCTGTTAAACAAACAGGCATCGAACCCGAAGGTCGGCTCAACATGAAGTTGAGAGGAACATTTGACTTCACTGTCAAGCATCTGTTAAACAAACAGGCATCAAATCCGAAGGCCGGCTTAACCCAAAGTTGAGAAGAACATCTGACCTCACTGTCAAGCATCTGTTAAACAAATAGGCATCGAACCTGAAGGGCGGGTCAACCCGAGGTTGATAAGAACATCTGACAGCACCGTAAGGCATCAGTTAAACAAACAGGCATCGAACCCGAAGGCCGACTCAACACAAAGTTGAGAGGAACATCTGACTTCGGTGTCACGCATCTGTTAAACAAACAGGCATCGAACCCGAAGGTCGGCTCAACATGAAGTTGAGAAGAACATTTGACTTCACTGTCAACCATCTGTTAAACAAACAGGCATCGAACCCGAAGGGCGGATAAACCTGAAGTTGATAAGAACATCTGACCGCACCGTCAGGCATTTGTTAAATAAACAGGCATCGAACCTTAAGGTCGGCTCAACATGAAGTTGAGAGGAACATTTGACTTCTCTGTCAAGCATCTGTTAAACAAACAAGCATCAAATCCGAAGGCCGGCTCAACCCAAAGTTGAGAAGAACATCTGACCTCACCGTCAAGCATCTGTTAATCAAACAGGCATCGAACCCGAAGGGCGGCTCAACTTGAAGTTGATAAGAACATCTGACCGCACCGTTAGGCATATGTTAAACGAACAGGCATCGAACCCGAAGGCCAGCTCAACAGGAAGTTGAGAGGAACATCTAACCTCGCCATCAGGCATCTGTTAAACAAACGGGCATCGAAACCGAAGGCCTGCTCAACAAGAAGTTGAGAGGAACATTTGACTTCAATATCAAAGCATCTGTTAAACAAACAGACATCGATCCCGAAGGGCGGCTCAACCCGAAGTTGATAAGAACATCTGACCGCACCGTCAGGCATCTGTTAAACAAACAGGCATCGAACCCGAAGGCCGGCTCAACACGAAGTTGAGAGGAAGATCTGACGTCGGTGTCAGGAATCTGTTAAGCAAACAGGCATCGAACCCGAAGGTCGGCTCAACATGAAGTTGAGAGGAACATTTGACTTCACTGTCAAGCATCTGTTAAACAAACAGGCATCAAATTCGAAGGCCGGCTCAACCCAAAGTTGAGAATAACATCTGACCTCACCGTCAAGCATCTGTTAAACAAACAGGCATCGAACCCGAAGGGCGGCTCACCCCGAAGTTTATAAGAACATCTGACCGCGCCATCAGGCATCTGTTAAACAAACAGGCATCGAACCCGAAGGCCGGCTCAACACGAAGTTGAGAGGAACATCTGACCTCGGTGTTAGGCATCTGTTAAACAAAAGGGAATCGAACCCGAAGGCTGGCTCAACATGAAGTTGAGAGGAACATTTGACCTCACCGTCAAGCATCTGTTAAACAAACAGTCATCAAATTCGATGTCCGGCTCAACCCGAAGTTGATAAGAACATCTGACCTCATCATCAGGCATCTGTTAAACAAACAGGCATCGAACCCGAAGGGCGGCTCAACACGAAGTTGAGAGGAACATCTGACCACGTCGTCACGCATCTGTTAAAAAAACAGGCATCGAACCCGAAGGTCGGCTCAACATGAAGTTGAGAGGAACATCTGACCTCATTGTCAAGCATCTTTTAAACAAACAGGCATCGAACCCGAAGGGCGGCTCAACCCGAAGTTGATAAGAACATCTGACCGCACCGTCAGGCATCTGTTAAACAAACAGGCATCAAACCCGAAGGCCGGCTCAACACGAAGTTGAGAGGCACATCTGACCTCGTGGTCAGGCATTTGTTAAAGAAACAGGCATCGAACCCGAAGGCCGGCTCAACATGAAGTTGAGAAGAACATCTGACCTCACCGTCAAGCATCTGTTAAACAAACAGGCATCGAACCCGAAGGGCGGCTCAACCTGAAGTTGATAAGAACATCTGACCGCGCCATCAGGCATCGGTTAAACAAACAGGCATCGAACCCGAAGGCCGGCTCAACAAGAAGTTGAGAGGAACATCTGACCTCGGTGTCAGGCATCTGTTAAATAAACAGGTATCGAACCCGTAGGTCGGCTCAACATGAAGTTGAGAGGAACATTTGACTTCACTGTCAAGCATCTGTTAAATAAACAGTCATCAAATTCGAAGTCCGGCTCAACCCGAAGTTGAGAAGAACATCTGACCTCACTGTCAACCATCTGTTAAACAAACAGGCATCGAACCCGAAGGGCGGATAAACCTGAAGTTGATAAGAACATCTGACCGCACCGTCAGGCATTTGTTAAATAAACAGGCATCGAACCTGAAGGTCGGCTCAACATGAAGTTGAGAGGAACATTTGACTTCTCTGTCAAGCATCTGTTAAACAAACAAGCATCAAATCCGAAGGCCGGCTCAACCCAAAGTTGAGAAGAACATCTGACCTCACCGTCAAGCATCTGTTAATCAAACAGGCATCGAACCCGAAGGGCGGCTCAACTTGAAGTTGATAAGAACATCTGACCGCACCGTTAGGCATATGTTAAATGAACAGGCATCGAACCCGAAGGCCAGCTCAACAGGAAGTTGAGAGGAACATCTAACCTCGCCATCAGGCATCTGTTAAACAAACAGGCATCGAAACCGAAGGCCTGCTCAACAAGAAGTTGAGAGGAACATTAGACTTCAATATCAAGCAGCTTTTAAACAAACAGTCATCAAATTCAAAGTCCGGCTCAACCCGAAGTTGAGAAGAACATCTGACCTCACCGTAAAGCATCTGTTAAACAAACAGACATCGATCCCGAAGGGCGGCTCAACCCGAAGTTGATAAGAACATTTGACCGCACCGTCAGGCATCTGTTAAACAAACAGGCATCGAACCCGAAGGCCGGCTCAACACGAAGTTGAGAGGAAGATCTGACGTCGGTGTCAGGAATCTGTTAAGCAAACAGGCATCGAACCCGAAGGTCGGCTCAACATGAAGTTGAGAGGAACATTTGACTTCACTGTCAAGCATCTGTTAAACAAACAGGCATCAAATTCGAAGGCCGGCTCAACCCAAAGTTGAGAAGAACATCTGACCTCACCGTCAAGCATCTGTTAAACAAACAGGCATCGAACCCGAAGGGCGGCTCAACCCGAAATTTATAAGAACATCTGACCGCACTGTAAGGCATCTGTTAAACAAACAGGCATCGAACCCGAAGGGCGGCTCAACCCGAAGTTGATAAGAACATCTGACCGCGCCATCAGGCATCTGTTAAACAAATAGGCATCGAACCCAAAATCCAGGTCAACAAGAAGTTGAGAGGAACATTTGACTTCACTATCAAGCATATGTTAAACAAACAGTCATCAAATTCGAAGTCCGACTCAACCCGAAGTTGAGAAGAACATCTGACCTCACCGTAAAGCATCTGTTAAACAAACAGACATCGAACCCGAAGGGCGGCTCAACCCGAAGTTGATAAGAACATCTGACCGCACCGTCAGGCATCTGTTAAACAAACAGGCATCGAACCCGAAGGCCGGCTCAACACGAAGTTGAGAGGAACATCTGACCTCACTGTCACGCATCTGTTAAACAAACAGGCATCGAACCCATAGGCCGGCTCAACACGAAGTTGAGAGGAACATCTGAATTCGGTGTCAGGCATCTGTAAAACAAACAGGCATCGAACCCGAAGGTCGAGTCAACATGAAGTTGAGAGGAACATTTGACTTCACTGTCAAGCATCTGTTAAACAAACAGGCATCAAATCCGAAGGCCGGCTCAACCCAAAGTTGAGAAGAACATCTGACCTCACTGTCAAGCATCTGTTAAACAAACAGGCATCGAACCCAAAGGGCGGCTCAACCCGAAGTTGATAAGAACATCTGACCGCACCGTCAGGCATCTGTTAAACAAACAGGCATCGAACCTAAAAGCCGGCTCAACACGAAGTTGAGAGGAACATCTGACTTCGGTGTCAGGCATCTGTTAAACAAACAGGCATCGAACCCGAAGGTCGGCTCAACATGATGTTGAGAGGAACATTTGACTTCACTGTCAAGCATCTGTTAAACAAACAGGCATCAAATCCGAAGGCCGGCTTAACCCAAAGTTGAGAAGAACATCTGACCTCACTGTCAAGCATCTGTTAAACAAACAGGCATCGAACCCGAAGGGCGGCTCAACCCGAAGTTGATAAGAACATCTGACCGCACCGTCAGGCATCTGTTAAACAAACAGGAATCGAACCCGAAGGCCGGCTCAACACGAAGTTGAGAGGAACATCTGACCTCGCTGTCACGCATCTGTTAAACAAACAGGCATCGAACCCGAAGGTCGGCTCAACATGAAGTTGAGAGGAACATTTGACTTCACTGTCAAGCATCTATTAAACAAACAGGCATCAAATCCGAAGGCCGGCTCAACCCAAAGTCGAGAAGAACATCTGACCTCACTGTCAAGCATCTGTTAAACAAACAGGCATCGAACCCAAAGGGCGGCTCAACCCGAAGTTGATAAGAACATATGAACGCACCGTCAGGCATCTGTTAAACAAACAGGCATCGAACCTGAAGGCCGGCTCAACACGAAGTTGAGTGGAACATCTGACTTCGGTGTCAGGCATCTGTTAAACAAACAGGCATCGAACCCGAAGGTCGACTCAACATCAAGTTGAGAGGAACATTTGACTTCACTTTCAAGCATCTGTTAAACAAACAGGCATCAAATCCGAAGGCCGGCTCAACCCAAAGTTGAGAAGAACATCTGACCTCACTGTCAAGCATCTGTTAAACAAACAGGCATCGAACCCAAAGGGCGGCTCAACCCGAAGTTGATAAGAACATCTGACCGCACCGTCAGGCATCTGTTAAACAAACAGGCATCGAACCTAAAGGCCGGCTCAACACAAAGTTGAGAGGAACATCTGACTTCGGTGTCAGGCATCTGTTAAATAAACAGGCATCGAACCCGAAGGTCGGCTCGACATGAAGTTGAGAGGAACATTTGACTTCACTGTCAAGCATCTGTTAAACAAACAAACATCAAATCTGTAGGCCGGCTTAACCCAAAGTTGAGAAGAACATCTGACCTCACTGTCAAGCATCTGTTAAACAAACAGGCATCGAACCCGAAGGGCGGCTCAACCCGAAGTTGATAAGAACATCTGACCGCACCGTCAGGCATTTGTTAAACAAACAGGCATCGAACCCGAAGGACGGCTCAACACGAAGTTGAGAGGAACATCTGACTTCGGTGTCACGCATCTGTTAAACAAACAGGCATCGAACCCGAAGGCTGGCTCAAAACGAAGTTGAGAGGAACATCTGACTTCGGTGTCAGGCATCTGTTAAACAAACAGGCATCGAACCCGAAGGGCGGCTCAACCCGAAGTTGATAACAACATCTGACCGCGCCATCAGGCATCTGTTAAACAAACAGGCATCGAACCCGAAGGCCAGCTCAACAAGAAGTTGAGAGGAACATTTGACTTCACTATCAAGCATATGTTAAACAAACAGTCATCAAATTCGAAGTCCGACTCAACCCAAAGTTGAGAAGAACATCTGACCGCACCGTCAGGCATCTGTTAAACAAACAGGCATCGAACCCGAAGGCCGGCTCAACACTAAGTTGAGAGGAACATCTGACTTCGGTGTCAGGCATCTGTTAAACAAACAGGCATCGAACCCGAAGGTCGGCTCAACATGAAGTTGAGAGGAACATTTGACTTCACTGTCAAGCATTTGTTAAACAAACAGGCATCAAATCCGAAGGCCGGCTCAACCCAAAGTTGAGAAGAACATCTGACCTCACTGTTAAGCATCTGTTAAACAAACAGGCATCGAACCCAAAGTGCGGCTCAAGCCGAAGTTGATAAGAACATCTGACCGCACCGTCAGGCATCTGTTAAACAAACAGGCATCGAACCCAAAGGCCGGCTCAACACGAAGTTGAGAGGAACATCTGACTTCGGTGTCAGGCATCTGTTAAATAAACAGGCATCGAACCCGAAGGTCGGCTCAACATGAAGTTGAGTGGAACATTTGACTTCACTGTCAAGCATCTGTTAAACAAACAGGCATCAAATCTGAAGGCCGGCTTAACCCAAAGTTGAGAACAACATCTGACCTCACTGTCAAGCATCTGTTAAACAAATAGGCATCGAACCCGAAGGGCGGCTCAACCCGAAGTTGATAAGAACATCTGACCGCACCGTCAGGCATCTGTTAAACAAACAGGAATCGAACCCGAAGGCCGGCTCAACACGAAGTTGAGAGGAACATCTGACCTCGCTGTCACGCATCTGTTAAACAAACAGGCATCGAACCCGAAGGTCGGCTCAACATGAAGTTGAGAGGAACATTTGACTTCACTGTCAAGCATCTGTTAAACAAACAGGCATCAAATCCGAAGGCCGGCTCAACCCAAAGTTGAGAAGAACATCTGACCTCACTGTCAAGCATCTGTTAAACAAACAGGCATCGAACCCAAAGGGCGGCTCAACCCGAAGTTGATAAGAACATATGACCGCACCGTCAGGCATCTGTTAAACAAACAGGCATCGAACCTGAAGGCCGGCTCAACACGAAGTTGAGTGGAACATCTGACTTCGGTGTCAGGCATCTGTTAAACAAACAGGCATCGAACCCGAAGGTCGACTCAACATCAAGTTGAGAGGAACATTTGACTTCACTGTCAAGCATCTGTTAAACAAACAGGCATCAAATCCGAAGGCCGGCTCAACCCAAAGTTGAGAAGAACATCTGACCTCACTGTCAAGCATCTGTTAAACAAACAGGCATCGAACCCAAAGGGCGGCTCAACCCGAAGTTGATAAGAACATCTGACCGCACCGTCATGCATCTGTTAAACAAACAGGCATCGAACCTAAAGGCCGGCTCAACACGAAGTTGAGAGGAACATCTGACTTCGGTGTCAGGCATCTGTTAAACAAACAGGCATCGAACCCGAAGGTCGGCTCGACATGAAGTTGAGAGGAACATTTGACTTCACTGTCAAGCATCTGTTAAACAAACAGACATCAAATCTGAAGGCCGGCTTAACCCAAAGTTGAGAAGAACATCTGACCTCACTGTCAAGCATCTGTTAATCAAACAGGCATCGAACCCGAAGGGCGGCTCAACCCGAAGTTGATAAGAACATCTGACCGCACCGTCAGGCATTTGTTAAACAAACAGGCATCGAACCCGAAGGACGGCTCAACACGAAGTTGAAAGGAACATCTGACTTCGGTGTCACGCATCTGTTAAACAAACAAGCATCGAACCCGAAGGCTGGCTCAAAACGAAGTTGAGAGGAACATCTGACTTCGGTGTCAGGCATCTGTTAAACAAACAGGCATCGAACCCGAAGGGCGGCTCAACCCGAAGTTGATAACAACATCTGACCGCGCCATCAGGCATCTGTTAAACAAACAGGCATCGAACCCGAAGGCCAGCTCAACAAGAAGTTGAGAGGAATATTTGACTTCACTATCAAGCATATGTTAAACAAACAGTCATCAAATTCGAAGTCCGACTCAACCCAAAGTTGAGAAGAACATCTGACCGCACCGTCAGGCATCTGTTAAACAAACAGGCATCGAACCCGAAGGCCGGCTCAACACTAAGTTGAGAGGAACATCTGACTTCGGTGTCAGGCATCTGTTAAACAAACAGGCATCGAACCCGAAGGTCGGCTCAACATGAAGTTGAGAGGAACATTTGAATTCACTGTCAAGCATTTGTTAAACAAACAGGCATCAAATCCGAAGGCCGGCTCAACCCAAAGTTGAGAAGAACATCTGACCTCACTGTTAAGCATCTGTTAAACAAACAGGCATCGAACCCAAAGTGCGGCTCAACCCGAAGTTGATAAGAACATCTGACCGCACCGTCAGGCATCTGTTAAACAAACAGGCATCGAACCCAAAGGTCGGCTCAACACGAAGTTGAGAGGAACATCTGACTTCGGTGTCAGGCATCTGTTAACAAACAGGCATCGAACCCGAAGGTCGGCTCAACATGAAGTTGAGTGGAACATTTGACTTCACTGTCAAGTATCTGTTAAACAAACAGGCATCAAATCTGAAGGCCGGCTAAACCCAAAGTTGAGAAGAACATCTGACCTCACTGTCAAGCATCTGTTAAACAAATAGGCATCGAACCCGAAGGGCGGCTCAACCCGAAGTTGATAAGAACATCTGATCGCACCGTCAGGCATCAGTTAAACAAACAGGCATCGAACCCGAAGGCCGACTCAACACGAAGTTGAGAGGAACATCTGACTTCGGTGTCACGCATCTGTTAAACAAACAGGGATCGAACCTGAAGGTCGGCTCAACATGAAGTTGAGAGGAACATTTGACTTCACTGTCAAGCATCTGTTAAATAAACAGGCATCAAATCCGAAGGCCGGCTTAACCCAAAGTTGAGAAGAACATCTGACCTCACTGTCAAGCATCTGTTAATCAAACAGGCATCGAACCCGAAGGGCGGCTCAACCCGAAGTTGATAAGAACATCTAACCGCACCGTCAGGCATCTGTTAAAAAAACAGGCATCGAACCCGAAGGCCGGCTCAACACGAAGTTGAGAGGAACATCTGACTTCGGTGTCACGCATCTGTTAAACAAATATGCATCGAACCCGAAGGCCGGCTCAAAACGAAGTTGAGAGGAACATCTGACTTCGGTGTCAGGCATCTGTTAAAAAAACAGGCATCGAACCCGAAGGGCGGCTTAACCCGAAGTTGATAAGAACATCTGACCGCGCCATCAGACATCTGTTAAACATACAGTCATCGAACCCGAAGGCCAGCTCAACAAGAAGTTGAGAGGAACATTTGACTTCACTATCAAGCATCTGTTAAACAAACAGTTATCAAATTCGAAATCCGACTCTACCCGAAGTTGAGAAGAACATCTGACCTCACCGTAAAGCATCTGTTAAACAAGCAGACATCGAACCCGAAGGGCGGCTCAACCCAAAGTTGATAAGAACATCTGACCGCACCGTCAGGCATCTGTTAAACAAACAGGCATCAAACCCGAAGGCCAGCTCAACACGAAGTTGAGAGGAACATCTGACCTCGCTGTCACGCATCTGTTAAATAAACAGGCATCGAACCCGAAGGTCGGCTCAACATGAAGTTGAGAGGAACATTTGACTCCACTGTCAAGCATCTGTTAAACAAACAGGCATCAAATCCGAAGGCCGGCTCAACCCAAAGTTGAGAAGAACATCTGACCTCACTGTCAAGCATCTGTTAAACAAACAGGCATCGAACCCAAAGGGCGGCTCAACCTGAAGTTTATAAGAACATCTGACCGCACCGTCAGGCATCTGTTAAACAAACAGGCATCGAACCCGAAGGCCGGCTCAACACGACGTTGAGAGGAACATCTGACTTCGGTGTCAGGCATCTGTTAAACAAACAGGCATCGAACCCGAAGGTCGGCTCAACATGAAGTTGAGAGGAACATTTGACTTCACTATCAAGCATCTTTTAAACAAACAGGCATCAAATCCGAAGGCCGGCTCAACCCAAAGTTGAGAAGAACATCTGACCTCACTGTTAAGCATCTGTTAAACAAACAGGCATCGAACCCAAAGTGCAGCTCAACTCGAAGTTGATAAGAACATCTGACCGCACCGTCAGGCATCTTTTAAACAAACAGGCATCGAACCCAAAGGCCGGCTCAACACGAAGTTGAGAGGAACATCTGACTTCGGTGTCAGGCATCTGTTAAACAAACAGGCATCGAACCCGAAGGTCGGCTCAACATGAAGTTGAGTGGAACATTTGACTTCACTGTTAAGTATCTGTTAAACAAACAGGCATCAAATCTGAAGGCCGGCTAAACCCAAAGTTGAGAAGAACATCTGACCTCACTGTCAAGCATCTGTTAAACAAATAGGCATCGAACCCGAAGGGCGGCTCAACCCGAAGTTGATAAGAACATCTGACCGCACCGTCAGGCATCAGTTAAACAAACAGGCATCGAACCCGAAGGCCGACTCAACACGAAGTTGAGAGGAACATCTGACTTCGGTGTCACGCATCTGTTAAACAAACAAGGATCGAACCTGAAGGTCGGCTCAACATGAAGTTGAGAGGAACATTTGACTTCACTGTCAAGCATCTGTTAAACAAACAGGCATCAAATCCGAAGGCCGGCTTAACCCAAAGTTGAGAAGAACATCTGACCTCACTGTCAAGCATCTGTTAATCAAACAGGCATCGAACCCGAAGGGCGGCTCAACCCGAAGTTGATAAGAACATCTAACCGCACCGTCAGGCATCTGTTAAAAAAACAGGCATCGAACCCGAAGGCCGGCTCAACACGAAGTTGAGAGGAACATCTGACTTCGGTGTCACGCATCTGTTAAACAAATATGCATCGAACCCGAAGGCCGGCTCAAAACGAAGTTGAGAGGAACATCTGACTTCGGTGTCAGGCATCTGTTAAAAAAACAGGCATCGAACCCGAAGGGCGGCTTAACCCGAAGTTGATAAGAACATCTGACCGCGCCATCAGACATCTGTTAAACATACAGTCATCGAACCCGAAGGCCAGCTCAACAAGAAGTTGAGAGGAACATTTGACTTCACTATCAAGCATCTGTTAAACAAACAGTTATCAAATTCGAAATCCGACTCTACCCGAAGTTGAGAAGAACATCTGACCTCACCGTAAAGCATCTGTTAAACAAACAGACATCGAACCCGAAGGGCGGCTCAACCCAAAGTTGATAAGAACATCTGACCGCACCGTCAGGCATCTGTTAAACAAACAGGCATCAAACCCGAAGGCCAGCTCAACACGAAGTTGAGAGGAACATCTGACCTCGCTGTCACGCATCTGTTAAATAAACAGGCATCGAACCCGAAGGTCGGCTCAACATGAAGTTGAGAGGAACATTTGACTCCACTGTCAAGCATCTGTTAAACAAACAGGCATCAAATCCGAAGGCCGGCTCAACCCAAAGTTGAGAAGAACATCTGACCTCACTGTCAAGCATCTGTTAAACAAACAGGCATCGAACCCAAAGGGCGGCTCAACCTGAAGTTTATAAGAACATCTGACCGCACCGTCAGGCACTTGTTAAACAAACAGGCATCGAACCCGAAGGCCGGCTCAACACGACGTTGAGAGGAACATCTGACTTCGGTGTCAGGCATCTGTTAAACAAACAGGCATCGAACCCGAAGGTCGGCTCAACATGAAGTTGAGAGGAACATTTGACTTCACTATCAAGCATCTTTTAAATAAACAGGCATCAAATCCGAAGGCCGGCTCAACCCAAAGTTGAGAGGAACATTTGACTTCACTGTCAAGCATCTGTTAAACAAACAGGCATCGAACCCAAAGGGCGGCTCAACCCGAAGTTGATAAGAACATTTGACCGCACCGTCAGGCATCTGTTAAACAAACAGGCATCGAACCCAAAGGCCGGCTCAACACGAAGTTGAGAGGAACATCTGACTTCGGTGTCAGGCATCTGTTAAACAAACAGGCATCGAACCCGAAGGTCGGCTCAACATGAAGTTGAGAGGAACATTTGACTTCACTGTCAAGCATCTGTTAAACAAACAGGCATCAACTCCGAAGGCCGACTTAACCCAAAGTTGAGAAGAACATCTGACCTCACTGTCAAGCATCTGTTAAACAAATAGGCATCGAACCTGAAGGGCGGCTCAACCCGAAGTTGATAAGAACATCTGACCGCACCGTCAGGCATCAGTTAAACAAACAGGCATCGAACCCGAAGGCCGGCTCAACACGAAGTTGAGAGGAACATCTGACTTCGGTGTCACGCATCTGTTAAACAAACAGGCATCGAACCCGAAGGTCGGCTCAACATGAAGTTGAGAAGAACATTTGACTTCACTGTCAAGCATCTGTTAAACAAACAGGCATCAAACCCGAAGGTCGGCTTAACCCAAAGTTGAGAAGAACATCTGACCTTACTGTCAAGCATCTGTTAAACAAACAGGCATCGAACCCGAAGGACGGCTCAACCCGAAGCCTATAAGAACATCTGACCGCACCTTCAGGCATCTGTTAAACAAACAGGCATCGAACCCGAAGGCCGGCTCAACACGAAGTTGAGAGGAACATCTGACTTCGGTGTCACGCATTTGTTAAACAAACAGGCATTGAACCCAAAGGCCAGCTCAAAACGAAGTTGAGAGGAACATCTGACTTCGGTGTCAGGCATCTGTTAAACAAACAGGCATCGAACCCGAAGGGCGGCTCAACCCGAAGTTGATAAGAACATCTGACCGCGCCATCAGGCATCTGTTAAACAAACAGGGATCGAACCCGAAGGCCAGCACAACAAGAAGTTGAGAGGAACATTTGACTTCACTATCAAGCATTTGTTAAACAAACAGTCATCAAATTCGAAGTCCGACTCTACCCGAAGTTGAGAAGAACATCTGACCTCACCGTAAAGCATCTGTCAAACAAACAGACATCGAACCCGAAGGGCGGCTCAACCCAAAGTTGATAAGAACATCTGACCGCACCGCCAGGCATCTATTAAACAAACAGGCATCGAACCCGAAGGCTGGCTCAACACGAAGTTGAGAGGAACATCTGACTTCGGTGTCAGGCATCTGTTAAACAAACAGGCATCGAACCCGAAGGTCGGCTCAACATGAAGTTGAGAGGAACATTTGACTTCACTGTCAAGCATCTGTTAAACAAACAGGCATCAAATCCGAAGGCCGGCTCAACCCGAAGTTGAGAAGAACATCTGACCTCACTGTCAAGCATCTAATAAACAAACAGGCATCGAACCCAAAGGGCAGCTCAACCTGAAGTTGATAAGAACATCTGACCGCACCGTCAGGCATCTGTTAAACAAACAGGCATCGAACCCGAAGGCCGGCTCAACACGAAGTTGAGAGGAACATCTGACTTCGGTGTTAGGCATCTGTTAAACAAACAGGCATCGAACCCGAAGGTCGGCTCAACATGAAGTTGAGAGGAACATTTGACTTCACTGTCAATCATCTGTTAAACAAACATGCATCAAATCCGAAGGCCGGCTCATCCCAAAGTTGAGAAGAACATCTGACCTCACTGTCAAGCATCTGTTAAACAAACAGGCATCGAACCCGAAGGGCGGCTCAACCCGAAGTTGATAAGAACATCTGACCGCACCGTCAGGCATCTGTTAAATAAACAGGCATCGAACCAGAAGGCCGGCTCAACACGAAGTTAAGAGGAACATCTGACTTCGGTGTCAGGCATCTGTTAAACAAACAGGCATCGAACCCGAAGGTCGGCTCAACATGAAGTTGAGAGGAACATTTGACTTCACGGTCAAGCATCTGTTAAACAAACAGGCATCAAATCCGAAGGCCGACTCAACCCAAAGTTGAGAAGAACATCTGACCTTACTGTCAAGCATCTGTTAAACACACAGGCATCGAACCCAAAGGGCGGCTCAACCCGAAGTTGATAAGAACATATGACCGCACCGTCAGGCATCTGTTAAACAAACAGGCATCGAACCCGAAGGCCGGCTCAACACGAAGTTGAGAGGAACATCTGACCTCGCTGTCACGCATCTGTTAAACAAACAGGCATCGAACCCGAAGGTCGGCACAACATGAAGTTGAGAGGAACATTTGACTTCACTGTCAAGCATCTGTTAAACAAACAGGCATCAAATCCGAAGGCTGGCTCAACCCAAAGTTGAGAAGAACATCTGACCTCACTGTCAAGCATCTAATAAACAAACAGGCATCGAACCCAAAGGGCAGCTCAACCTGAAGTTGATAAGAACATCTGACCGCACCGTCAGGCATCTGTTAAACAAACAGGCATCGAACCCGAAGGCCGGCTCAACACGAAGTTGAGAGGAACATCTGACTTCGGTGTCAGGCATCTGTTAAACAAACAGGCATCGAACCCGAAGGTCGGCTCAACATGAAGTTGAGAGGAACATTTGACTTCACTGTCAATCATCTGTTAAACAAACAGGCATCAAATCCGAAGGCCGGCTCATCCCAAAGTTGAGAAGAACATCTGACCTCACTGTCAAGCATCTGTTAAACAAACAGGCATCGAACCCGAAGGGCGGCTCAACCCGAAGTTGATAAGAACATCTGACCGCACCGTCAGGCATCTGTTAAATAAACAGGCATCGAACCAGAAGGTCGGCTCAACACGAAGTTAAGAGGAACATCTGACTTCGGTGTCAGGCATCTGTTAAACAAACAGGCATCGAACCCGAAGGTCGGCTCAACATGAAGTTGAGAGGAACATTTGACTTCACGGTCAAGCATCTGTTAAACAAACAGGCATCAAATCCGAAGGCCGGCTCAACCCAAAGTTGAGAAGAACATATGACCTCACTGTCAAGCATCTGTTAAACACACAGGCATCGAACCCAAAGGGCGGCTCAACCCGAAGTTGATAAGAACATATGACCGCACCGTCAGGCATCTGTTAAACAAACAGGCATCGAACCCAAAGGCCGGCTCAACACGAAGTTGAGAGGAACATCTGACCTCGCTGTCACGCATCTGTTAAACAAACAGGCATCGAACCCAAAGGTCGGCACAACATGAAGTTGAGAGGAACATTTGACTTCACTGTCAAGCATCTGTTAAACAAACAGACATCAAATCCGAAGGCCGGCTCAACCCAAAGTTGAGAAGAACATCTGACCTCACTGTCAAGCATCTAATAAACAAACAGGCATCGAACCCAAAGGGCAGCTCAACCTGAAGTTGATAAGAACATCTGACCGCACCGTCAGGCATCTGTTAAACAAACAGGCATCGAACCCGAAGGCCGGCTCAACACGAAGTTGAGAGGAACATCTGACTTCGTTGTCAGGCATCTGTTAAACAAACAGGCATCGAACCCGAAGGTCGGCTCAACATGAAGTTGAGAGGAACATTTGACTTCACTGTCAATCATCTGTTAAACAAACAGGCATCAAATCCGAAGGCCGGCTCATCCCAAAGTTGAGAAGAACATCTGACCTCACTGTCAAGCATCTGTTAAACAAACAGGCATCGAACCCGAAGGGCGGCTCAACCCGAAGTTGATAAGAACATCTGACCGCACCGTCAGGCATCTGTTAAATAAACAGGCATCGAACCCGAAGGCCGGCTCAACACGAAGTTAAGAGGAACATCTGACTTCGGTGTCAGGCATCTGTTAAACAAACAGGCATCGAACCCGAAGGTCGGCTCAACATGAAGTTGAGAGGAACATTTGACTTCACGGTCAAGCATCTGTTAAACAAACAGGCATCAAATCCGAAGGCCCGCTCAACCCAAAGTTGAGAAGAACATCTGACCTCACTGTCAAGCATCTGTTAAACACACAGGCATCGAACCCAAAGGGCGGCTCAATCCGAAGTTGATAAGAACATATGACCGCACCGTCAGGCATCTGTTAAACAAACAGGCATCGAACCCAAAGGCCGGCTCAACACGAAGTTGAGAGGAACATCTGACTTCGGTGTCAGGCATCTGTTAAACAAACAGGCATCGAACCCGAAGGTCGGCTCAACATGAAGTTGAGAGGAACATTTGACTTCACTGTCAAGCATTTGTTAAACAAACAGGCATCAAACCCGAAGGCCGGCTTAACCCAAAGTTGAGAAGAACATCTGACCTTACTGTCAAGCATCTGTTAAACAAACAGGCATCGAACCCGAAGGACGGCTCAACCCGAAGTCTATA
The DNA here is from genome assembly GCA_963859935.3 of Lathyrus sativus. Lineage (NCBI taxonomy): Eukaryota > Viridiplantae > Streptophyta > Magnoliopsida > Fabales > Fabaceae > Lathyrus > Lathyrus sativus. Next base: position 26,905 of record CAWUDS030000593.1, on the reverse strand, counting down.
AGAACATCTGACCGCACCTTCAGGCATTTGTTAAACAAACAGGCATCGAACCCGAAGGCCGGCTCAACACGAAGTTGAGAAGAACATCTGACTTCGGTGTCACGCATTTGTTAAACAAACAGGCATCGAACCCAAAGGCCGGCTCAAAACGAAGTTGAGAGGAACATCTGACTTCAGTGTCAGGCATCTGTGAAACAAACAGGCATCGAACCCGAAGGGCGGCTCAACCCGAAGTTGATAAGAACATCTGACTGCGCCATCAGGCATCTGTTAAACAAACAGGCATCGAACCCGAAGGCCAGCTCAACAAGAAGTTGAGAGGAACATTTGACTTCACTATCAAGCATCTGTTAAACAAACAGTCATCAAATTCGAAGTCCGACTCAACCCGAAGTTGAGAAGAACATCTGACCTCACCGTAAAGCATCTGTTAAACAAACTGACATCGAACCCGAAGGGCGGTTCAACCCAAAGTTGATAAGAACATCTGACCTCACCGTCAGGCATCTGTTAAACAAACATGCATCGAACCCGAAGGCCGGCTCAACACGAAGTTGAGAGGAACATCTGACCTCGCTGTCACGCATCTGTTAAACAAACAGGCATCGAACCCGAATGTCGGCTCAACATGAAGTTGAGAGGAACATTTGACTTCACTGTCAAGCATCTGTTAAACAAACAGGCATCAAATCCGAAGGCCGGCTCAACCCAAAGTTGAGAAGAACATCTAACCTCACTGTCAAGCATCTAATAAACAAACAGGCATCGAACCCAAAGGGCGGCTCAACCTGAAGTTGATAAGAACATCTGACCGCACCGTCAGGCATCTGTTAAACAAACAGGCATCGAACCCGAAGGCCGGCTCAACACGAAGTTGAGAGGAACATCTGACTTCGGTGTCAAGCATCTGTTAAACAAACAGGCATCGAACCCGAAGGTCGGCTCAACATGAAGTTGAGAGGAACATTTGACTTCACTGTCAATCATCTGTTAAACAAACAGGCATCAAATCCGAAGGCCGGCTCAACCCAAAGTTGAGAAGAACATCTGACCTCACTGTCAAGCATCTGTTAAACAAACAGGCATCGAACCCGAAGAGCGGCTCAACCCGAAGTTGATAAGAACATCTGACCGCACCGTCAGGCATCTGTTAAATAAACAGGCATCGAACCCGAAGGCCGGCTCAACACGAAGTTGAGAGGAACATATGACTTCGGTGTCAGGCATCTGTTAAACAAAAAGCCATCGAACCCGAAGGCCGGCTCAAAACGAAGTTGAGAGGAACATCTGACTTCGGTGTCAGGCATCTGTTAAACAAACAGGCATCGAACCCGAACGGCGGCTCAACCCGAAGTTAATAAGAACATCTGACCGCACCGTTAGGCATTTGTTAAACAAACAGGCATCGAACCCGAAGGCCGGCTCAACACGAAGTTGAGAGGAACATCTGACCTCGGTGTCAGGCATCTGTTAAGGAAACAGGCATCGAACCCGAAGGTCGGCTCAACATGAAGTTGAGAGGAACATTTAACTTCACTGTCAAGCATCTGTTAAATAAACAGTCATCAAATTCGAAGTCCGGCTCAACCCGAAGTTGAGAAGAACATCTGACCTCACCGTCAAGCATGTGTTAAACAAACAGGGATCGAACCCGAAGGGCGGATCAACCCGAAGTTGATAAGAACATCTGACCTCACCATTAGGCATCTGTTAAACAAACAGGCATCGAACCCGAAGGCCGGCGCAACAGTAAGTTGAGAGGAACATCTGACCTCGTCGTCATGCATTTGTTAAACAAACAGGCATCGAACCCGAAGGTCGGCTCAACATGAAGTTGAGAGGAACATTTGAATTCAGTGTCAAGCATCTGTTAAACAAACAGGCATCAAATCCGAAGGCCGGCTCAACCCAAAGTTGAGAAGAATATCTGACCTCACTGTTAAGCATCTGTTAAACAAACAGGCATCGAACCCGAAGGGCAGCTCAACCCAAAGTTGATAAGAACATTTGACCGCACCTTCAGGCATCTGTTAAACAAACATGCATCGAACCCGAAGGCCGGCTCAACACGAAGTTGAGAGGAACATCTGACTTCGGTTTCAGGCATCTGTTAAACAAACAGGCATCGAACCCGAAGGTCGGCTCGACATGAAGTTGAGAGGAACATTTGACTTCAATGTCAAGCATCTGTGAAACAAACAATCATCAAATTCGAAGTCCGGCTCAACCCGAAGTTGAGAAGAACATCTGACCTCACCGTCAAGCATCTGTTAAACAAACAGGCATCGAACCCGAAGGGCGGCACAAAACGAAGTTGATAAGAAAATCTGACCGCACCGTCGGGCATCTGTTAAACAAACAGGCATCGAACCCGAAGGCCGGCTCAACACAAAGTTGAGAGGAACATATGACCTCGCCGTCACGCATCTGTTCAACAAACAGGCATCGAACCCGAAGGTCGGCTCAACAATAAGTTGACGGGGAACATTTGACTTCACTATCAAGCATCTATTAAACAAACAGGCATCAAATCCGAAGGCCGGCTCAACCCAAAGTTGAGAAGAACATATGACCTCACCGTCAAGCATCACTTAAACAAACAGGCATCGAACCCGAAGGGCGGCTCAACCTGAAGTTGAGAAGAACATATGACCTCGCCTCCAGGCATCTGTTAAACTAACAGGCATCGAACCCGAAGGCTGGCTCAACACGAAGTTGAGAGGAACATCTGACCTCGTCGTCACGCATCTGTTAAACAAACAGGCATCGAACCCGAAGGTCGGCGCAACATGAAGTTTAGAGGAACATTTGACTTCACTATCAAGCATCTGTTAAACAAAAAGTCATCAAATTCGAAGGCCGGCTCAACCCGAAGTTGAGAAGAACATCTGACCTCACCATCAAGCATCTGCTAAACAAACAGGCATCGAACCCGAAGGGCGGCTCAACCCGAATTTGATAAGAACATCAGACCTCGCCATCAGGAATTTGTTAAACAAACAGGCATCGAACCCGAAGGCCGGCTCAACACGAAGTTGAGAGAAACATCTGGCCTCGGTGTCAGGCATCTGTTAAACAAACCGGCATCTAACCCGAAGGTTGGCTCAACATGAAGTTGAGAGTAACATTTAACTTCACTGTCAAGCATCTGTAAACAAACAATCATCAAATCGAAGTCCGGCTCAACCCGAAGTTGAGAAGAACATCTGACCTCACCATCAAGCATCTGTTAAACAAACAGGCATCGAACCCGAAGGGCGGCTCAACCCGAAGTTGATAAGAACATATGACCGAGCCATCAGGCATCTGTTAAACAAACAGGCATCAAACCCGAAGGTCGGCTCAACATGTAGTTGAGAGGAACATTTGACTTCACTGTCAAGCATCTGTTAAACAAACAGGCATCAAATCCGAAGGCCGGCTCAACCCAAAGTTGAGAAGAACATTTGACCTCACCGTCAAGCATTTGTTAAACAAACAGGCATCGAACCTGAAGGCCAGCTCAACACGAAGTTGAGAGGAACATCTGACCTCGCTGTCACGCATCTGTTAAACAAACAGGCATCGAACCCCAAGGTCGGTTCAACATGAAGTTGAGAGGAACATTGATTTCACTGTCAAGCATCTGTTAAACAACCAGGCATCAAATCCGAAGGCCGGCTCAAACCGAAGTTCAGAAGAATATCTGACCTCACCGTCAAGCATCTGCTAAACAAACAGGCATCGAACCCGAAGGGCGGCTCAATTCGAAGTTAATAAGAACATCAGTTCTCGCCTCAGGCATCTGTTAAACAAACAGGCATCGAACACGAAGGCCGGCTCAACACGAATTTGAGAGGAACATCTGACCTCGCCGTCAGGCATCTGTTAAACAAACAGGCATCGAACCCGAAGATCGGCTCAACGTGAAGTTGAGAGGAACTTATGACATCACTGTCAAGCATCTGTTAAACAAACAATCATCAAATTCGAAGTCCGGCTCAACCCGAAGTAGAGAAGAACATGTGACCTCACCGTCAAGCATCTGTTAAACAAACAGGAATCCAACCCGATGGGCGGCTCAACCCGAAGTTCATAAGAACATCTGACCGCACCGTCAGGCATCTGTTAAACAAACAGGCATCGAACCCGAAGGCCGGCTCAACACGAAGTTGAGAGGAACATCTGGCCTCGGTGTCAGGCATCTGTTAAACAAACAGGCATCGAACCCGAAGGTCGGCTCAACATGAAGTTGAGAGGAACATTTAACTTCACTGTCAAGCATCTGTTAAACAAACAGTCATCAAATTCGAAGTCCGACTCAACCCGAAGTTGAGAAGAACATCTTACCTCACTATCAAGCATCTGTTCAACAAACAGGCATCGAACCCGAAGGCCGGCTCAACACAAAGTTGAGAGGAACATCTGACCTCGCCGTCACGCATTTGTTCAACAAACAGGCATCGAACCCGAAGGTCGGCTCAACAATAAGTTGACGGGGAACATTTGACTTCACTGTCAAGCATCTATTAAACAAACAGGCATCAAATCCGAAGGCCGGCTCAACCCAAAGTTGAGAAGAACATCTGACCTCACCGTCAAGCATCACTTAAACAAACAGGCATCGAACCCGAAGGGCGGCTCAACCTGAAGTTGAGAAGAACATATGACCTCGCCTCCAGGCATCTGTTAAACTAACAGGCATCGAACCCGAAGGCTGGCTCAACACGAAGTTGAGAGGAACATCTGACCTCGTCGTCACGCATCTGTTAAACAAACAGGCATCGAACCCGAAGGTCGGCACAACATGAAGTTTAGAGGAACATTTGACTTCGCTGTCAAGCATCTGTTAAACAAAAAGTCATCAAATTCGAAGGCCGGCTCAACCCGAAGTTGAGAAGAACATCTAACCTCACCATCAAGCATCTGCTAAACAAACAGGCATCGAACCCGAAGAGCGGCTCAACCCGAATTTGATAAGAACATCAGACCTCGCCATCAGGAATTTGTTAAACAAACAGGCATCGAACCCGAAGGCCGGCTCAACACGAAGTTGAGAGAAACATCTGGCCTCGGTGTCAGGCATCTGTTAAACAAACAGGCATCTAACCCGAAGGTCGGCTCAACATGAAGTTGAGAGTAACATTTAACTTCACTGTCAAGCATCTGTAAACAAACAGTCATCAAATTCGTAGTCCGACTCAACCCGAAGTTGAGAAGAACATCTGACCTCACCATCAAGCATCTGTTAAACAAACAGGCATCGAACACGAAGGGCGGCTCAACCCGAAGTTGATAAGAACATATGACCGAGCCATCAGGCATTTGTTAAACAAACAGGCATCGAACCCGAAGGTCGGCTCAACTTGTAGTTGAGAGGAACATTTGACTTCACTGTCAAGCATCTGTTAAACAAACAGGCATCAAATCCGAAGGCCGGCTCAACCCAAATTTGAGAAGAACATTTGACCTCACCGTCAAGCATTGGTTAAACAAACAGGCATCGAACCTGAAGGCCAGCTCAACACGAAGTAGAGAGGAACATCTGACCTCGCTGTCACGCATCTGTTAAACAAACTGGCATCGAACCCGAAGGTCGGCTCAACATGAAGTTGAGAGGAACATTGACTTCACTGTCAAGCATCTGTTAAACAAACAGGCATCAAATCTGAAGGCCGGCTCAAACCGAAGTTGAGAAGAACATCTGACCACACCGTCAAGCATCTGCTAAACAAATAGGCATCGAACCCGAAGGGCGGCTCAATTCGAAGTTGATAAGAACATCAGTTCTCGCCATCAGGCATCTGTTAAACAAACAGGCATCGAACATGAAGGCCGGCTCAACACGAATTTGAGAGGAACATCTGACCTCGCCGTCAGGCATCTGTTAAACAAACAGGCATCGAACCCGAAGATCGGCTCAACGTGAAGTTGAGAGGAACTTATGACATCACTGTCAAGCATCTGTTAAACAAACAATCATCAAATTCGAAGTCCGGCTCAACCCGAAGTAGAGAAGAACATGTGACCTCACCGTCAAGCATCTGTTAAACAAACAGGAATCCAACCCGATGGGCGGCTCAACCCGAAGTTCATAAGAACATCTGACCGTACCGTCAGGCATCTGTTAAACAAACAGGCATCGAACTCGAAGGCCGGCTCAACACGAAGTTGAGAGGAACATTTAACTTCACTGTCAAGCATCTGTTAAACAAACAGTCATCAAATTCGAAGTCCGACTTAACCCGAAGTTGAGAAGAACATCTTACCTCACCGTCAAGCATCTGTTCAACAAACAGGCATCGAACCTGAAGGGAGGCTCAACCCGAAGTTGATAAGAACATATGACCGCGCCATCAAGCATCTGTTAAACATATAGGCATCAAACCCGAAGGCCGGCTCAACACGAAGTGTAGAGGAACATCTGACCTCGTTGTCAGGCATCTGTTAAACAAACAGGCATCGAACCCGAAGGTCGGTTCAACATGCAGTTGAGAGGAACATTTGACTTCACTGTCAAGCATCTGTTAAACAAACAGGCATAAAATCCGAAGGCCGGCTCAACCCGAAGTTGAGAAGAACATCTGACCTCACCGTCAAGCATCTGTTAAACAGACAGGCATCGAACCCGAAGGGAGGCTCAACCCGAAGTTGATAAGAACATCTGATCGCACCGTCAGGCATCTGTTAAACAAACAGGCATCAAACCCGAAGGTCGGCTCAACATGTAGTTGAGAGGAACATTTGACTTCACTGTCAAGCATCTGTTAAACAAACAGGCATCAAATCCGAAGGCCGGCTCAACCCAAAGTTGAGAAGAACATTTGACCTCACCGTCAAGCATTTGTTAAACAAACAGGCATCGAACCTGAAGGCCAGCTCAACACGAAGTTGAGAGGAACATCTGACCTCGCTGTCACGCATCTGTTAAACAAACAGGCATCGAACCCCAAGGTCGGTTCAACATGAAGTTGAGAGGAACATTGATTTCACTGTCAAGCATCTGTTAAACAACCAGGCATCAAATCCGAAGGCCGGCTCAAACCGAAGTTCAGAAGAATATCTGACCTCACCGTCAAGCATCTGCTAAACAAACAGGCATCGAACCCGAAGGGCGGCTCAATTCGAAGTTAATAAGAACATCAGTTCTCGCCTCAGGCATCTGTTAAACAAACAGGCATCGAACACGAAGGCCGGCTCAACACGAATTTGAGAGGAACATCTGACCTCGCCGTCAGGCATCTGTTAAACAAACAGGCATCGAACCCGAAGATCGGCTCAACGTGAAGTTGAGAGGAACTTATGACATCACTGTCAAGCATCTGTTAAACAAACAATCATCAAATTCGAAGTCCGGCTCAACCCGAAGTAGAGAAGAACATGTGACCTCACCGTCAAGCATCTGTTAAACAAACAGGAATCCAACCCGATGGGCGGCTCAACCCGAAGTTCATAAGAACATCTGACCGCACCGTCAGGCATCTGTTAAACAAACAGGCATCGAACCCGAAGGCCGGCTCAACACGAAGTTGAGAGGAACATCTGGCCTCGGTGTCAGGCATCTGTTAAACAAACAGGCATCGAACCCGAAGGTCGGCTCAACATGAAGTTGAGAGGAACATTTAACTTCACTGTCAAGCATCTGTTAAACAAACAGTCATCAAATTCGAAGTCCGACTCAACCCGAAGTTGAGAAGAACATCTTACCTCACTATCAAGCATCTGTTCAACAAACAGGCATCGAACCCGAAGGCCGGCTCAACACAAAGTTGAGAGGAACATCTGACCTCGCCGTCACGCATTTGTTCAACAAACAGGCATCGAACCCGAAGGTCGGCTCAACAATAAGTTGACGGGGAACATTTGACTTCACTGTCAAGCATCTATTAAACAAACAGGCATCAAATCCGAAGGCCGGCTCAACCCAAAGTTGAGAAGAACATCTGACCTCACCGTCAAGCATCACTTAAACAAACAGGCATCGAACCCGAAGGGCGGCTCAACCTGAAGTTGAGAAGAACATATGACCTCGCCTCCAGGCATCTGTTAAACTAACAGGCATCGAACCCGAAGGCTGGCTCAACACGAAGTTGAGAGGAACATCTGACCTCGTCGTCACGCATCTGTTAAACAAACAGGCATCGAACCCGAAGGTCGGCACAACATGAAGTTTAGAGGAACATTTGACTTCGCTGTCAAGCATCTGTTAAACAAAAAGTCATCAAATTCGAAGGCCGGCTCAACCCGAAGTTGAGAAGAACATCTAACCTCACCATCAAGCATCTGCTAAACAAACAGGCATCGAACCCGAAGAGCGGCTCAACCCGAATTTGATAAGAACATCAGACCTCGCCATCAGGAATTTGTTAAACAAACAGGCATCGAACCCGAAGGCCGGCTCAACACGAAGTTGAGAGAAACATCTGGCCTCGGTGTCAGGCATCTGTTAAACAAACAGGCATCTAACCCGAAGGTCGGCTCAACATGAAGTTGAGAGTAACATTTAACTTCACTGTCAAGCATCTGTAAACAAACAGTCATCAAATTCGTAGTCCGACTCAACCCGAAGTTGAGAAGAACATCTGACCTCACCATCAAGCATCTGTTAAACAAACAGGCATCGAACACGAAGGGCGGCTCAACCCGAAGTTGATAAGAACATATGACCGAGCCATCAGGCATTTGTTAAACAAACAGGCATCGAACCCGAAGGTCGGCTCAACTTGTAGTTGAGAGGAACATTTGACTTCACTGTCAAGCATCTGTTAAACAAACAGGCATCAAATCCGAAGGCCGGCTCAACCCAAATTTGAGAAGAACATTTGACCTCACCGTCAAGCATTGGTTAAACAAACAGGCATCGAACCTGAAGGCCAGCTCAACACGAAGTAGAGAGGAACATCTGACCTCGCTGTCACGCATCTGTTAAACAAACTGGCATCGAACCCGAAGGTCGGCTCAACATGAAGTTGAGAGGAACATTGACTTCACTGTCAAGCATCTGTTAAACAAACAGGCATCAAATCTGAAGGCCGGCTCAAACCGAAGTTGAGAAGAACATCTGACCACACCGTCAAGCATCTGCTAAACAAATAGGCATCGAACCCGAAGGGCGGCTCAATTCGAAGTTGATAAGAACATCAGTTCTCGCCATCAGGCATCTGTTAAACAAACAGGCATCGAACATGAAGGCCGGCTCAACACGAATTTGAGAGGAACATCTGACCTCGCCGTCAGGCATCTGTTAAACAAACAGGCATCGAACCCGAAGATCGGCTCAACGTGAAGTTGAGAGGAACTTATGACATCACTGTCAAGCATCTGTTAAACAAACAATCATCAAATTCGAAGTCCGGCTCAACCCGAAGTAGAGAAGAACATGTGACCTCACCGTCAAGCATCTGTTAAACAAACAGGAATCCAACCCGATGGGCGGCTCAACCCGAAGTTCATAAGAACATCTGACCGTACCGTCAGGCATCTGTTAAACAAACAGGCATCGAACTCGAAGGCCGGCTCAACACGAAGTTGAGAGGAACATTTAACTTCACTGTCAAGCATCTGTTAAACAAACAGTCATCAAATTCGAAGTCCGACTTAACCCGAAGTTGAGAAGAACATCTTACCTCACCGTCAAGCATCTGTTCAACAAACAGGCATCGAACCTGAAGGGAGGCTCAACCCGAAGTTGATAAGAACATATGACCGCGCCATCAAGCATCTGTTAAACATATAGGCATCAAACCCGAAGGCCGGCTCAACACGAAGTGTAGAGGAACATCTGACCTCGTTGTCAGGCATCTGTTAAACAAACAGGCATCGAACCCGAAGGTCGGTTCAACATGCAGTTGAGAGGAACATTTGACTTCACTGTCAAGCATCTGTTAAACAAACAGGCATAAAATCCGAAGGCCGGATCAACCCGAAGTTGAGAAGAACATCTGACCTCACCGTCAAGCATCTGTTAAACAGACAGGCATCGAACCCGAAGGGAGGCTCAACCCGAAGTTGATAAGAACATCTGATCGCACCGTCAGGCATCAGTTAAACAAATTGGCATCGAACCCGAAGGCCGGATCAATACGAAATTGAGAGGAACATCTGACCTCGCCCTCACGCATCTGTTAAACAAACAGGCATCGAATCTGAAGGTCGGCTCAACATGAAGTTGAGAGGAACATTTGACTTCACTATCAAGCATCTGTTAAACAAAGAAGCATCAAATCCGAATGCCGACTCAACCCAAAGTTGAGAAGAACATCTGACCTCACCGTCAAGCATTTGTTAAACAAACAGGCATCGAACCCGAAGGGCGGCTCAACCCGAAGTTGATAAGAACATCAGACCTCGCCATCAGGCATCTGTTAAACAAACAGGTATCGATCCCGAAGGCCGGCTCAACACGAATTTGAGTGGAACATCTGACCTTACCGTCAAACATCTGTTAAACAAACAGGCATCAAACCCGAAGGGCGGCACAACCCGAAGTTGATAAGAACATCTGACCGCACCGTCGGGCATCTGTTAAACAAACAGGCATCGAACCCGAAGGCCGCCTCAACACAAAGTTGAGAGGAACATCTGACCTCACCGTCACGCATCTGTTCAACAAACAGGCATCGAACCCGAAGGTCAACTCAACAATAAGTTGACGGGGAACATTTGACTTCACTGGCAAGCATCTGTTAAACAAACAATCATCAAATTCGAAGTCCGGCTCAACCCGAAGTTGAGAAGAACATCTGACTTCACTATCAAGCATCTGTTAAATAAACATGCATCATATTCGAAGGCCGGCTTAACCCAAAGTTGAGAAGAACATCTGACCTCACTGTCAAGCATCTGTTAAACAAACAGGCATCGAAACCGAAGGTCGGCTCAACCCGAAGTTGATAAGAACATCTTACCGCACCGTCAGGCATCTGTTAAACAAACAGGCATCGAACCCGAAAGCCGGCTCAACACGAAGTTGAGAGGAACATCTGACTTCGGTGTCAGGCATCTGTTAAATAAACAGCCATCGAACTCGAAGGCCGGCTCAAAACGAAGTTGAGAGGAACATCTGACTTCGGTGTCAGGCATCTGTTAAACAAACAGGCATCGAACCCGAAGGGCGGCTCAACATGAAATTGAGAGGAACATTTGACTTCACTGTCAAGCATTTGTTAAACAAACAGGCATAAAATCCGAAGGCCGGCTCAACCCGAAGTTGAGAAGAACATCTGACCTCACCGTCAAGCATCTGTTAAACAGACAGGCATCGAACCCGAAGGGAGGCTCAACCCGAAGTTGATAAGAACATCTGATCGCACCGTCAGGCATCAGTTAAACAAATTGGCATCGAACCCGAAGGCCGGATCAACACGAAATTGAGAGGAACATCTGACCTCGCCCTCACGTATCTGTTAAACAAACAGGCATCGAATCTGAAGGTCGGCTCAACATGAAGTTGAGAGGAACATTTGACTTCACTGTCAAGCATCTGTTAAACAAAGAAGCATCAAATCCGAATGCCGACTCAACCCAAAGTTGAGAAGAACATCTTACCTCACCGTCAAGCATTTGTTAAACAAAAAGGCATCGAACCCGAAGGGCGGCTCAACCCGAAGTTGATAAGAACATCAGACCTCGCCATCAGGCATCTGTTAAACAAACAGGTATCGAACCCGAAGGCCGGCTCAATACGAATTTGAGTGGAACATCTAACCTTACCGTCAAACATCTGTTAAACAAACAGGCATCAAACCCGAAGGGCGGCACAACCCGAAGTTGATAAGAACATCTGACCGCACCGTCGGGCATCTGTTAAACAAACAGGCATCGAACCCGAAGGTCGACTCAACACGAAGTTGAGAGGAACATCTGACTTCGGTGTCAGGCATCTGTTAAACAAAGACCATCAAACCCGAAGGCCGGCTCAAAACGAAGTTGAGAGGAACATCTGACTTTGGTGTCAGGCATCTGTTAAACAAACAGGCATCGAACCCGAAGGGCGGCTCAACCCGAAGTTAATAAGAACATCTGACCTCGCCGTCACGCATCTGTTAAACAAACAGGCATCGAACCCGAAGGTCGGCTCAACATGAAGTTGAGAGGAACATTTGACTTCACTGTCAAGCATCTGTTAAACAAACAGGCATCAAATCCGAAGGGCGGCTCAACCCAAAGTTGAGAGGAACATTTAACTTCACTGTCAAACATCTGTTAAATAAACAGTCATCGAACCCGAAGGGCGGCTCAACCCGAAGTTGATAAGAACATCTGACCGCACCTTCAGGCATTTGTTAAACAAACAAGCATCGAACCCGAAGGCCGGCTCAACACGAAGTTGAGAGGAACATCTGACTTCGGTTTCAGGCATCTGTTAAACAAACGGGCATCGAACCCGAAGGTCGGCTCGACATGAAGTTGAGAGGAACATTTGACTTCAATGTCAAGCATCTATTAAACAAACAGTTATCAAATTCGAAGTCCAGCTCAACCCGAAGTTGAGAAGAACATCTTACCTCACCGTCTAGCATCTGTTAAACAAACAGGCATCGAACCCGAAGGGCGGCTCAACCTGAAGTTCATAAGAACATCTGACCGCACCGTCAGGCATCTGTTAAACAAACAGGCATCGAACCCGAAGGCCGGCTCAACACGAAGCTGAGAGGAACTTCTGGCCTCGGTGTCAGGCATCTGTTAAACAAACAGGCATCGAACCCGAAGGTCGGCTCAACATGAAGTTGAGAGGAACATTTAACTTCACTGTCAAGCATCTGTTAAACAAACAGTCATCAAATTCGAAGTCCGACTCAACCCGAAGTTGAGAAGAACATCTTACCTCACTATCAAGCATCTGTTCAACAAACAGGCATCGAACCCGAAGGCCGGCTCAACACAAAGTTGAGAGGAACATCTGACCTCGCCGTCACGCATCTGTTCAACAAACAGGCATCGAACCCGAAGGTCGGCTCAACAATAAGTTGACGGGGAACATTTGACTTCACTGTCAAGCATCTATTAAACAAACAGGCATCAAATCCGAAGGCCGGCTCAACCCAAAGTTGAGAAGAACATCTGACCTCACCGTCAAGCATCACTTAAACAAACAGGCATCGAACCCGAAGGGCGGCTCAACCTGAAGTTGAGAAGAACATATGACCTCGCCTCCAGGCATCTGTTAAACTAACAGGCATCGAACCCGAAGGCTGGCTCAACACGAAGTTGAGAGGAACATCTGACCTCGTCGTCACGCATCTGTTAAACAAACAGGCATCGAACCCGAAGGTCGGCGCAACATGAAGTTTAGAGGAACATTTGACTTCGCTGTCAAGCATCTGTTAAACAAAAAGTCATCAAATTCGAAGGCCGACTCAACCCGAAGTTGAGAAGAACATCTAACCTCACCATCAAGCATCTGCTAAACAAACAGGCATCGAACCCGAAGGGCGGCTCAACCCGAATTTGATAAGAACATCAGACCTCGCCATCAGGAATTTGTTAAACAAACAGGCATCGAACCCGAAGGCCGGCTCAACACGAAGTTGAGAGAAACATCTGGCCTCGGTGTCAGGCATCTGTTAAACAAACAGGCATCTAACCCGAAGGTCGGCTCAACATGAAGTTGAGAGTAACATTTAACTTCACTGTCAAGCATCTGTAAACAAACAGTCATCAAATTCGAAGTCCGACTCAACCCGAAGTTGAGAAGAACATCTGACCTCACCATCAAGCATCTGTTAAACAAACAGGCATCGAACACGAAGGGCGGCTCAACCCGAAGTTGATAAGAACATATGACCGAGCCATCAGGCATTTGTTAAACAAACAGGCATCGAACCCGAAGGTCGGCTCAACTTGTAGTTGAGAGGAACATTTGACTTCACTGTCAAGCATCTGTTAAACAAACAGGCATCAAATCCGAAGGCCGGCTCAACCCAAATTTGAGAAGAACATTTGACCTCACCGTCAAGCATTGGTTAAACAAACAGGCATCGAACCTGAAGGCCAGCTCAACACGAAGTAGAGAGGAACATCTGACCTCGCTGTCACGCATCTGTTAAACAAACAGGCATCGAACCCGAAGGTCGGCTCAACATGAAGTTGAGAGGAACATTGACTTCACTGTCAAGCATCTGTTAAACAAACAGGCATCAAATCTGAAGGCCGGCTCAAACCGAAGTTGAGAAGAACATCTGACCACACCGTCAAGCATCTGCTAAACAAACAGGCATCGAACCCGAAGGGCGGCTCAATTTGAAGTTGATAAGAACATCAGTTCTCGCCATCAGGCATCTGTTAAACAAACAGGCATCGAACATGAAGGCCGGCTCAACACGAATTTGAGAGGAACATCTGACCTCGCCGTCAGGCATCTGTTAAACAAACAGGCATCGAACCCGAAGATCGGCTCAACGTGAAGTTGAGAGGAACTTAGGACATCACTGTCAAGCATCTGTTAAACAAACAATCATCAAATTCGAAGTCCGGCTCAACCCGAAGTAGAGAAGAACATGTGACCTCACCATCAAGCATCTGTTAAACGAACAGGAATCCAACCCGATGGGCGGCTCAACCCGAAGTTCATAAGAACATCTGACCGTACCGTCAGGCATCTGTTAAACAAACAGGCATCGAACCCGAAGGCCGGCTCAACGCGAAGTTAAGAGGAACATCTGGCCTCGGTGTCAGGCATCTGTTAAACAAACAGGCATCGAACCTGAAGGTCGGCTCAACATGAAGTTGAGAGGAACATTTAACTTCACTGTCAAGCATCTGTTAAACAAACAGTCATCAAATTCGAAGTCCGACTTAACCCGAAGTTGAGAAGAACATCTTACCTCACCGTCAAGCATCTGTTCAACAAACAATCATCGAACCTGAAGGGAGGCTCAACCCGAAGTTGATAAGAATATATGACCGCGCCATCAAGCATCTGTTAAACAAATAGGCATCAAACCCGAAGGCCGGCTCAACACGAAGTGTAGAGGAACATCTGACCTCGTTGTCAGGCATCTGTTAAACAAACAGGCATCGAACCTGAAGGTCGGTTCAACATGAAGTTGAGAGGAACATTTGACTTCACTGTCAAGCATTTGTTAAACAAACAGGCATAAAATCCGAAGGCCGGCTCAACCCGAAGTTGAGAAGAACATCTGACCTCATCGTCAAGCATCTGTTAAACAGACAGGCATCGAACCCGAAGGGAGGCTCAACCCGAAGTTGATAAGAACATCTGATCGCACCGTCAGGCATCAGTTAAACAAATTGGCATCGAACCCGAAAGCCGGATCAATACGAAATTGAGAGGAACATCTAACCTCGCCCTCACGCATCTGTTAAACAAACAGGCATCGAATCTGAAGGTCGGCTCAACATGAAGTTGAGAGGAACATTTGACTTCACTGTCAAGCATCTGTTAAACAAAGAAGCATCAAATCCGAATGCCGACTCAACCCAAAGTTGAGAAGAACATCTGACCTCACCGTCAAGCATTTGTTAAACAAACAGGCATCGAACCCGAAGGGCGGCTCAACCCGAAGTTGATAAGAACATCAGACCTCGCCATCAAGCATCTGTTAAACAAACAAGTATCGATCCCGAAGGCCGGCTCAACACGAATTTGAGTGGAACATCTGACCTTACCGTCAAACATCTGTTAAACAAACAGGCATCAAACCCGAAGGGAGGCACAACCTGAAGTTGATAAGAACATCTGACTGCACCGTCGGGCATCTGTTAAACAAACAGGCATCGAACCCGAAGGCCGCCTCAACACAAAGTTGAGAGGAATATCTGACCTCACCGTCACGCATCTGTTCAACAAACAGGCATCGAACCCGAAGGTCAACTCAACAATAAGTTGACGGGGAACATTTGACTTCACTGGCAAGCATCTGTTAAACAAACAATCATCAAATTCGAAGTCCGGCTCAACCCGAAGTTGAGAAGAACATCTGACTTCACTATCAAGCATCTGTTAAATAAACATGCATCATATTCGAAGGCCGGCTTAACCCAAAGTTGAGAAGAACATCTGACCTCACTGTCAAGCATCTGTTAAACAAACAGGCATCGAAACCGAAGGGCGGCTCAACCCGAAGTTGATAAGAACATCTTACCGCACCGTCAGGCATCTGTTAAACAAACAGGCATCGAACCCGAAAGCCGGCTCAACACGAAGTTGAGAGGAACATCTGACTTCGGTGTCAGGCATCTGTTAAATAAACAGCCATTGAACTCGAAGGCCGGCTCAAAACGAAGTTGAGAGGAACATCTGACTTCGGTGTCAGGCATCTGTTAAACAAACAGGCATCGAACCCGAAGGGCGGCTCAACATGAAATTGAGAGGAACATTTGACTTCACTGTCAAGCATTTGTTAAACAAACAGGCATAAAATCCGAAGGCCGGCTCAACCCGAAGTTGAGAAGAACATCTGACCTCACCGTCAAGCATCTGTTAAACAGACAGGCATCGAACCCGAAGGGAGGCTCAACCCGAAGTTGATAAGAACATCTGATCGCACCGTCAGGCATCAGTTAAACAAATTGGCATCGAACTCGAAGGCCGGATCAACACAAAATTGAGAGGAACATCTGACCTCGCCCTCACGCATCTGTTAAACAAACAGGCATCGAATCTGAAGGTCGGCTCAACATGAAGTTGAGAGGAACATTTGACTTCACTGTCAAGCATCTGTTAAACAAAGAAGCATCAAATCCGAATGCCGACTCAACCCAAAGTTGAGAAGAACATCTGACCTCACCGTCAAGCATTTGTTAAACAAACAGGCATCGAACCCGAAGGGCGGCTCAACCCGAAGTTGATAAGAACATTAGACCTCGCCATCAGGCATCTGTTAAACAAACAGGTATCGAACCCGAAGGCCGGCTCAACACGAATTTGAGTGGAACATCTAACCTTACCGTCAAACATCTGTTAAACAAACAGGCATCAAACCCGAAGGGCGGCACAACCCGAAGTTGATAAGAACATCTGACCGCACCGTCGGGCATCTGTTAAACAAACAGGCATCGAACCCGAATGCCGGCTCAACACCAAGTTGAGAGGAACATTTGACCTCGCCGTCACGCATCTGTTCAACAAACAGGCATCGAACCCGAAGGTCTACTCAACACGAAGTTGAGAGGAACATCTGACTTCGGTGTCAGGCATCTGTTAAACAAAGAGCCATCAAACCCGAAGGCCGGCTCAAAACTAAGTTGAGAGGAACATCTGACTTTGGTGTCAGGCATCTGTTAAACAAACAGGCATCGAACCCGAAGGGCGGCTCAACCCGAAGTTAATAAGAACATCTGACCGCACCGTCAGGCATTTGTTAAACAAACAGGCATCGAACTTGAAGGCCGGCTCAACACGAAGTTGAGAGGAACATCTGACCTCGATGTAAGTCATCTGTTAAGGAAACAGGCATCGAACCCGAAGGTCGGCTGAACATGAAGTTGAGAGGAAAATTTAACTTCACTGTCAAACATCTGTTAAATAAACAGTCATCAAATTCGATGTCCGGCTCAACCCGAAGTTGAGAAGAACATCTGACCTCACCGTCAAACATCTGTTAAACAAACAGGCATCAAACCCGAAGGGCGGCACAACCCGAAGTTGATAAGAACATCTGACCACACCGTCGGGCATCTGTTAAACAAACAGGCATCGAACCCGAATGCCGGCTCAACACCAAGTTGAGAGGAACATTTGACCTCGCCGTCACGCATCTGTTCAACAAACAGGCATCGAACCCGAAGGTCTACTCAACACGAAGTTGAGAGGAACATCTGACTTCGGTGTCAGGCATCTGTTAAACAAAGAGCCATCAAACCCGAAGGCCGGCTCAAAACTAAGTTGAGAGGAACATCTGACTTTGGTGTCAGGCATCTGTTAAACAAACAGGCATCGAACCCGAAGGGCGGCTCAACCCGAAGTTAATAAGAACATCTGACCGCACCGTCAGGCATTTGTTAAACAAACAGGCATCGAACTTGAAGGCCGGCTCAACACGAAGTTGAGAGGAACATCTGACCTCGATGTAAGTCATCTGTTAAGGAAACAGGCATCGAACCCGAAGGTCGGCTGAACATGAAGTTGAGAGGAAAATTTAACTTCACTGTCAAACATCTGTTAAATAAACAGTCATCAAATTCGATGTCCGGCTCAACCCGAAGTTGAGAAGAACATCTGACCTCACCGTCAAGCATATGTTAAACAAACAGGCATCGAACCCGAAGGGCGGCTCAAACCGAAGTTGATAAGAACATCTGACCGCACCGTTAGGCATCTGTTAAACAAACAGGCATCGAACCCGAAGGCCGGTGCAACAGGAAGTTGAGAGGAACATCTGACCTCGCCGTCACGCATCTGTTAAACAAACAGGCATCGAACCCGAAGGTCGGCTCAACATGAAGTTGAGAGGAACATTTGACTTCACTGTCAAACATCTGTTAAATAAACAGTCATCGAACCCGAAGGGCGGCTCAACCCGAAGTTGATAAGAACATCTGACCGCACCTTCAGGCATTTGTTAAACAAACAAGCATCGAACCCGAAGGCCGGCTCAACACGAAGTTGAGAGGAACATCTGACTTCGGTTTCAGGCATCTGTTAAACAAACGGGCATCGAACCCGAAGGTCGGCTCGACATGAAGTTGAGAGGAACATTTGACTTCAATGTCAAGCATCTATTAAACAAACAGTTATCAAATTCGAAGTCCAGCTCAACCCGAAGTTAAGAAGAACATCTTACCTCACCGTCTAGCATCTGTTAAACAAACAGGCATCGAACCCGAAGGGCGGCTCAACCCGAAGTTGATAAGAACATCTGACCGCACCGCCAGACATCTGTTAAACAAACAGGCATCGAACCCGAAGGCCGGCTCAACACGAAGTTGAGAGGAACATCTGACCTCGCCGTCACGCATCTGTTAAACAAACAAGCATCGAACCCGAAGGCCGGCTCAACACGAAGTTGAGAGGAACATCTGACTTCGGTGTCAGGCATCTGTTAAACAAACAGGCATCAAACCCGAAGGTCGGCTCAACATGAAGTTGAGAGGAACATTTGACTTTACTGTCAAGCATCTGTTAAATAAACAGGCATCAAATCCGAAGGCCGGCTTAACCCAAAGTTGAGAAGAACATCTGACCTCACTGTCAAGCATCTGTTAAACAAACAGGCATCGAAACCGAAGGGCGGCTCAACCCGAAGTTGATAAGAACATCTGACCGCACCGTCAGGCATCTGTTAAACAAACAGGCATCGAACCCGAAGGCCGGCTCAACACGAAGTTGAGAGGAACATCTGACTTCGGTGTCAGGCATCTGTTAAACAAACAGCCATCGAACCCGAAGGCCGGCTCAAAACAAAGTTGAGAGGAACATCTGACTTCGGTGTCAGGCATCTGTTAAACAAATAGGCATCGAACCCGAAGGGCGGCTCAACCCGAAGTTAATAAGAACATCTGACCGCACCGTCAGGCATTTGTTAAACAAACAGGCATCGAACCCGAAGGCCGGCTCAACACGAAGTTGAGAGGAACATCTGACTTCGGTGTCAGGCATCTGTTAAACAAACAGGCATCGAACCCGAAGGGCGGCTCAACATGAAATTGAGAGGAACATTTGACTTCACTGTCAAGCATTTGTTAAACAAACAGGCATAAAATCCGAAGGCCGGCTCAACCCGAAGTTGAGAAGAACATCTGACCTCACCGTCAAGCATCTGTTAAACAGACAGGCATCGAACCCGAAGGGAGGCTCAACCCGAAGTTGATAAGAACATCTGATCGCACCGTCAGGCATCAGTTAAACAAATTGGCATCGAACTCGAAGGCCGGATCAACACAAAATTGAGAGGAACATCTGACCTCGCCCTCACGCATCTGTTAAACAAACAGGCATCGAATCTGAAGGTCGGCTCAACATGAAGTTGAGAGGAACATTTGACTTCAATGTCAAGCATCTGTTAAACAAACAGTCATCAAATTCGAAGTCCGGCTCAACCCATAGTCGAGAAGAACATCTTACCTCACCGTCAAGCATCTGTTAAACAAACAGGCATCGAACCCGAAGGGCGGCTCAACCCAAAGTTGATAAGAACATCTGACCGCACCTCCAGACATCTGTTAAACAAACAGGCATCGAACCCGAAGGCCGGCTCAACACGAAGTTGAGAGGAACATCTGACCTCGCCATCACGCATCTGTTAAACAAACAGGCATCAAACCCGAAGGTCGGCTCAACATGAATTTTAGAGGAACATTTGACTTCACTGTCAAGCATCTGTTAAAAAAACAGTCATCAAGTTCGAAGTACGGCTCAACCCAAAGTTGAGAAGAACATCTGACCTCACCGTCAAGCATCTGTTAAACAAACAGGCATCAGACCCGAAGGGCGTCTCAACCTGAAGTTGATAAGAACATCTGACAGCGCCATCAGGCATCTGTTAAACAAACAGGCATCGAACCCGAAGACCGGCTCAACAAGAAGTTGAAAGGAACATCTTAACTCGGTGTCAGGCATCTGTTAAACAAACAGGCATCGAACCCGAAGGTCGGCTCAACATGAAGTTGAAAGGAACATTTGACTTCACTCTCAAGCATCTGTTAAATAAACAGTCATCAAATTCGAAGTCCGGCTCAACCCGAAGATGAGAAGAACATCTGACCTTACCATCAAGCATCTGTTAAACAAACTGGCATCGAACCCGAAGGGCGGCTCAACCCGAAGTTGAGAAGAACATATGACCTCGCCTCCAGGAATCTGTTAAACTAACAGGCATCGAACCCGAAGGCTGGCTCAACACGAAGTTGAGAGGAACATCTGACCTCTCCGTCACGCATCTGTTAAACAAACAGGCATCGAACCCGAAGGTCAGCTCAACATGAAGTTTAGAGGAACATTTGACTTCACTGTCAAGCATCTGTTAAACAAAGAGTCATCAAATTCGAAGGCCGGCTCAACCCGAAGTTGAGAAGAACATCTGACCTCACCATCAAGCATCTGCTAAACAAACAGGCATCGAACCCGAAGGGCGGCTCAACCCGAATTTGATAAGAACATCAGACCTTGCCATCAGGCATCTGTTAAACAAACAGGCATCGAACCCGAAGGCCGGCTCAACACGAAGTTGAGAGGAACATCTGGCCTAGGTGTCAGGCATCTGTTAAACAAACAGGCATCTAACCCGAAGGTCGGCTCAACATGAAGTTGAGAGTAACATTTAACTTCACTGTCAAGCATCTGTAAACAAACAGTCATCAAATTCGAATTCCGGCTCAACCCGAAGTTGAGAAGAACATCTGACCTCACAGTCAAGCATCTGTTAAACAAACAGGCATCGAACCCGAAGGGCGGCTCAACCCGAAGTTGATAAGAACATATGACCGAGCCATCAGGCATCTGTTAAACAAACAGGCATCGAACCCGAAGGTCGGCTCAACATGAAGTTGAGAGGAACATTTGACTTCATTGTCAAGCATCTGTTAAACAAACAGGCATCAAATCCGAAGGCCGGCTCAACCCAAAGTTGAGAAGAACATTTGAACTCACCGTCAAGCATTTGTTAAACAAACAGGCATCGAACCCGAAGGCGGGCTCAACACGAAGTTGAGAGGAACATCTGACCTCGCTGTCACGCATCTGTTAAACAAATAGGCATCGAACCCGAAGGTCGGCTCAACATGAAGTTGAGAGGAACATTGACTTCACTGTCAAGCATCTGTTAAACAACCAGGCATCAAATCCGAAGTCCGGCTCAAACCGAAGTTGAGAAGAACATCTGACCTCACCGTCAAGCATCTGCTAAACAAACAGGCATCGAACCCGAAGGGCGGCTCAACCCGAAGTTGATAAGAACATCAGTTCTCTCCATCAGGCATCTGTTAAACAAACAGGCATCAAACACGAAGGCCGGCTCAACACGAATTTGAGAGGAACATCTGACCTCGCCGTCAGGCATCTGTTAAACAAACAGGCATCGAACCCGAAGATCGGCTCAACGTGAAGTTGAGAGGAACTTATGACATCATTGTCAAGCATATGTTAAACAAACAATCATCAAATTCGAAGTCCGGCTCAACCCAAAGTTGAGAAGAACATGTGACCTCACCGTCAAGAATCTGTTAAACAAACAGGCATCCAACCCGATGGGCGGCTCAACCCGAAGTTCATAAGAACATCTGACCGCATCGTCAGGCATCTGTTAAACAAACAGGCATTGAACCCGAAGGCCGGCTCAACACGAAGTTGAGAGGAACATCTGGCCTCGGTGTCAGGCATCTGTTAAACAAACAGGCATCGAACCCGAAGGTCGGCTCAACATGAAGTTGAGAGGAACATTTAACTTCACTGTCAAGCATCTATTAAACAAACAGTCATCAAATTCGAATTCCGACTCAACCCGAAGTTGAGAAGAACATCTTACCTCACCGTCAAGCATCTATTAAACAAACAGGCATCGAACCCGAAGGGCGGCTCAACCCGAAGTTGATAAGAACATCTGACCGCGCCATCAGGCATCTGTTAAACAAACAGGCATCAAACCCGAAGGCCGGCTCAACACAAAGTGTAGAGGAACATATGACCTCGTTGTCAGGTATCTGTTAAACAAACAGGCATCGAACCCGAAGGTCGGCTCAACATGAAGTTGAGAGGAACATTTGACTTCACTGTCAAGCATCTGTTAAACAAACAGGCATAAAATCCGAAGGCCGGCTCAACCCGAAGTTGAGAAGAACATCTGACCTCACCGTCAAGCATCTGTTAAACAAACAGGCATCGAACGTGAAGGGAGGCTCAACCGGAAGTTGATAAGAACATCTGACCGCACCGTCAGGCATCTGTTAAACAAACAGGCATCGAACACGAAGGCCGGATCAACACAAAATTGAGAGGAACATCTGACCTCGCCCTCACGCATCTATTAAACAAACAAGCATCGAATCTGAAGGTCGGCTCAACATGAAAGCGAGAGGAACATTTGACTTCACTGTCAAGCATCTGTTAAACAAAGAAGCATCAAATCCGAAGGCCGACTCAACCCAAAGTTGAGAAGAACATCTGACCTCACCGTCAAGCATTTGTTAAACAAACAGGCATCGAACCCGAAGGGCGGCTCAACCCGAAGTTGATAAGAACATCAGACCTCACCATCAGGCATCTGTTAAACAAACAAGCATCGAACCGAAGGCCGGCTCAACACGAATTTGAGTGGAACATCTGACCTTACCGTCAAGCATCTTTTAAACAAACAGGCATCAAACCCGAAGGGCGGCATAACCCGAAGTTGATAAGAACATCTGACCGCACCGTCGGGCATCTGTTAAACAAACAGGCATCGAACCCGAAGGCCGGCTCAACACAAAGTTGAGAGGAACATCTGACCTCGCCGTCACGCATCTGTTCAACAAACAGGCATCGAACCCGAAGGTCGGCTCAACAATAAGTTGACGGGGAACATTTGACTTCACTGTCAAGCATTTATTAAACAAACAGGCATCAAATCCGAAGGCCGGCTCAACCCAAAGTTGAGAAGAACATCTGACCTCACCGTCAAGCATCTGTTAAACAAATAGGCATCGAACCCGAAGGGCGGCTCAACCCGAAGTTGAGAAGAACATATGACCTCGCCTTCAGGCATCTGTTAAACTAACAGGCATCGAACCCGAAGGCTGGCTCAACACGAAGTTGAGAGGAACATCTGACCTCGCCGTCACGCATCTGTTAAACAAACAGGCATCGAACCCGAAAGTCGGATCAACATGAAGTTTAGAGGAACATTTGACTTCACTGTCAAGCATCTGTAAAACAAAAAGTCATCAAATTCGAAGGCCGGCTCAACTCGAAGTTGAAAAGAACATCTGACCTCACCGTCAAGCATCTGCTAAACAAACAGGCATCGAACCCGAAGGGCGGCTCAACTCGAATTTGATAAGAACATCAGACCTCGCCATCAGGCATCAGTTAAACAAACAGGCATCGAACCCGAAGGCCGGCTCAACACGAAGTTGAGAGGAACATCTGGCCTCGGTGTCAGGCATCTGTTAAACAAACAGGCATCTAACCTGAAGGTCGGCTCAACATGAAGTTGAGAGTAACATTTAACTTCACGGTCAAGCATCTGTAAACAAACAGTCATAAAATTCGATGTCCGGCTCAACCCAAAGTTGAGAAGAACATCGGACCTCACCGTCAAGCATCTGTTAAACAAACAGGCACCAAACCCGAAGGGCGGCTCAACCTGAAGTTGATAAGAACCCATGATCGAGCCATCAGGCATCTGTTAAACAAACAGGCATCGAACCCGAAGGTCGGCTCAACATGAAGTTGAGAGGAACATTTGACTTCACTGTCAAGCATCTGTTAAACAAACAGGCATCAAATCCGAAGGCCGGCTCAACCCAAAGTTGAGAAGAACATTTGACCTTACCGTCAAGCATCTGTTAAACAAACAGCCATCGAACCCGAAGGCCGGCTCAACACGAAGTTGAAAGGAACATCTGACCTTGCTGTCACGCATCTGTTAAACAAACAGGCATCGAACCCGAAGGTCGGCTCAACATGAAGTTGAGAGGAACATTGACTTCACTGTCAAGCATCTGTTAAACAACCAGGCATCAAATCCGAAGGCCGGCTCAAACCAAAGTTGAGAAGAACATCTGACCTCACCGTCAAGCATCTGCTAAACAAACAGGCATCGAACCCGAAGGCCGGCTCAACACGAATTTGAGAGGAACATCTGACCTCGCCGTCAGGCATCTGTTAAACAAACAAGCATCGAACCCGAATATCGGCTCAACATGAAGTTGAGAGGAACTTATGACATCTCTGTCAAGCATCTGTTAAACAAACAATCATCAAATTTGAAGTCCGGCTCAACCCGAAGTTGAGAAGAACATCTGACCTCACCGTCAAGCACCTGTTAAAAAAACAGGCATCCAACCCGATGGGCGGCTCAACCCGAAGTTCATAAGAACATCTGACCGCACCGTCAGGCATCTGTTAAACAAACAGGCATCGAACCCGAAGGCCGGCTCAACACGAAGTTGAGAGGAACATCTGGCCTCGGTGTCAGGAATCTGTTAAACAAACAAGCATCGATCCCGAAGGTCAGCTCAACATGAAGTTGAGAGGAACATTTAACTTCACTCTCAAGCATCTGTTAAACAAACAGTCATCCAATTCGAAGTCCGACTCAACCCGAAGTTGAGAAGAACATCTTACGTCACCGTCAAGCATCTGTTAAACAAACAGGCATCGAACCTGAAGGGCGGCTCAACCCGAAGTTGATAAGAACATCTGACCGCGCCATCAGGCATATGTTAAACAAACAGGCATCGAACCCGAAGGCCGGCTCAACACGAAGTTGAGAGGAACATATGACCTCGTTGTAATGTATCTGTTAAACAAACAGGCATCGAACCCGAAGGTCGGCTCAACATGAAGTTGAGAGGAACATTTGACTTCACTGTCAAGCATTTGTTAAACAAACAGGTATCAAATCCGAAGGCCGGCTCAACCATAAAGTTGAGAAGAACATCTGACCTCACCGTCAAGCATCTGTTAAACAAACAGGCATCGAACCCGAAGGGAGGCTCAACCCGAAGTTGATAAGAACATCTGACCGCACCGTAAGGCATCTGTTAAACAAACAGGCATCGAACCCGAAGGCCGGATCAACACGAAATTGACAGGAACATCTGACCTCGCCCTCACGCATCTGTTAAACAAACAGGCATCGAACACGAAGGTCGGCTCAACCCGAAGTTGAGAAGAACATCTGAACTCACCGTCAAGTATCTGCTAAACAAACAGGCATCGAATCCGAAGGGCGGCTCAACCCGAAGTTGATAAGAACATCAGACCTCGCCACCAGGCATCTGTTAAACAAATAGACATTGAACCCGAAGGCCGGCTCAACACGAATTTGAGTGGAACATCTGACCTCGCCATCAGGCATCTGTTAACTAAACAAGCTTCGAACCCGAAGGTCGGCTCAACGTGAAGTTGAGAGGAACTTATGACATCACTGTCAAGCATTTGTGAAACAAACAGTCATCAAATTCGAAGTCTGGCTCAACCCGAAGTTGAGAAGAACATCTGACCTCACCGTCAAGCATCTGTTAAACAAACAGGGATCGAACCCGAAGGGCGGCTCAACCCGATGTTGAGAAGAACATATGACCTCGCCGTCAAGCATCTGTTAAACTAACAGGCATCGAACCCGAAGGCCGGCTCAACACGAAGTTGAGAGGAACATCTGACCTCGCTGTCAGGCATCTGTTAAACAAACAGGCATCGAACCCGAAGGTCGGCTCAACATGAAGTTGAGAGGAACATCTGACCTCATCGTCAAACATCTGCTAAACAAACAGGCATCGAACCCGAAGGGAGGATCAACCCGAAGTTGATAAGAACATCAGACCTCGCCATGAGGCATCTGTTAAACAAACAGGCATCGAACCCGAAGGCCGGCTCAACACGAATTTGAGAGGAACATCTGACCTCGCCGTCAGGCATCTGTTAAACAAACAGGCATCGAACCCGAAGGTCGGCTCAACGTGAAGTTAAGAGGAACTTATGACGTCACTGTCAAGCATCTGTTAAACAAACAGTCATCAAATTCGAAGTCCGGCTCAACCTGAAGTTGAGAAGAACATCTGACCTCACCGTCAAGCATCTGTTAAACAAACAGGCATCGAACCCAAAGCGCGGCTCAACCCGAAGTTGATAAGTACATCTGACCGCACCGTCAGGCATCTGTTAAACAAACAGGCATCGAACCCGAAGGCCGGCTCAACACGAAGTTGAGAGGAACATCTGACCTCACCGTCACGTATCTGTTAAACAAACAGTCATCGAACCCAAAGGTCGGCTCAACATGAAGTTGAGAGGAACATTTGACTTCACTGTCAAGCATCTGTTAAA
>CAWUDS030000592.1:0-25974 GCA_963859935.3 Lathyrus sativus | reverse complement strand
CTCAACTTCAGGTTGAGCCGGCCTTCGGGTTCGATGCCTGTTTGTTTAACAGATGCCAGGTAGAGAGGTCTAATGTTCTTATCAACTTCGGGTTGAACCGCCCTTCTGGTCCGATGCATGTTTGTTTAACAGATGTCTGATGGTGAGGTCAGATGTTCTTCTCAACTTCGGGTTGAGCCGGCATTCGGATTTGATGCCTGTTTGTTTAACAGATTCTTGACAGTGAACTCAAACGTTCCTCTTAACTTCATGTTGAACCGACCTTCAGGTTCGATGCCTGTTTGTTTAACAGATGCCTGACGGCGAGGTCAGATGTTCCTCTCAACTTCGTGTTGAGCCAGCCTTTGGGTTCGATGCCTATTTGTTTAACAGATGTCTGACGGTAATGTCAGATGTTCTTCTAAACCTCGTGTTGTGCCGGCCTTCGGGTTCGATGCCTGTTTGTTTAACTAATGCCTGATGGGGAGGTCAGAGGTTCCTCTCAACTTCAAGGTGAGCCGGCCTTCGGGTTCGATACCTGTTTGTTTAACAGATTTTGGACAGCGAGGTCAGACGTTCTTCTCAACTAAGGGTTCAGACGAACTTCAGGTTTGATGCCTAATTGATTAACAGATGCCTGACGGCGAGGTCAGATGTTCTTCTAAACTTCGGATTGAGCCGACCTTCTCGTTTCACACCTTTTTGTTTAACAGATGCCTGACGGCGAGGTTAGATGTTCCTCTCAAATTCGTGTTGAGCCGGCCTTCGGGTTCGATGCCTGTTTGTTTAACAGATGCCTGACGGTGAGGTCAGATGTTCTTCTCAACTTCAAGTTGAGCCGGCCTTCGGGTTCGATGCCTGTTTGTTTAACAGATGTTTGGCGGCGAGGTCAGATGTTCTTCTCAATTAAGGATTGAGACGGCCTTCGGGTTCGATGCCTATTTGTTTAACAGATGCCTAACGACGAGGTAAAATGTTCTCATCAACTTCGGGTTGAGCCGGCCTTCGGGTTTGATACCTGTTTGTTTAACAGATGCCTGGCGGAGAGGTCTAATGTTCTTATCAATTTCGGGTTGAGCCGCCCTTCGGGTTCGATCCCTGTTTGTTTAACAGATGCCTAACGGTGAGGTCAGATGTTCTTCTCAACTTCGGGTTGAACCGGCCTTCGGATTTGATGCCTGTTTGTTTAACAAAGTCTTGACAGTGAAGTCAAGTGTTCATCTCAATTTCCTGTTGAGCCGACCTTCAGGTTCGATGCCTGTTTGTTTAACAGATTCCTGACGGCGAGGTCAGATTTTCCTCTCAACATCGTGTTGAGCCGGACTTCGGGTTCGCTGCCTGTTTGTTTAACAGATGCTTGACGGCGAGGTCAGATGTTCTTATCAACTTCGGGTTGAGTCGGCCTTCGGGTTAGATGCCTGTTTGTTTAACAGATACCTGACGGCGAAGTCAGATGTTCTTCTCAACTTCGGGTTGAGCCACCCTTCGGGTTCGATGCCTGTTTGTTTAACAGATGCCTGACAGTGAGGCCAGATGTTCTTCTCAACTTCAAGTTGAGCCGGCCTTCGGGTTCGATGCCTATTTGTTTACTAAATGCTTGACAGTGAAGTCAAATGTTCCTCTCAAATTCATGTTGAGCCGACCTTCAGGTTCGATGCCTGTTTGTTTAACAGATGCCTGACGGCGAGGTCATATTTTCCTCTCAACATCGTGTTGAGCCGGCCTTCGAGTTCGATGCCTGTTTGTTTAACAGATGCCTGACGGCGAGGTCAGATGTTCTTATCAACTTCGGGTTGAGCCGGCCTTCGGGTTCGATGCCTGTTTGTTTAACAGATGCCTGATGGCGAAGTCAGATGTTCTTATCAACTTCGGGTTGAGCCGGCCTTCGGGTTTGATTCCTGCTTAATTAACTAATGCCTTGCACCGAGGTCGGATGTTCTTCTCAACTTCGGGTTGAGCACCCTTCGGGTTCGATGCCTGTTTGTTTAACAGATGCCTGACCGTGTGGTCAGATGTTCTTCTCAACTTCTAGTTGAGCCGGCCTTCGGGTTCGATGCCTTTTTGTTTAACAGATGTGTGACGGCGAGGTCAGATGTTTTTCTCAATTAATGATTGAGACGACCTTCGGGTTTGATTCCTATTTGTTTAACAAATGCCAAACGGCGAGGTCAAATGTTCTTCTCAACTTCAGGTTGAGCCGGCCTTCGGGTTCGATGCCTGTTTGTTTAACAGATGCGAGGTAGAGAGGTCTAATGTTCTTATCAACTTCGGGTTGAACCGCCCTTCTGGTCCGATGCATGTTTGTTTAACAGATGTCTGATGGTGAGGTCAGATGTTCTTCTCAACTTCGGGTTGAGCCGGCATTCGGATTTGATGCCTGTTTGTTTAACAGATGCTTGACAGTGAACTCAAACGTTCCTCTTAACTTCATGTTGAACCGACCTTCAGGTTCGATGCCTGTTTGTTTAACAGATGCCTGACGGCGAGGTCAGATGTTCCTCTCAACTTCGTGTTGAGCCAGCCTTTGGGTTCGATGCCTATTTGTTTAACAGATGTCTGACGGTAATGTCAGATGTTCTTCTAAACCTCGTGTTGTGCCGGCCTTCGGGTTCGATGCCTGTTTGTTTAACTAATGCCTGATGGGGAGGTCAGAGGTTCCTCTCAACTTCAAGGTGAGCCGGCCTTCGGGTTCGATACCTGTTTGTTTAACAGATTTTGGACAGCGAGGTCAGACGTTCTTCTCAACTAAGGGTTCAGACGAACTTCAGGTTTGATGCCTAATTGATTAACAGATGCCTGACGGCGAGGTCAGATGTTCTTCTAAACTTCGGATTGAGCCGACCTTCTCGTTTCACACCTTTTTGTTTAACAGATGCCTGACGGCGAGGTTAGATGTTCCTCTCAAATTCGTGTTGAGCCGGCCTTCGGGTTCGATGCCTGTTTGTTTAACAGATGCCTGACGGTGAGGTCAGATGTTCTTCTCAACTTCAAGTTGAGCCGGCCTTCGGGTTCGATGCCTGTTTGTTTAACATATGTGTGACGGCGAGGTCAGATGTTCTTCTCAATTAAGGATTGAGATGACCTTCGGGTTCGATGTCTGTGTGTTTAACATATGCCTAACGGCGAGGTAAAATGTTCTTATCAACTTCTAGTTGAGCCGGCCTTCGGGTTCGATGCATGTTTGTTTAACAGATGCATGGCGGAGAGGTCTAATGTTCTTATCAATTTCGGGTTGAGCCGCCCTTCTGGTTCGATGCCTGCTTTTTTAACAGATGCCTAACGGTGAGGTCAGATGTTCTTCTCAACTTCGCGTTGAGCCGGCCTTCGGATTTGATGCTTGTTTGTTTAACAAATGCTTGACAGTGAAGTCAAATGTTCCTCTCAACTTCATGTTGCGCCGACCTTCAGGTTCGATGCCTGTTTGTTTAACAGATGCCTGACGGCGTAGTCAGATGTTCCTCTCAACTTCGTGTTGAGCCGGCCTTCGGGTTCGATGCCTGTTTGTTTGACAGATGCCTGACGGCGAGGTCATATGTTCTTATCAACTTCGGGTTAAGCAGGCCTTCGGGTTCGATGCCTGTTTGTTTAACAGATGCCTGACAGCGAAGTCAGATGTTCTTATCAACTTTGGGTTGAGCCGCCCTTCGGGTTCGATGCCTGTTTGATTAAGAGATGCCTGACGGCGAGGTCATATGTTCTTATCAACTTCAAATTGAGTCGGCCTTCGAGTTCGATGCCTGTTTGTTTATTAGATGCCTAACGGTGAAGTCAGATGTTCTTATCAACTTCGGGTTGAGTCACCCTTCGGGTTTGATGCTTAACAGATGTTTGAAAGCGAGGTCAGATGTTCTTCTCAACTAAGGGTTCAGATGGCCTTCGGGTTTGATGCCTAATTGTGTAATAGATGCCTGGCGGCGAGGTCAGATGTTCTTCTCAACTAAGGGTTCAGACGGCCTTCGGGTTTGATGCCTAATTGTTTAATAGATGCCTGGCGGCGAGGTCAGATGTTTTTCTCAACTTCGGATTGAGCCGGCTTTCTGGTTTCACACCTTTTTGTTTAACAGATGCCTGACGGTGAGGTCAGATTTTCCTCTCAACTTCGTGTTGAGCATGTCTTTGGGTTCGATGCCTGTTTGTTTAAAAGATGCCTGGCAGCTAGGTCAGATGTTCTTCTCAACTGCGGGTTGAGCCGGCCTTCGGGTTTGATTCCTGCTTGTTTAACTAATGCATGAAAGCAAGGTCGGATGTTCTTCTAAACTTTGGGTTGAGCCGCCCTTCGGGTTCGATGCGTGTTTGTTTAACAGATACCTGACGGTGAGGTCAGATGTTCTTCTCAACTTCAAGTTGAGTCGGCCTTTGGGTTCGATGCCTGTTTGTTTAACAGATTTTTGACGGCGAGGTCAGATGTTCTTCTCAATTAAGGATTGAGACGGCCTTCGGGTTCGACGCCTGTTTGTTTAACAGATGCCTAACGGCGAGGTAAAATGTTCTTATCAACTTTGGGTTGAGCCGGCCTTCGAGTTTGATGCCTGTTTGTTTAACAGATGCCTAACGGCGAATTCAGATGTTCTTATCAACTTCGGGTTGAATCGCACTTCGGGTTCGATGCTTGTTTGTTTAACAGATGTTTGACAGCGAGGTTAGATGTTCTTCTCAACTAAGGGTTCAGACGGCCTTCGGGTTTGATGCCTAATTGTTTAATAGATGCCTGACAGCGAGGTCAGATGTTCTTCTCAACTTCGGATTGAGCCGGCCTTCTGGTTTCACACCTTTTTGTTTAATAGATGCCTGACGGCGAGGTCAGATGTTCCTCTCAACTGCGGGTTGAGTCGGCCTTTGGGTTTGATTCCTGCCTTTTTAACTAATGCCTGGAAGCGAGGTCGGATGTTCTTCTCAACTTCGGGTTGAGCCACCCTTCGGGTTCGATGCCTGTTTGTTTAACAGATGCCTGACGGTTAGGTCAGATGTTCTTCTCAAATTCATGTTGAGCCAGCCTTCGGGTTCGATGCCTGTTTGTTTAACAGATGTTTGGCAGCGAGGTCAGATGTTCTTCTCAATTAAGGATTGAGACGGCCTTCGTGTTCGATGCCTATTTGTTTAACAGATGCCTAACGGCGAGGTAAAATGTTCTCATCAACTTCGGGTTGAGCCGGCCTTCGGGTTTGATACCTGTTTGTTTAATAGATGCCTGGCGGAGAGGTCTAATGTTCTTATCAATTTCGGGTTGGGCGGCCCTTCGGGTTCGATCCCTGTTTGTTTAATAGATGCCTAACGGTGAGGTCAGATGTTCTTCTCAACTTCGGGTTGAACCGGCCTTCAGATTTGATGCCTGTTTGTTTAACAAAGTCTTGACAGTGAAGTCAAGTGTTCATCTCAACTTCCTGTTGAGCCGACCTTCAGGTTCGATGCCTGTTTGTTTAACAGATTCCTGACGGCGAGGTCAGATTTTCCTCTCAACATCGTGTTGAGCCGGACTTCGGGTTCGCTGCCTGTTTGTTTAACAGATGCTTGACGGCGAGGTCAGATGTTCTTATCAACTTCGGGTTGAGCCGGCCTTCGGGTTAGATGCCTGTTTGATTAACAGATACCTGACGGCGAAGTCAGATGTTCTTCTCAACTTCGGGTTGAGCCACCCTTCGGGTTCGATGCCTGTTTGTTTAACAGATGCCTGACAGTAAGGTCAGATGTTCTTCTCAACTTCAAGTTGAGCCGGCCTTCGGGTTCGATGCCTGTTTGTTTAACAGATGTTTGACGGCGAGGTCAGATGTTCTTCTCAACTAAGGATTGAGACGGCCTTCGGGTTTGATGCCTGTTTGTTTAACAGATGCCTAACGGCGAGGTCAGATGTTCTTATCAACTTCGGATTGAGCCGCCCTTCGGGTTTGATGCCTGTTTGTTTAACAGATGCCTGACAGTGAGGTCAGATGTTCTTCTCAACTTCATGTTGAGCCGACCTTCAGGTTCGATGCCTGTTTGTTTAACAGATGCCTGACGGCGAGGTCAGATTTTCCTCTCAACATCGTGTTGAGCCGGCCTTCGGGTTCGATGCCTGTTTGTTTAACAAATGTCTGACGGCGAGGTCAAATGTTCTTATCAACTTCGGGTTGAGCCGGCTTTCGGGTTCGATGCCTGTTTGTTTAACAGATGCCTGACGTCGAAGTCAGATGTTCTTATCAACTTCGGGTTGAGCCGCCCTTCGGGTTCGATGCTTGTTTGTTTAAGAGATGCCTGACAGTGAGGTCATATGTTCTTATCAACTTCGGGTTGAGCCGGCCTTCGGGTTCGATGCATGTTTGTTTAACAGATTCCTGACGGCGAAGTCAGATGTTCTTATCAACTTCGGATTGAGTCGCCCTTCGAGTTTGATGCTTGTTTGTTTAACAGATGTTTGACAGCGAGGTCAGATGTTCTTCTCAACTAAGGGTTCAAACGGCCTTCAGGTTTGATGCCAAATTGTTTAATAGATGCCTGACAGTGAGGTCAGATGTTCTTCTCAACTTCGGATTGAGCCGGCCTTCTGGTTTCACACCTTTTGGTTTAACAGATGCCTGACGGCGAGGTCAGATGTTCCTCTCAACTGCGGGTTGAGCCAGCCTTCGGGTTTGATTCCTGCTTGTTTAACTAATGCCTGGAAGCGAGGTCGGATGTTCTTCTCAACTTCGGGTTGAGCCATCCTTCGGGTTCGATGCCTGTTTGTTTAAAAGATGCCTGACGGTGACGTCAGATGTTCTTCTCAACTTCAAGTTGAGCCGGCCTTCGGGTTCGATGCCTGTTTGTTTAATAGATGTTTGACGGCGAGGTCAGATGTTCTTCTCAATTAAGGATTGAGACGGCCTTTGGGTTCGATGCCTGTTTGTTTAACACATGCCTAACGACGAGGTAAAATGTTCTTATCAACTTCTGGTTGAGCCGGCCTTCGGGTTCGATACTTGTTTGTTTAACAGATACCTGGCGGAGAGGTCTAATGTTCTTATCAATTTCGGGTTGAGCCGCCCTTCGGGTTCGATGCCTGTTTGTTTAACAGATGCCTGACGGTGAGGTCAGATGTTCTTCTCAACTTCGGGTTGAACCGGCCTTCGGATTTGATGCCTGTTTGTTTAAAAAATTCATGACAGTGAAGTCAAATGTTCATCTCCACTTCCTGTTGAGCCGACCTTCAGGTTCGATGCCTGTTTGTTAAACAGATGCCTGACAGCGAGGTTAGATTTTCCGCTCAACATCGTGTTGAGCCAGACTTTGGGTTCGATGCCTGTTTTTTTAACAGATGCCTGACGGTGAGGTCAGATGTTCTTATCAACTTCGGGTTGAGCCAGCCTTCGGGTTCGATGCATGTTTGTTTAACAGATACCTGACGGTTAAGTCAGATGTTCTTCTCAACTTCGGGTTGAGCCTCCCTTCGGGTTCGATGCCTGTTTGTTTAACAGATGCCTGACGGTGAGGTCAGATGATCTTCTCAACTTCAAGTTGAGCCGGCCTTCGGGTTCAATTCCTGTTTGTTTAACAGATGTTTGACGGCAAGGTTAGATGTTCTTCTCAATTAAGGATTGAGACGGCCTTCGGATTTGATGCCTGCTTGTTTAACAGATGCCTAACGGCGAGGTCAAATGTTCTTCTCAACTTCGGGTTGAGACTGCCTTCGGGTTCGATGCTTGTTATAACAGATGCCTGAAGGCGAAGTCAGATGCTCTTATCAACTTCGGGTTGAGCCGCCCTTCGGGTTCGATGCCGGTTTGTTTAATAGATGCCTGACGGCGAGGTCAGATGTTCTTCTCAACTTCGGATTGAGCCGGCCTTCGGATTTGATGCTTGTTTGTTTACCAAATACTTGACAGTGAAGTCAAATATTCCTCTTAACTTAATGTTGAGCCGACCTTCAGGTTCGATGCCTATTTGTTTAACAGATGCCTAACGGCGAGGTCAGATTTTCCTCTCAACATCGTGTTGAGCCGGCCATCGGGTTCGATGCCTGTTTGTTTAACAAATGCCTGACGGCGAGGTCAGATGTTCTTATCAACTTCGGGTTGAGCCGGCCTTCGGGTTCGATGCCTATTTGCTTAACAGATGCCTGACAGCGAAGTCAGATGTTCTTATCATCTTCGGGTTGAGCCGCCCTTCGGGTTCGATGCTTGTTTGTTTAAGAAATGCCTGACAACGAGGTCATATGTTCTTATCAACTTCGGGTTGATCCGCCCTTCAGGTTCGATGCCTGTTTGTTTAACAGATGCCTGACGGTGACGTCAGATGTTCCTCTCAACTTTAAGTTGAGTCGGCCTTCGGGTTCGATGCATGTTTGTTTAACAGATGTTTGACGGTGAGGTCAGATGTTCTTCTCAATTAAGGATTGAGAGGGCCTTCGGGTTCGATGCCTATTTGTTTAACAGATGTCGAACGGCGAGGTCAAATGTTCTTCTCAACTTCGGGTTGAGCCGGCCTTCGGGTTCGATGCCTGTTTGTTTAACAGATGCCTGGTGGAGATGTCTAATGTTCTTATCAACTTCGGGTTGAGCCGACCTTCAGGTTCGACGCATGTTTGTTTAACAGACGCCTGACGGCGAGGTCAGATGTTCCTCTAAACTTCATGTTGAGCCGGCCTTCGGATTTGATGCCTGTTTGTTTAACAGATGTTTGACGGTGAGGTCAGATGTTCTTCTCAATTAAGGATTGATACGACCTTCGGGTTTGATGCCTGTTTGTTTAACAGATGCCTGACGGCGAGGTCAAATGTTCTTCTCAACTTCGTGTTGAGCCGGCCTTCGGGTTCGATGCCTGTTTGTTTAACAGATGCCTGTCGGAGGGGTCTAATGTTCTTATCAACTTCGGGTTTAGCCGCCCTTCAGGTTTGATTCCTGTTTATTTAATAGAGGCCTGACGATGAGGTCAGATGTTCTTCTCAACTTCGGGTTGAGCCAGCCTTCAGATTTGATGCGTGTTTGTTCAACAAATGCTTGATAGTGAAGTCAAATGTTCCTCTCAACTTCACGTTGAGCCGACCTTCGGGTTCGATGCCTGTTTGTTTAACACATGCCAGACAGCGAGGTCAGATGTTCTTCTCAACTTCGGGTTGAGCCGACCTTCGGATTTGATGCTTGTTTGTTTAATAGATGCTTGACAGTGAAGTCAAATCATCCTTTCAACTTCATGTTGAGCCAACCTTCAGGTTCGATGCCTGCTTGTTTAACAGAATCTTGACGGCGAGGTGAGATGTTCTTCTCAATTTCGGGTTGAGCCGACATTTGAGTTCCACGCCTTTTTGTTTAACAGATGCATGATAGCGAGGTCAGATGTTCTTCTCAACTTCGGGTTGAGTCGGCCTTTGGGTTCGATGCCTGTTTGTTTAACAGATGTCTAACGGCTAGGTCAGATGTTCTTCTCAACATCGGGTTGAGCCGGCCTTCGGGTTCGATTCCTGTTTGTTTAACTAATGCCTGGCAGCGAGGTCGGATGTTCTTCTCAACTTCGGATTGAGTCAGCCTTCGGGTTTGATGCTTGTTTGTTTAACTAATGCCTGATGGGGTGGTCAGATGTTCCTCTCAACTTCAAATTGAGTCGGCCTTCGGGTTCGATGCCTGTTTGTTTAACAGATGTTTGACGTCGAGGTCAGATGTTCTTCTCAATTAAGGATTGAGACGACCTTCGTGTTCGATGCCTGTTTGTTTAACAGATGCCTGACAGTGAGGTCAAATGTTCTTCTCAACTACGGGTTGAGCCGGCCTTCGGGTTCGATGCCTGTTTGTTTAACAGATGCCTGGCAGAGAGGTCTAACGTTCTTATCAACTTCGGGTTGATCCGCCCTTCAGGTTCGATGCCTGTTTGTTTAACAGAAGCCTGATGGTGAGGTCAGATGTTCCTCTCAACTTCAAGTTGAGCCGGCCTTCGGGTTCGATGCATGTTTGTTTAACAGATGTTTGACGGCGAGGTCAGATGTTCTTCTCAATCAAGGATGGAGAGGGCCTTCGGGTTCGATGCCTAATTGTTTACCAGATGCCGAACAACGAGGTCAAATGTTCTTCTCAAATTCAGGTTGAGCCGGCCTTCAGGTTCGATGCCTGTTTGTTTAACAGATGCCTGGTGGAGAGGTCTAATGTTCTTATCAGCTTCGGGTTGAGCCGACCTTCAGGTTCGATGCATGTTTGTTTAATAGATGCCTGACGGCGAGGTCAGATGTTCCTCTCAACTTCGTGTTGAGCCGGCCTTCGGATTTGATGCCTGTTTGTTTAACAAATGTTTGACGGTGAGGTCAGATGTTCTTCTCAATTAAGCATTGAGACGGCCTTCGGGTTCGATGCCTGTTTGTTTAACAGATGCCTGACGGCGAGGTCAAATTTTCTTCTCAACTTCGTGTTGAGCCGGCCTTCGGGTTCGATGCATGTTTTTTTAACAGATGTCTGGTGGAGATATCTAATGTTCTTATCAACTTCGTGTTGAGCCGCCCTTCAAGTTTGATGCCTGTTTATTTAACAGATGCCTGACGGTGAGGTCAGATGTTCTTCTCAACTTCATGTTGAGCCGGCCTTCGGGTTCGATTCCTGTTTGTTTAACAGATGCCTGACGGCGAGGTCAGATGTTCTTATCAACTTCGGGTTGAGCCGGCCTTCGGGTTTGATGCCTGTTTGTTTAACAGATGCCTGACGGCGAGGTCAGATGTTCTTATCAACTTCGGGTTGAGCCGCCCTTCGGGTTCGATGCCTGTTTGTTTAATAGATGCCTGATGGTGAGGTCAGATGTTCTTCTCAACTTCGGGTTAAGCTGGCCTTCAGATTTGATGCCTGTTTGTTTAACAAATGCTTGACAGTGAGGGTTAAATGTTCCTCTCAACTTCACATTGAGCCGACCTTCGGGTTCGATGCCTGTTTGTTTAACACATGCCTGACAGCGAGGTCAGATGTTCCTCTATACTTCGTGTTGAGCCGACCTTCGGGTTCGATGCCTGTTTGTTTAATAGATACCTAACGGCGAGGTCAGATGTTCTTCTCAACTTTGTGTTGTACCGGCCTTCGGGTTCGATGCATGTTTGTTTAACTAATGCCTGATGGGGAGTTCAGATGTTCCTCTCAACTTCGAGGTGAGTCGGCCTTCGGGTTCGATACCTGTTTGTATAGTAGATGTTTGACGGCGAGGTCAGATGTTCTTCTATACTAAGGGTTCAAACGGCCTTTGGGCTTAACAGTTGTTTGACGGCGAGTTTGATGCCTAACATTTTAACAGTTGCCTGACGGTGGGGTCAGATGTTCTTATCTACTACGGATTGAGTCAGCCTTCTGGTTTCACACCTTTTTGTTTAACAGATGCCTGATGGCGAGGTCAGATGTTCTTCTCAACTTCGGGTTGAGCCGGCCTTTGGGTTCGATCCCTGTTTGTTTACCAGATGCCAGGCGGCTAGGTCAGATGTTCTTCTCAACTTCGGGTAGAGCCGGCCTTCGGATTCGATTCCTGCTTGTTTAACTAATGCCTGGCAGCGAGGTCGGATGTTCTTCTCAACTTCGGGTTGAGTCGGCCATCAAATTCGATGTCTGTTTGTTTAACATATGCCTGACAGCGAGGTCAGATGTTCCTCTCTACTTCAAGTTGAGCCGGCCTTCGGGTTCGATGTTTATTTGTTTAATAGATGTTTGACGGCGAGGTCAGATGTTCTTCTCAATTAAGGATTGACAGGGCCTTCGGGTTCGATACCTGTTTGTTTAACAAATGCCTGACGGCGAGGTTAAATGTTCTTCTCAACTTCGGGTTGAGCCGTCCTTCGGGTTCGATGCCTGTTTGTTTAACAGATGCCTGGCGGAGAGGTCTAATGTTATTATCAACTTCGGATTGAGCCGCCCTTCGGGTTCGATGCCTGTTTGTTTAACAGATGCCTGATAGTGAGGTCAGATGTTCTTCTTACTTTCGGGTTGAGCCGGCCTTCAGATTTGAGCCCTGTTTGTTTAACAGATGCTTGATAGTGAAGTCAAATGTTCCTCTCAACTTCATGTTGAGACGACCTTCAGGTTTGATGCCTGTTTGTTTAACAGATGCCTGACAGCGAGGTCAGATGTTCCTCTTAACTTCGTGTTGAGCCGACCTTCGGGTTCGATGCTTGTTTGTTTAAGAGATGCCTGACGGCGAGTTCAGATGTTCTTATCAACTTTGGGTTGAGCCGCCCTTCAGGTTTGATGCATGTTTGTTTAACAGATGCCTGACGTTGAAGTCAGATGTTCTTTTCAAATTCGGGTTGAGTCGGCCTTCGGATTTAATGCTTGTTTGTTTAACAGATGATTGACAGTGAAGTTAGATGTTCCTCTCAACTTCGGGTTGAGCCGGCCTTCGGATTTGATGCCTGTTTGTTTAACAGATGCCTGACATCGATGTCAGATGTTCCTCTCAACTTCGTGTTGAGCCGGCCTTCGTGTTCGATGCCTGTTTGTTTAACAGATGCCTGACGGGGAGGTCATACGTTCTTCTCAACTTCGAGTTGAGCCGGCCTTCGGGTTCCACACCTTTTTGTTTAACAGATGCCTGACGACGAGGTTAGATATTCTTCTCAATTTCGGGTTGAGCCGGCCTTTGGGTTCGATGCCTGTTTGTTTAACAAATGCCTGGCGTCTAGGTCAGATGTTTTTCTCAATTTCGGGTTGAACCGGCCTTCGGGTGCGATTCCTGTTTGTTTAACTAATGCCTAGCATTAAGGTCGGATGTTCTTCTCAACTTCGGGTTGAGTTGACCATCAAATTCGATGCCTGTTTCTTTAACATATGCCTGACAACGAGGTCGCTTGTTCTTCTCAACTTCGTGTTGTGCCGGCCTTCGGGTTCCATGCCTATTTTTTTAACTAATGCCTGTTTTTTTTAACTAATGCCTGATGGGGAGGTCAGATGTTCCTATTAACTTCAAGTTGAGCCGGCCTTCGGGTTCGATGCCTGTTTGTTTAATAGATGTTTGACGGTGAGGTCAGATGTTCTTCTCAACTTAGGGTTGAGTCGGCCTTCGGGTTCGATGCCTGTTTGTTTAAAAGATGCCTGACGGTGAGGTCAGATGTTCTTCTCAACTTCGGGTTGAGTCGGCCTTCAGATTTGATACCTATTTGTTTAAGAGATGCTTGATAGTGAAGTCAAATGTTCCTTTCAACTTCACGTTGATCCGACCTTCGGGTTCGATGCTTGTTTGTTTAACAGATGTTTGACGGAGAGGTCAGATTTTCTTCTCAATTAAGGATTAAGAGGGCCTTCGGGTTCGATGCCTGTTTGTTTAACAGATGCCTGACGGCGAGGTCAAATGTTCTTCTCAATTTCGGGTTGAGCCGCCCTTCGGGTTCGATGCCTGTTTGTTTAACAGATGCCTGGCGGAGAGGTCTAATGTTCTTATCAACTTCGGGTTGAGCCGGCCTTCAGATTTGAGGCCTGTTTGTTTAACAGATGCTTGATAGTGAAGTCAAATGTTCCTCTCCACTTCATGTTGAGCCGACCTTCAGGTTTGATGCATGTTTGTTTAACAGATGCCTGACGACGAGGTCAGATGTTCCTCTTAATTTCGTGTTGAGCCGGCCTTCGGGTTCGATGCCTGTTTGTTTAAGAGATGCCTGACGGCGAGTTCAGATGTTCTTATCAACTTCGGGTTGAGCCGCCCTTCAGGTTCGATGCATGTTTGTTTAACAGATGCCTGACATTGAAGTCAGATGTTCTTTTAAACTTCGGGTTGAGTCGGCCTTCGGATTTGATGCCTGTTTGTTTAACATATGATTGACAGTGAAGTTAGATGTTCCTCTCAACTTCGGGTTGAGCCGGCCTTCGGATTTGATGCCTGTTTGTTTAACAGATGCCTGACGTTGAAGTCAGATGTTCTTTTCAACTTCGGGTTGAGTCGGCCTTCAGATTTGATGCCTGTTTGTTTAACAGATGATTGACAGTGAAGTTAGATGTTCCTCTCAACTTCGGGTTGAGCCAGCCTTCGGATTTGATGCCTGTTTGTTTAACAGATGCCTGACATCGATGTCAGATGTTCCTCTCAAATTCGTGTTGAGCCGGCCTTCGTGTTCGATGGCTGTTTGTTTAACAGATGCCTGACGGGGAGGTCATACGTTCTTCTCAACTTCGAGTTGAGCCGGCTTTCGGGTTCCACACCTTTTTGTTTAACAGATGCCTGACGACGAGGTCAGATATTCTTCTCAACTTCGGGTTGAACCGGCCTTTGGGTTTGATGTCTGTTTGTTTAACAAATGTCTGGCGTCTAGGTCAGATGTTTTTCTCAATTTCAGGTTGAGCCGGCCTTCGGGTGCGATTCCTGTTTGTTTAACTAATGCCTGGCATTAAGGTCGGATGTTCTTCTCAACTTCGGGTTGAGTTGACCATCAAATTCGATGCCTGTTTCTTTAACATATGCCTGACAGCGAGGTCGCTTGTTCTTCTCAACTTCGTGTTGTGCCGGCCTTCGGGTTCCATGCCTATTTTTTTAACTAATGCCTGTTTTTTTAACTAATGCCTGATGGGGAGGTCAGATGTTCCTATTAACTTCAAGTTGAGCCGGCCTTCGGGTTCGATGCCTGTTTGTTTAATAGATGTTTGACGGTGAGGTCAGATGTTCTTCTCAACTTCGGGTTGTGTCGGCCTTCGGATTCGATGCCTGTTTGTTTGACAGTTGCCTGGTGGAGAGGTCTAATGTTCTTATCAACTTCGGGTTGAGCCGACCTTCAGGTTCGATGCATGTTTGTGTAACAGATGCCTGACAGCGAGGTCAGATGTTCCTCTCAACTTCGTGTTGAGCCGAACTTCGGATTTGATGCTTGTTTGTTTAACAGATGTTTGACGCTGAGGTCAGATGTTCTTCTCAATTAAGGATTGAGACGACCTTCGGGTTTGTTGCCTATTTGTTTAACAGATGCCTGACGGTGAGGTCAAATGTTCTTCTCAACTTCGTGCTGAGCCGGCCTTCGGGTTCGATGCCTGTTTGTTTAACAGATGCCTGGCGGAAAGGTCTAATGTTCTTATCAAGTTCGGGTTGAGTCGCCCTTCAGGTTTGATGCTTGTTTGTTTAAAAGATGCCTGACGGTGAGGTCAGATGTTCTTCTCAACTTCAGGTTGAACCAGCCTTCGGGTTCGATGCCTGTTTGTTTAACAGATGCCTGACGGCGAAGTCAGATGTTCTTATCAACTTCGGGTTGAGTCGGCCTTCAGATTTGATGCCTGTTTGTTTAACAGATGATTGACAGTGAAGTTAGATGTTCCTCTCAACTTCGGGTTGAGCCGGCCTTCGGATTTGATGCCTGTTTGTTTAACAGATGCCCGACATCGATGTCAGATGTTCCTCTCAACTTCGTGTTGAGCCGGCCTTCGTGTTCGATGGCTGTTTGTTTAAGAGATGCCTGACGGGGAGGTCATACGTTCTTCTCAACTTCGAGTTGAGCCGGCTTTCGGGTTCCACACCTTTTTGTTTAACAGATGCCTGACGACGAGGTCAGATATTCTTCTCAACTTCGGGTTGAGCCGGCCTTTGGGTTCGATGCCTGTTTGTTTAACAAATGTCTGGCGTCTAGGTCAGATGTTTTTCTCAATTTCAGGTTGTGCCGGCCTTCGGGTGCGATTCCTGTTTGTTTAACTAATACCTGGCATTAAGGTCGGATGTTCTTCTCAACTTCGGGTTGAGTTGACCATCAAATTCGATGCCTGTTTCTTTAACATATGCCTGACAGCGAGGTCACTTGTTCTTCTCAACTTCGTGTTGTGCCGGCCTTCGGGTTCCATGCCTATTTTTTTAACTAATGCCT
The DNA here is from genome assembly GCA_963859935.3 of Lathyrus sativus. Taxonomy (NCBI): domain Eukaryota; kingdom Viridiplantae; phylum Streptophyta; class Magnoliopsida; order Fabales; family Fabaceae; genus Lathyrus; species Lathyrus sativus. The sequence continues at coordinate 10,265 of CAWUDS030000592.1, read as the reverse complement.
GTTTTTTTAACTAATGCCTGATGGGGAGGTCAGATGTTCCTATTAACTTCAAGTTGAGCCGGCCTTCGGGTTCGATGCCTGTTTGTTTAATAGATGTTTGACGGTGAGGTCAGATGTTCTTCTCAACTTCGGGTTGAGTCGGCCTTCGGGTTCGATGCCTGTTTGTTTGACAGATGCCTGGTGGAGAGGTCTAATGTTCTTATCAACTTCGGGTTGAGCCGACCTTCAGGTTCGATGCATGTTTGTGTAACAGATGCCTGACAGCGAGGTCAGATGTTCCTCTCAACTTCGTGTTGAGCCGGCCTTCGGATTTGATGCTTGTTTGTTTAACAGATGTTTGACGCTGAGGTTAGATGTTCTTCTCAATTAAGGATTGAGTCGCCCTTCAGGTTTGATGCCTGTTTGTTTAAAAGATGCCTGACGGTGAGGTCAAATGTTCTTCTCAACTTCGTGTTGAGCCGGCCTTCGGGTTCGATGCCTGTTTGTTTAATAGATGCCTGGCGGCGAAGTCATATGTTCTTTTCAACTTAGGGTTGAGCCTCCCTTCGGGTTTGATGCCTGTTTGTTTAACAGATGCCTGACAGTGAGGTCAGATGTTCTTCTCAACTTCGGGTTGAGTCGGCCTTCGGATTTGATACCTGTTTGTTTAACAGATGCTTGACAGTGAAGTCAAATGTTCCTTTCAACTTCACGTTGATCCGACCTTTGGGTTCGATGCTTGTTTGTTTAATAGATGTTTGACGGCGACGTCAGATTTTCTTCTCAATTAAGGATTAAGAGGGCCTTCGGGTTCGATGCCTGTTTGTTTAACAGATGCCTGACGGCGAGGTCAAATGTTCTTCTCAATTTCTGGTTGAGCCGCCCTTCGGGTTCGATGCCTGTTTGTTTAACAGATGCCTGGCGGAGAGGTCTAATGTTCTTATCAACTTCGGGTTGAGCCGGCCTTCAGATTTGAGGCCTGTTGGTTTAACAGATGCTTGATAGTGAAGTCAAATGTTCCTCTCAACTTCATGTTGAGCCGACCTTCAGGTTTGATGCCTGTTTGTTTAACAGATGCCTGACGACGAGGTCAGATGTTCCTATTAATTTCGTGTTGAGCCGGCCTTCGGGTTCGATGCCTGTTTGTTTAAGAGATGCCTGACGGCGAGTTCAGATGTTCTTATCAACTTCGGGTTGAGCCGCCCTTCAAGTTCGATGCATGTTTGTTTAACAGATGCCTGACGTTGAAGTCAGATGTTCTTTTCAACTTCGGGTTGAGTCGGCCTTCGGATTTGATGCCTGTTTGTTTAACATATGATTGACAGTGAAGTTAGATGTTCCTCTCAACTTTGGGTTGAGCCGGCCTTCGGATTTGGTGCCTGTTTGTTTAACAGATGCCTGACATCGATGCCAGATGTTCCTCTCAACTTCGTGTTGAGCCGGCCTTCGTGTTCGATGGCTGTTTGTTTAATAGATGCCTGACGGGGAGGTCATACGTTCTTCTCAACTTCGAGTTGAGCAGGCTTTCGGGTTCCACACCTTTTTGTTTAACAGATGCCTGACGACGAGGTCAGATATTCTTCTCAACTTTGGGTTGAGCCGGCCTTTGGGTTCGATGCCTGTTTGTTTAACAAATGCCTGGCGTCTAGGTCAGATGTTTTTCTCAATTTCAGGTTGAGCCGGCCTTCGGGTGCGATTCCTGTTTGTTTAACTAATGCCTGGCATTAAGGTCGGATGTTCTTCTCAACTTCGGGTTGAGTTGACCATCAAATTCGATGCCTGTTTGTTTAACATATGCCTGACAGCGAGGTCACTTGTTCTTCTCAACTTCGTGTTGTGTCGGCCTTCGGGTTCCATGCCTATTTTTTTAACTAATGCCTGTTTTTTTAACTAATGCTTGATGGGGAGGTCAGATGTTCCTATTAACTTCAAGTTGAGCCGGCCTTCGGGTTCGATGCTTGTTTGTTTAACAGATGTTTGACGGTGAGGTCAGATGTTCTTCTCAACTTCGGGTTGAGTCGGCCTTCGGGTTCGATGCCTGTTTGTTTGACAGATGCCTAGTGGAGAGGTCTAATGTTCTTATCAACTTTGGGTTGAGCCGACCTTCAGGTTCGATGCATGTTTGTGTAACAGATGCCTGACAGCGAGGTCAGATGTTCCTCTCAACTTCGTGTTGAGTCGGCCTTCGGATTTGATGCTTGTTTGTTTAACAGATGTTTGACGGTGAGGTCAAATGTTCTTCTCAACTTCGTGCTGAGCCGACCTTCAGGTTCGTTGCCTGTTGGTTTAACAGATGCCTGGCGGAAAGGTCTAATGTTCTTATCAAGTTCGGGTTGAGCTGCCCTTCAGGTTTGATGCTTGTTTGTTTAAAAGATGACTGACGGTGAGGTCAGATGTTCTTCTCAACTTCGGGTTGAACCGGCCTTCGGGTTCGATGCCTGTTTGTTTAACAGATTCCTGACGGCGAAGTCAGATGTTCTTATCAACTTCGGGTTGAGCCTCCCTTCGGGTTCGATGCCTGTTTGTTTAACAGATGCCTGACAGTGAGGTCATATGTTCTTCTCAACTTCGGGTTGAGTCGGCCTTCGGATTTGATGCCTGTTTGTTTAAAAGATGCTTGACAGTGAAGTCAAATGTTCCTCTCAATTTCACGTTGATCCGACCTTCGGGTTCGATGCCTGTTTGTTTAACACATGCCTGATGGCGAGGTCAGATGTTCCTCTCAATTCGTGTTGAGCCGGCCTTCGGGTTCGATGCCTGTTTGTTTAATAGTTACCTGACAGCGAGGTCAGATGTTCTTCTCAACTTCGTGTTGTACCGGCCTTCGGGTTCGATGCCTGTTTATTTAACTAATGCCTGATGGGGAGGTCGATGCCTTCTCAACTAAGGGTTCAGACGGCCTTCGAGTTTGATGCCTAATTGTTTAACAGTTGCCTGACGGTGAGGTCAGATGTTCTTCTCTACTACGGATTGAGCCGGCCTTCTGGTTTCACACCTTTTTGTTTAACAAATGCCTAATGGCGAGGTCAGATGTTCTTCTCAACTTCGGGTTCAGTCGGCCTTCGAGTTCGATTCCTGCTTGTTTAACTAATGCCTGGCAGCGAGGTCGGATGTTTTTCTCAACTTCGGGTTGAGTCGGCCATCAAATTCGATGTCTGTTTGTTTAACATATGCCTGACAGCGAGGTCAGATGTTCTTCTCAACTTCGTGTTGTGCGGGCTTTCGGGTTCGATGCCTGTTTGTTTAACTAATTCCTGATGGAGAGGTCAAATGTTCCTCTCAACTTCAAGTTGAGCTGCCCTTCGGGTTCGATGCTTGTTTGTTTAACAGATGTTTGATGGCGAGGTCAGATTTTCTTCTCAATTAAGGATTAAGACGGCCTTCGGGTTCGATGCCTGTTTGTTTAACAGATGCCTGACGGTGAGGTCAAATGTTCTTTGCAATTTCGGGTTGAGCCGGCGTTCGGGTTCGATACCTGTTTGTTTAACAGTTGCCTGGCGGAGAGGTCTAATGTTCTTATCAACTTCGGGTTGAGCCTCCCTTCGGGTTCGATGCCTGTTTGTTTAACAGATGCCTGACGGTGAGGTCAGATGTTCTTCTTAACTTCGGGTTGAGCCGGCCTTCAGATTTGATGCCTGTTTGTTTAACAGATGCCTGACGTCGAGGTCAGATGTTCCTCTCAACTTCGTGTTGAGCCGGCCTTCGGGTTCGATCCCTGTTTATTTAAGAGATGCCTGACGTTGAGGTCAGATGTTCTTTTCAACTTCGTGTTGAGTCGGCCTTCGGATTTGATGCCTGTTTGTTTGACAGATGATTGACAGTGAAGTTAGATGTTTCTCTCAACTTCGGGTTGAGCCGACCTTCGAATTTGATGCCTGTTTGTTTAACAGATGCCTGACGTCGATGTCAGATGTTCCTCTCAACTTCGTGTTGAGCCGGCCTTCGTGTTCGATGCCTGTTTGTTTAACAGATGCCTGACGAGAAGGTCAGATGTTCTTATCAACTTCGAGTTGAGCCGCCCTTCGGGTTCGATGCCTATTTGGTTAATAGATGTTTGACGGAGAGGTCAGATGTTCTTCTCAACTAAGGGTTGAGACGGCCTTCGGGTTTGATGCATGTTTGTTTAACAGATGCCTGACGGGGAGGTCAGATGTTCTTCTCAACTTCGAGTTGAGCCGACCTTCGGGTTCCACACCTTTTTGTTTAACAGATGCCTGACGGCGAGGTCAGATATTCTTCTCAACTTCGGGTTGAGTCGGCCTTTGGGTTCGATGCCTGTTTGTTTATCAAATGCCTGGCGGCTAGGTCAGATGTTCTTCTCAATTTCGGGTTGAGCCGGCCTTCGGGTTTGATTCCTGTTTGTTTAACTAATGCCTGGCAGCAAGTTCGGATGTTCTTCTCAAATTCGATGCCTGTTTGTTTAACATATGTCTGATAGCCAGGTCACTTGTTCTTCTCAACTTCGTGTTGTGCCGGCCTTCGGGTTCGATGCCTGTTTTTTTAACTAATGCCTGATGGGGAGGTCAGATGTTCCTATTAACTTCCAGTTGAGTCGGCCTTCGGGTTCGATGCCTGTTTGTTTAACAGATGTTTGACTGTGAGGTCAGATGTTCTTCTCAATTAAGTATTGAGACGGCCTTCGGTTTCGATGCCTGTTTGTTTAACAGATGCCTGACAGCAAGGTCAAATGTTCTTCTCAACTTCGTGTTGAGTCGGCCTTCGGGTTCGATGCCTGTTTGTTTAACAGATGCCTGGCGGAGAGGTCTAATGTTCTTATCAACTTCGGGTTGAGCCGCCCTTCGGTTTCGATGCCTGTTTGTTTAACAGATGCCTGACGGTGAGGTCAGATGTTCTTCTCAACTTCGGGTTGAGCCGGCCTTCAGGTTCGATGCCTGTTTATTTAGCAGATGCCTGACGGCGAGGTCTGATGTTCTTATCAACTTCGGGTATAGCCGCCCTTCGGGTTCGATGCCTGTTTGTTTAACAGATGCCTGACGACGAAGTCAGATGTTCTTATCAACTTCGGGTTGAGCCACCCTTCGGGTTCGATGCCTTTTTGTTTAACAGATGCCTGACGGTGAGGTCAGATGTTCTTTTCAACTTCGGGTTGAGTCGGCCTTAGAATTTGATACCTGTTTGTTTAACAGATGCTTGACAGTGAAGTCAAATGTTCCTCTCAACTTCACGTTGAGCCGACCTTCGGGTTCGATGTCTGTTTGTTTAACACATGCCTGACGGCGAGGTCAGATGTTCCTCTCAACTTCGTGTTGAGCCGACCTTCGGGTTCGATGCCTGTTTGTTTAAGAGTTACCTGACGGCGAGGTCAGATGTTCTTCTCAACTTCGTGTTGTACCGGCCTTCGGGTTCGATGCCTGTTTGTTTAACTAATGCCTGATGAGGAGTTCAGATGTTCCTCTCAACTTCATGGTGATCCGACCTTCGGGTTCGATACCTTTTTGTTTAACAGATGTTTGACGGCGAGGTCAAATGTTCTTCTCAACTAAGGGTTGAGACGGCCTTCGGGTTTGATGCCTGTTTGTTTAACAGATGCCTGACGGCAAGGTCTGTTGTTCTTCTCAACTTCGGGTTAAGCCAGCCTTCGGGTTCCACAGCTTTTTGTTTAACAGATGCCTGACGGCGAGGTCAGATGTTCTTCTCGACTTCAGGTTGAGCCGTCCTTTGGGTTCGAAGCCTGTTTGTTTAACAGATGCCTGGCGACTAGGTCAGATGTTCTTCTCAACTTCGGGTTGAGCCGGCCTTCGGGTTCGATTCCTATTTGTTTAACTAATGCCTGGCAGCGAGGTCGGATGTTCTTCTCAACTTCAGGTTGAGACGGCCATCAAATTCGATGCCTGTTTGTTTAACATATTCCTTATAGCAACGTCAGATGTTCTTCTCAACTTCGTGTTGTGCCGGCCTTCGGGTTCGATGCCTGTTTGATTAACTAATGCATGGTGGGGAGGTTAGATGTTCCTCTCAACTTTAAGTTGAGCCGGCCTTCGGGTTCGATGCCTGTTTATTTAACAGATGTTTGATGGCGAGGTCAGATGTTCTTCTCAATTTAGGATTGAGACGGCCTTCGGGTTCGATGCCTGTTTGTTTAACAGATGCCTGACGACGAGGTCAAATGTTCTTCTCAACTTCGGGTCGAGCCGTCCTTCGGGTTCACTGCCTGTTTATTTAACAGATTCCTGGCAGAGAGGTCAAATGTTTTTATCAACCCCCTTCGGGTTCGATGCCTGTTTGTTTAACAGATGCCTGACAATGAGGTTAGATGTTCTTTTCAACATCGGGTTGAGCCGGCCTTCGGATTTGGTGCTTGCTTGTTTAACAGATGCTTGACAGTGAAGTCAAATGTTCCTCTCAACTTCATATTGAGGATACCTTCAGGTTCGATGCCTGACAGCGACGTCAGATGTTCCTCTCAACTTCGTGTTGAGCCGCCCTTCGGGTTCGATGCCTGTTTGTTTAAGAGATTCCTAACGGTGAGGTCTAATGTTCTTATCAACTTCGGGTTGAGCCGCCCTTCGGTTTCGAGGCCTGTTTGTTTAACAGATGCCTGACAGTGAGGTCAGATGTTCTTCTCAACTTCGGGTTGAGCCGGCCTTCGGATTTGATGCCTGTTTGTTTAACAGATGCTTGACAGTGAAGTCAAATGTTCCTCTCAACTTCATGTTGAGCCGACCTTCAGGTTCGATGCCTGTTTGTTTAACAGATGCCTGACAGTGAGGTCAGATGTTCTTCTCAACTTCGTGTTATGCCGACATTCTGGTTCGATGCCAGTTTGTTTAACTAATGCCTGATGGGGAGGTCAGATGTTCCTCTAAACTTTAAGTTGGCCGGCCTTCGGGTTTGATATCTATTTGTTTAACAGATGTTTGACGGCGAGGTCAGAGGTTCTTCTAAATTAAGGATTGAGACGGCCTTCGGGTTCGATGCCTTTTTGTTTAACAGATGCCTGACAGCCAGGTAAAATGTTCTTCCCAACTTCGGGTTGAGCCGGCCTTCGGGTTCGATGCCTGTTTGTTTAACAGATGCCTGGAAGAGAGGTCAAATGTTCTTATCAACTTCGGGTTGAGCCGCCCTTCGGGTTCAATGCCTGTTTGTTAAACAGATACCTGACGGTGAGGTCAGATGTTCTTCTCAACTTCGGGTTGAGCCGGCCTTCGGGTTTGATGTCTGTTTGTTTAACAGATGCTTGATAGTGAAGTCAAATGTTCCTCTCAACTTCATGTTGAGCCAACCTTCGGGTTCGATGCCTGTTTGTTTAACAGAAGCCTGACAATGAGGTTAGATGTTCTTCTCAACTTCGTGTTATGCCGACTTTCGGGTTCGATGTCTGTTTGTTTAACTAATGCCTGATGGGAACGTCAGATATTCCTCTAAACTTCAAGTTGGCCGGCCTTCGGGTTTGATACCTGTTTGTTTAACAGATGTTTGACGGCGAGGTCAAATGTTTTTCTCAATTAAGGATTGAGACGGCCTTCGGGTTCGATGCCTGTTTGTGTAACAGATGCATGACAGCCAGGTAAAATGTTCTTCCCAACTTCGGGTTGAGCCGGCCTTCGGGTTCGATGCCTGTTTGTTTAACAGATGCCTGGAAGAGAGGTCTAATGTTCTTATCAACTTCGGGTTGAGCCGCCCTTCGGGTTCGATTCCTGTTTGTTTAACAGATGTCTGACGGTGAGGTCTGATGTTCTTCTCAACTTTGGGTTGAGTCGGCCTTCAGATTTGATGCCTGTTTGTTTAACAGATGCTTGATAGTGAAGTCAAATGTTCCTCTCAACTTCATGTTGAGCCGACCTTCAGGTTCGATGCCGATTTGTTTAACAGATTCCTGACGGTGAGATCAGATGTTCCTCTCAACTTCGTGTTGATCCGGCCTTCGGGTTCGATGCCTGTTTGTTTAAGAGATGCCTGACGGCAAGGTCAGATGTTCTTATCAACTTTGAGCTGAGCCGCCCTTCGGGTTCAATGCCTGTTTGTTTAACAGATACCTGACGGTGAGGTCAGATGTTCTTCTCAACTTCGGGTTGAGCCGGCCTTCGGGTTTGATGTCTGTTTGTTTAACAGATGCTTGACAGTGAAGTCAAATGTTCCTCTCAACTTCATGTTGAGCCGACATTCGGGTTCGATGCCTGTTTGTTTAACAGATGCCTGACGGCGAAGTCAGATGTTCCTCTCAACTTCGTGTTGATCCGACCTTCGGGTTCGATGCCTGTTTTTTTAACAGATGCCTGACGGCGAGGTCAGATGTTCTTATCAACTTTGGGATGAGCTGCCTTTCGGGTTCTATACCTGTTTGTTTAACAGATGCCTGACGGTGAGGTCAGATATTCTTCTCAACTTCGGGTTGAGCCGGCCTTCGGATTTGATGCCTGTTTGTTTAACAGATGCTTGATAGTGAAGTCAAATGTTCCTCTCAACTTCATGTTGAGCCGACCTTCGGGTTCGATGCCTGTTTGTTTAACAAATGTCTGACGACGAGGTCAGATGTTCCTCATAACTTCGTGTTGAGCCGGCCTTCGGGTTCGATGCCTATTGGTTTAACAGATGCCTGACGGCGAGGTCAGATATTCTTATCAACTTCGGTTTGAGCCGTCCTTCGGGTTCGATGCCTGTTTGTTTAACAGATGCCTGACAGTGAGGTCAGATGTTCTTCTCAACATCGGGTTGAGCCGGCCTTCCGATTTGATGCCTGCTTGTTTAACAGATGCTTGACAGTGAAGTCAAATGTTCCTTTCAACTTCATATTGAGCCAACCTTCAGGTTCGATGCCTGACAGCGAGGTCAGATGTTCCTCTCAACTTCGTGTTGAGCCGGCCTTCGGGTTCGATGCCTGTTTGTTTAAGAGATGCCTGACGGTGAGGTCTAATGTTCTTATCAACTTCGGGTTGAGCCGGCCTTCGGATTTGATGCCTGTTTGTTTAACAGATGCTTGACAGTGAAGTCAAATGTTCCTCTCAACTTCATGTTGAGCCGACCTTCAGGTTCGATGCCTGTTTGTTTAACAGATGCCTGACAGTGAGGTCAGATGTTCTTCTCAACTTCGTGTTATGCCGGCTTTCGGGTTCGATGCCTGTTTGTTTAACTTATGCCTGATGGGGAGGTCAGATGTTTCTCTAAACTTCAAGTTGGCCGGCCTTCGGGTTTGATACCTGTTTGTTTAACAGATGTTTGACGGCGAGGTCAGATGTTCTTCTTAATTAAGGATTGAGACGGCCATCGGGTTCGATGCTTGTTTGTTTAACAGATGCCTGACGGCCAGGTAAAATGTTCTTCCCAACTTCGGGTTGAGCCGGCCTTCGGGTTCGATGCCTGTTTGTTTAACAGATGCCTGGAAGAGAGGTCTAATGTTCTTATCAACTTCGGGTTGAGCCGCCCTTCGGGTTCGATTCCTGTTTGTTTAACAGATGTCTGACGATGAGGTCTGATGTTCTTCTCAACTTCGGGTTGAGTCGGCCTTCAGATTTGATGCCTGTTTGTTTAACAGATGCTTGATAGTGAAGTCAAATGTTCCTCTCAACTTCATGTTGAGCCGACCTTCGGGTTCGATGCCTGTTTGTTTAACAGATGCCTGACGGCGAAGTCAGATGTTCCTCTCAACTTCGTGTTGAGCCGACCTTCGGGTTCGATGCCTGTTTGTTTAACAGATGCCTGACGGCGAGGTCAGATGTTCTTATCAACTTTGGGATGAGCCGCCTTTCGGGTTCTATGCCTGTTTGTTTAACAGATGCCTGACGGTGAGGTCAGAATATCTTCTCAACTTCGGGTTGAGCCGGCCTTCGGATTTGATGCCTGTTTGTTTAACAGATGCTTGATAGTGAAGTCAAATGTTCCTCTTAACTTCATGTTGAGCCGACCTTCGGGTTCGATGCCTGTTTGTTTAACAAATGTATGACGACGAGGTCAGATGTTCCTCATAACTTCGTGTTGAGCCGGCTTTCGGGTTCGATGCCTATTGGTTTAACAGATGCCTGACGGCGAGGTCAGATGTTCTTACCAACTTCGGTTTGAGCCGCCCTTCGGGTTCGATGCCTGTTTGTTTAACAGATGCCTGACAGTGAGGTCAGATGTTCTTCTCAACATCGGGTTGAGCCGGCCTTCCGATTTGATGCCTGCTTGTTTAACAGATGCTTGACAGTGAAGTCAAATGTTCCTCTCAAATTCATATTGAGCCGACCTTCAGGTTCGATGCCTGACAGCGAGGTCAGATGTTCCTCTCAACTTCGTGTTGAGCCGGCCTTCGGGTTCGATGCTTGTTTGTTTAAGAGATGCCTGACAGT
>CAWUDS030000591.1:155000-175824 GCA_963859935.3 Lathyrus sativus | reverse complement strand
GTTGATTGTACCTGCAGAACAAGGGTTCTAAATCAGTGCCCAAAGTCATCAGTCCATCTTTCGGATATTATCGACTTCCCGACTGACTCGAGGGTCAATAATATTCTCAAGAGAACCTCTTTTAAGTGTAGCATCGCGTAGCAACCATTGTAGGACTACTCCCATATAGTTCCCGCACTACGTCCTATATAAGGTCAAGATGGTGTAAAGGTACTACGGTTCCCAGTATCACAGACTCCAATCGATAACGGTAAAAGTTTTCACGACTACACTCGATCAACCGAACCATTTTCGAAAGTGTCTCAACTGAGCGGTGATTCTCGATTTAGCTTAGTCGGGACTCACTCCCTATAAGCTTCGTCGAATATATCAGCCATCCTATCATAAGGTCGCTCAAGTCCGGGTGTAGGACTTATCTCACAACACAGTAACTCCAAGTAAGGTACCCCAATATATACATACAAGTGAGCAAAATATATAATAAAACAAATATATAAAGAAAAATAAACAAAATAGGGATAACCCTCAATAGTTAGGACTCCCCAGTGAAGTCGCCATTTTCTGTTGCGGTGAAATTTGGATGTCAAGCTATTGATTAACTTGAATCTTAATTCATTTACAACCGGTCTTTGATTTATCCGAAGGAAAGGTTAAAGAAAGGAAAAACCTAAAAGGGAGAGATCTAAGGTTCGGGGGTTGGTTAAATTTAGGGAAGGTATTAGCACCCTAAACTTCCGTAGTACTCTACGGGAACCTTTTGTTTATTTTTTTTTTATTTATTTCATTAATTATTTTGCTTTAGGGTATATACAAAGGATTAAGGGTTTAAAAGACCTAAGGGTTAATTCTAAGTTTACTCGGCAAGACATCGCATCTTGTGCCTACATATCCTTACGGGAATGGAATCAGAGTAACTGTAGTTCCCCTCAAAAGGGAGGTTAGAAACGTCTTGACTGTGGCCAAGGTTTCAATGGGGAATAAACGTATCTTAGGGACACGCTTACGCGGAGTGTAGAAACTCCAATAGCTACGTTGTAAATTGTTAAGTGAATTAGGGTTAGGTTAGGGATTCCGCGGCGGGAAACCCTAAAATGAGTGCGGCGACTCTTTGACCTAACACTAGGATAAAAGCAATTTTGCCCACGGCGGGACACCTAGGCTAAACAGGGTTTGATCCATTAAAGGGGTAAGGCTATTGAATCGGCGGTCAAAAGGCTGGACCTAATCCTTCGGAAGGATAAAACTGTAAAAAATGTGAAAATATGACAAATCATTATATGAAGGAATAATTAAGGTACAGAAATAAGAAAAGTAATAAAGGCAGAGGGTATAAAGAAACAAAGAAACATTTCTGAAAACATGAAGAATATGAAAATATGTAATGACACTTAGAATGAAGTGAGGGAGGAAAATAGTGTGGGGCTGTGGCCACCACAAGCACATCTCAACCTCAAGCATGCAAATGAAATGCAGGAATAAAGAAAATAAAAGGTACACAAAATGACACGGCAAACATAAGGAGTTCCTTACGAAAAGGTTTTAATTTTTTAATATTTTAATTATGTAAAAAAATGTTTTAATTTTTTTAATATTTTAATTATATATATATATATATAAAAAAGGGTTTTAATTTTAAAATGGAATTACTTAGTTAAAAAAATTTAAGTTTAAATTATAAAAAAAATATTAAGTTTAAATTATATATAAAAAAAATGTTTTTGGGAACAAAAATGTTTTTTTGGAAAAAAATGTTTTTGGGAACAAAAATGTTTTTTTGGAAAAAAATGTTTACGGGAACAAAAAAAAGGCTTTTTTTGGAAAAAAATGTTTACGGGAACAAAAAAGGTTTTTTTTGGGAAAAAATGTTTACGGGAACAAAAAAGGTTTTTGGGAATAAAAAAAGGTTTTTTTTGGAAAAAAATGTTTACGGGAACAAAAAAGGTTTTTTTTGGGAAAAAATATTTTAGTTTTAATAAAAAAAGGTTTTGATTTTGAAAAAGGTTTTGATAAAAAAAATAACAATAGAATTGCAAATGCAAACAGACAATTAATGGACATGCAAATAATCCTATACGACACAATCATGGTTCATACAGATCAAAATCTACGGATCTAAACAACAATGAAGGTTAACATGGCAAGGATGCAAATAAATATGAAAAATGCAAAGGATTTAGTAATTTAACGGACCTAAACACATTAACATGGCAAAATATGCACATAAACATGAAAAGGCAAAAGGTTTAGTAATTTAACCTACGAAGCGGAGGTTTGCTTCGGTAAATGTGAAAAAGGTTTGAATAAGGGAACACTGGAGAGCTCCAATCCTTCTGACGAGTTGTGGGAACGACCGCCTTTCTTCTCTGGGGATCTCCTTTGTTTCTCCCTCTCTCTCTCCTCTTTTCTGAAGAAAACCTTCTGACCCCCTTTTTCAACAAGACAACACATGTATATATAGGGAACAAATTAGGGTTAACACCAAATTGTCAATAATGTCCCTAAAGCCCATTTTAAAGCCCAAACTAAATAATTAGTTAAGAAAAAATAAAATTTAAATAATTTAAAATAATTAAAATAAACTTAAAATAAAAACTAATAATCCTATTGATTCCCAAAATCAAAAATATTATAAAAAGAACAAAATTTTTTCTATTTTTGTTATTTTTTAATGAGAGATAGAAACATTTAGAGTAAAAATAATAAAAAACAAAAAGTGACTAAGGTGAGATTCGAACTCTCAACCTCTCACACTCACAACTCCTTACACATGTCCTCTTGCCAATTGTGCCATTTTTACTTTTTAGAAAAAAAATACATGCCATATGATATTTACCTGCAAAAAGTCAAACGACTACACAAATTTGTTAGTAATTGATTAAATGCAATAAAAATGCAATGAAATGCGACGACAAATCTTAGGGCAAAATTTGGGGTATTACACCGCCCTTCGGGTTCGATGCCTATTTGTTTAACAGATGCCTGACGGTGAGGTCATATGTTCTTCTCAACTTCGGGTTTAGCCGGTCTTCGGATTTGATGACTGTTTGTTTAACAGATGCTTGAAAGTGAAGTCAAATGTTCCTTTCAACTTCATGTTGAGCCGACCTTCGGGTTCGATGCCTGTTTGTTTAACAGATGCCTGATGGCGAGGTCAGATGTTCATCTCAACTTCGTGTTGAGCCGGCTTCGGGTTCGATGCATGTTTGTTTAACATATGCCTGAAGGCGAGTTCAGATGATCTAATCAAGTTTGGGTTGAGCATCCCATCGGGTTCGATGCCTGTTTGTTTAAAAGATGCATGACGGTGAGGTCAGATGTTCTTCTCAACTTCGGGTTGAGCCGGCCTTCGGGTTCGATGCCTGTGTGTTTAACAGATGCCTGACAGGGAGGTCTAATGTTCTTATCAACTTCGGGTTGAGCTGCCCTTCGGGTTCAATGCCTGTTTGTTTAACAGATGCTTGACGGTGATGTCAGATGTTCTTCTCAAGTTCGGGTTTAGCCGGTCTTCGGATTTGATGACTGTTTGTTTAACAGATGCTTGACAGTGAAGTCAAATGTTCCTTTCAACTTCATGTTGAGCCGACCTTCGGGTTCGATGCCTGTTTGTTTAACAGATTCCTGACGGCGAGGTCAGATGTTTCTCTCAACTTCGTGTTGAGCCGGCCTTCGGGTTCGATGCATGTTTGTTCAACAGATGCCTGACGGCGAGGTCAGATGATCTAATCAACTTCGGGTTGGGCCGCACTTCAGGTTCGATGCCTATTTGTTTAACAGATGCCTGACAGCGAGGTCTAATGTTCTTATCAACTTCAGGTTGAGCCACCCTTCGGGTTCGATGCCTGTTTGTTTAACAGATGCCTGACGGTGAGGTCAGATGTTCTTCTAAACTTCGGGTTTAGCCGGTCTTCGGATTTGATGACTGTTTGTTTAACAGATGCTTGACAGTGAAGTCAAATGTTCCTTTCAACTTCATGTTGAGCTGACCTTCAGGTTCGATGCCTGTTTGCTTAACAGATGCCTGACGGCGAGGTCAGATGTTCCTCTCAACTTCGTGTTGAGCCGGCCTTCGGGTTCGATGCATGTTTGTTCAACAGATGCCTGACGGTGAGGTCAGATGTTCTTCTAAAATTCGAGTTGAGCCGGTCTTCGGATTTGATAACTGTTTGTTTAACAGATGCTTGACAGTGAAGTCAAATGTTTCTTCAACTTCATGTTGAGCCGACCTTCGGGTTCGATGCCTGTTTGTTTAACAGATGTCTGATGGCGAGGTCAGATGTTTCTCTCAACTTCGTGTTGAGCCGCCTTCGGGTTCGATGCATGTTTGTTTAACAGATGCCTGACGGCGAGTTCAGATGATCTAATCAAGTTTGGGATGAGCAGCCCATCGGGTTCGATGCCTGTTTGTTTAACAGTTGCATGACGGTGAGGTCAGATGTTCTTCTCAACTTCTGGTTGAGCCGGCCTTCGGGTTCGATGCCTGTTTGTTTAACAGATGCCTGACAGCGAGGTCTAATGTTCTTATCAACTTTGGGCTGAGCCGCCCTTCGAGTTCGATGCCTGTTTGTTTAACAGATGCCTGACGGTGAGGTCAGATGTTCTTCTAAACTTCGGGTTGAGCCGGTCTTTGGATTTGATGATTGTTTGTTTAACAGATGCTTGACAGTGAAGTCAAATGTTCCTTTCAACTTCATGTTGATCCGACCTTCGGGTTTGTTGCCTGTTTGTTTAACAGATGCCTAACAGCGAGGTCAGATGTTCCTCTCAACTTCGTGTTGATTCGGCTTTGGGTCCGATGCATATTTGTTTAACAGATGCCTGACGGCGAGTTCAGATGATCTAATCAAGTTTTTTTTGAGCAGCCCATTGGGTTCGATGCCTGTTTGTTTAACACTTGCATGACGGTGAGGTCAGATGTTCTTCTAAACTTCGGGTTGAGCCGGCCTTCGGGTTAGATGCCTGTTTGTTTAACAGATGCCTGACATAAAGGTCTAATGTTCTTATCAACTTCGGGTTGAGCCGCCCTTCGGGTTCGATGCCTATTTGTTTAACAGATGCCTGACGGTGAGGTCATATGTTCTTCTCAACTTCGGGTTTAGCCGATCTTCGGATTTGATGAATGTTTGTTTAACAGATGCTTGACAGTGAAGTCAAATGTTCCTTTCAACTTCATGTTGAGCCGACCTTCGGGTTCGTTGCCTGTTTGTTTAACAGATGCCTGACGGCGAGGTCAGAAGTTCCTCTCAACTTCGTGTTGATTGGGCTTCGGGTTCGATGCATGTTTATTTAACAGATGCCTGACGACGAGTTCAGATGATCTAATCGAGTTTGGGTTGAGCAGCCCATTGGGTTCGATGCCTGTTTGTTTAACAGTTGCATGATGGTGAGGTCAGATGTTCTTCTAAACTTCGGGTTGAGTCGGCCTTCGGGTTCGATGCCTGTTTGTTTAACAGATGCCTGACAGCAAGGTCTAATGTTCTTATCAAATTCGGGTTGAGCCGCCCTTCACGTTCGAAGCCTGTTTGTTTAACAGATGCCTGACGGTGAGGTCAGGTGTTCTTCTAAACTTCGGGTTGAGCCGGTCTTCGGATTTGATAACTATTTGTTTAACAGATGCTTGACAGTGAAGTCAAATGTTTCTTCAACTTCATGTTGAGCCGACCTTCGGGTTCGATGCCTGTTTGTTTAACAGATGTCTGACGGCGAGGTCAGATGTTCCTCTCAACTTCGTGTTGAGCCGCCTTCGGGTTCGATGCATGTTTGTTTAACAGATGCCTGACGGCGAGTTCAAATGATCTAATCAAGTTTGGGTTAAGCAGCCCATCGGGTTCGATGCCTGTTTGTTTAACAGTTGCATGACGGTGAGGTCAGATGTTCTACTCAACTTCGGGTTGAGCCGGCCTTCGGGTTCGATGCCTGTTTGTTTAACAGATGCCTGACAGCGAGGTCTAATGTTCTTATCAACTTCGGGTTGAGGCTCCCTTCGGGTTCGATTCCTGTTTGTTTAACAGATGCCTGACGGTGAGGTCAGATGTTCTTCTAAACTTCGGGTTGAGCCGGTCTTTGGATTTGATGACTGTTTGTTTAACAGATGCTTGTAGTGAAGTCAAATGTTCCTTTCAACTTCATGTTGAGCCGACCTTCAGGTTCGTTGCCTGTTTGTTTAACAGATGCCTGGCGGCGAGGTCAGATGTTCCTCTCAACTTCGTGTTGATTCGGCTTCGGGTTTGATGCATGTTTGTTTAACAGATGCCTGACGGCGAGTTCAGATGATCTAATCAAGTTTGGGTTGAGCATCCCATTGGGTTCGATGCCTGTTTGTTTAACATTTGCATGACGGTGAGGTCAGATGTTCTTCTAAACTTCGGGTTGAGCCGGCCTTCGGGTTCGATGCTTGTTTGTTTAACAGATGCCTGACAACAAGGTCTAATGTTCTTATCAACTTCGGGTTGAGCCGCCCTTCGGGTTCGATGCCTATTTGTTTAACAGATGCCTGACGGTGAGATCATATGTTCTTCTCAACTTCGGGTTTAGCCGGTCTTCGGATTTGATGACTGTTTGCTTAACAGATTCATGTAAGTGAAGTCAAATGTTCCTTTCAACTTCATGTTGAGCCGACCTTCGGGTTCGATGCCTGTTTGTTTAACAGATGCCTGATGGCGAGGTCAGATGTTCATCTGAACTTCGTGTTGAGCCGGCTTCGGGTTCGATGCATGTTTGTTTAACATATGCTTGAAGGCGAGTTCAGATGATCTAATCAAGTTTGGGTTGAGCAGCCCATCGGGTTCGATGCCTGTTTGTTTAAAAGATGCATGACGGTGAGGTCAGATGTTCTTCTCAACTTCGGGTTGAGCCGGCCTTCGGGTTCGATGCCTGTGTGTTTAACAGATGCCTGACAGGGAGGTCTAATGTTCTTATCAACTTCGGGTTGAGCCGCCCTTCGGGTTCAATGCCTGTTTGTTTAACAGATGCTTGACGGTGAGGTCAGATGTTCTTCTCAACTTCGGGTTTAGCCGGTCTTCGGATTTGATGACTGTTTGTTTAACAGATGCTTGACAGTGAAGTCAAACGTTCCTTTCAACTTCATGTTGAGCCGACCTTCGGGTTCGATGCCTGTTTGTTTAACAGATTCCTGACGGCGAGGTCAGATGTTTCTCTCAACTTCGTGTTGAGCCGGCCTTCGGGTTCGATGCATGTTTGTTCAACAGATGCCTGACGGCGAGGTCAGATGATCTAATCAACTTCGGGTTGGGCCGCACTTCGGGTTCGATGCCTATTTGTTTAACAGATGCCTGACAGCGAGGTTTAATGTTCTTATCAACTTCAGGTTGAGCCGCCCTTCGGGTTCGATGCCTGTTTGTTTAACAGATGCCTGACGGTGAGGTCAGATGTTCTTCTCAACTTCGGGTTTAGCCGGTCTTCGGATTTGATGACTGTTTGTTTAACAGATGCTTGACAGTGAAGTCAAATGTTGCTTTCAACTTCATGTTGAGCTGACCTTCAGGTTCGATGCCTGTTTGTTTAACAGATGCCTGACGGCGAGGTCAGATGTTCCTCTCAACTTCGTGTTGAGCCGACCTTCGGGTTCGATGCATGTTTGTTCAACAGATGCCTGACGGTGAGGTCAGATGTTCTTCTAAACTTCTGGTTGAGCCGGCCTTCGGGTTCGATGCCTGTTTGTTTAACAGATGCCTGACAGCGAGGTCTAATGTTCTTATCAAATTCGGGTTGAGCCGCCCTTCACGTTCGATGCCTGTTTGTTTAACAGATGCCTGACGGTGAGGTCAGGTGTTCTTCTAAACTTCGGGTTGAGCCGGTCTTCGGATTTGATAACTGTTTGTTTAACAGATGCTTGACAGTGAAGTCAAATGTTTCTTCAACTTCATGTTGAGCCGACCTTCGGGTTCGATGCCTGTTTGTTTAACAGATGTTTGACGGCGAGGTCAGATGTTCCTCTCAACTTCGTGTTGAGCCGCCTTCGGGTTCGATGCATGTTTGTTTAACAGATGCCTGATGGCGAGGTCAGATGTTCATCTCAACTTCGTGTTGAGCCGGCTTCGGGTTCGATGCATGTTTGTTTAACATATGCTTGAAGGCGAGTTCAGATGATCTAATCAAGTTTGGGTTGAGCAGCCCATCGGGTTCGATGCCTGTTTGTTTAAAAGATGCATGACGGTGAGGTCAGATGTTCTTCTCAACTTCGGGTTGAGCCGGCCTTCGGGTTCGATGCCTGTGTGTTTAACAGATGCCTGACAGGGAGGTCTAATGTTCTTATCAACTTCGGGTTGAGCCGCCCTTCGGGTTCAATGCCTGTTTGTTTAACAGATGCTTGACGGTGTGGTCAGATGTTCTTCTCAACTTCGGGTTTAGCCGGTCTTCGGATTTGATGACTGTTTGTTTAACAGATGCTTGACAGTGAAGTCAAATGTTCCTTTCAACTTCATGTTGAGCCGACCTTCGGGTTCGATGCCTGTTTGTTTAACAGATTCCTGACGGCGAGGTCAGATGTTTCTCTCAACTTCGTGTTGAGCCGGCCTTCGGGTTCGATGCATGTTTGTTCAACAGATGCCTGACGGCGAGGTCAGATGATCTAATCAACTTCGGGTTGGGCTGCACTTCGGGTTCAATGCCTATTTGTTTAACAGATGCTTGACAGCGAGGTTTAATGTTCTTATCAACTTCAGGTTGAGCCGCCCTTCGGGTTCGATGCCTGTTTGTTTAACAGATGCCTGACGGTGAGGTCAGATGTTCTTCTCAACTTCGGGTTTAGCCGGTCTTCGGATTTGATGACTCTTTGTTTAACAGATGCTTGACAGTGAAGTCAAATGTTCCTTTCAACTTCATGTTGAGCTGACCTTCAGGTTCGATGCCTGTTTGTTTAACAGATGCCTGACGGCGAGGTCAGATGTTCCTCTCAACTTCGTGTTGAGCCGGCCTTCGGGTTCGATGCATGTTTGTTCAACAGATGCCTGACAGCAAGGTCAGATGATCTAATCAACTTCGGGTTGGGCCGCACTTCGGGTTCGATGCCTGTTTGTTTAACAGATGCCTGACAGCGAGGTCTAATGTTCTTATCAAATTCGGGTTGAGCCGCCCTTCACGTTCGATGCCTGTTTGTTTAACAGATGCCTGACGGTGAGGTCAGGTGTTCTTCTAAACTTCGGGTTGAGCCGGTCTTCGGATTTGATAACTGTTTGTTTAACAGATGCTTGACAGTGAAGTCAAATGTTTCTTCAACTTCATGTTGAGCCGACCTTCGGGTTCGATGCCTGTTTGTTTAACAGATGTCTGACGGCGAGGTCAGATGTTCCTCTCAACTTCGTGTTGAGCCGCCTTCGGGTTCGATGCATGTTTGTTTAACAGATGCCTGACGGCGAGTTCAGATGATCTAATCAAGTTTGGGTTGAGCAGCCCATCGGGTTCGATGCCTGTTTGTTTAACAGTTGCATGACGGTGAGGTCAGATGTTCTTCTCAACTTCGGGTTGAGCCGGCCTTCGGGTTCGATGCCTGTTTGTTTAACAGATGCCTGACAGCGAGGTCTAATGTTCTTATCAACTTCGGGCTGAGTCGCCCTTCGGGTTTGATGCCTGTTTGTTTAACAGATGCCTGACGGTGAGGTCAGATGTTCTTCTAAACTTCGGGTTGAGCCGGTCTTTGGATTTGATGACTGTTTGTTTAACAGATGCTTGACAGTGAAGTCAAATGTTCCTTTCAACTTCATGTTGAGCCAACCTTCGGGTTCGTTGCTTGTTTGTTTAACAGATGCCTAACGGCGAGGTCAGATGTTCCTCTCAACTTCGTGTTGATTCGGCTTTGGGTTCGATGCATGTTTGTTTAACAGATGCCTGACGGCGAGTTCAGATGATCTAATCAAGTTTGGGTTGAGCAGCCCATTGGGTTCGATGCCTGTTTGTTTAACATTTGCATGACGGTGAGGTCAGATGTTCTTCTAAACTTCGGGTTGAGTCGACCTTCGGGTTTGATGCCTGTTTGTTTAATAGATGCCTGACAGCAAGGTCTAATGTTCTTATCAACTTCGGGTTGAGCCGCCCTTCGGGTTCGATGCCTATTTGTTTAACAGATGCCTGATGGTGAGGTCATATGTTCTTCTCAACTTCGGGTTTAGCCAGTCTTCGGATTTGATGACTGTTTGTTTAACAGATGCTTGACAGTGAAGTCAAATGTTCCTTTCAACTTCATGTTGAGCCGACCTTCGGGTTCGTTGCCTGTTTATTTAACAGATGCCTGACGGCGAGGTCAGAAGTTCCTCTCAACTTCGTGTTGATTGGGCTTCGGGTTCGATGCATGTTTGTTTAACAGATGCCTGACGACGAGCTCAGATGATCTAATCGAGTTTGGGTTGAGCAGCCCATTGGGTTCGATGCCTGTTTGTTTAACAGTTGCATGACGGTGAGGTCAGATGTTCTTCTAAACTTCTGGTTGAGCCGGCCTTCGGGTTCGATGCCTGTTTGTTTAACAGATGCCTGACAGCGAGGTCTAATGTTCTTATCAAATTTGGGTTGAGCCGCCCTTCACGTTCGAAGCCTGTTTGTTTAACAGATGCCTGACGGTGAGGTCAGGTGTTCTTCTAAACTTCGGGTTGAGCCGGTCTTCGGATTTGATAACTGTTTGTTTAACAGATGCTTGATAGTGAAGTTAAATGTTTCTTCAACTTCATGTTGAGCCGACCTTCGGGTTCGATGCCTGTTTGTTTAACAGATGTCTGACGGCGAGGTCAGATGTTCCTCTCAACTTCGTGTTGAGCCGCCTTCGGGTTCGATGCATGTTTGTTTAACAGATGCCTGACGGCGAGTTCAGATGATCTAATCAAGTTTGGGTTGAGCAGCCCATCGGGCGATGCCTGTTTGTTTAACAGTTGCATGACGGTTAGGTCAGATGTTCTTCTCAACTTCGGGTTGAGCCGGCCTTCGGGTTCGATGCTTGTTTGTTTAACAGATGCCTGACAGCTAGGTTTAATGTTCTTATCAACTTCGGGTTGAGCCGCCCTTCGGGTTCGATTCCTGTTTGTTTAACAGATGCCTGACGGTGAGGTCAGATATTCTTCTAAACTTCGGGTTGAGCCGGTCTTTAGATTTGATGACTGTTTGTTTAACAGATGCTTGTAGTGAAGTCAAATGTTCCTTTCAACTTCATGTTGAGCCGACCTTCGGGTTCGTTGCCTGTTTGTTTAACAGATGCCTGACGGCGAGGTCAGAAGTTCCTCTCAACTTCGTGTTGATTCGGCTTCGGGTTCGATGCATGTTTGTTTAACAGATGCCTGACGGCGAGTTCAGATGATCTAATCAAGTTTGGGTTGAGCAGCCCATTGGGTTCGATGCCTGTTTGTTTAACATTTGCATGATGTTGAGGTCAGATGTTCTTCTAAACTTCGTGTTGAGCCGGCCTTCGGGTTCGATGCCTGTTTGTTTAACAGATGCCTGACAGCAAGGTCTAATGTTCTTATCAACTTCGGGTTGAGCCGCCCTTCGGGTTCGATGCCTATTTGTTTAACAGATGCCTGACGGTGAGGTCATATGTTCTTCTCAACTTCGGGTTTAGCCGGTCTTCGGATTTGATGACTGTTTGTTTAACAGATGCTTGACAGTGAAGTCAAATGTTCCTTTCAACTTCATGTTGAGCCGACCTTCGGGTTCATAGCCTGTTTGTTTAACAGATGTCTGACGGCGAGGTCAGAAGTTCCTCTCAACTTCGTGTTGATTCGGCTTCGGGTTCGATGCATGTTTGTTTAACAGATGCTTGACGACGAGTTCAGATGATCTAATCGAGTTTGGGTTGAGTAGCCCATTGGGTTCGATGCCTGTTTGTTTAACAGTTGCATGACGGTGAGGTCAGATGTTCTTCTAAACTTCGGGTTGAGTCGACCTTCAAGTTCGATGCCTGTTTGTTTAACAGATGCCTGACAGCGAGGTCTAATGTTCTTATCAACTTCGGGTTGAGCCGCCCTTCGGGTTCGATGCCTGTTTGTTTAACAGATCCCTGACGGTGAGGTCAGATGTTCTTCTCAACTTCGGGTTCAGCCGGTCTTTGGATTTGATGACTGTTTGTTTAACAGATACTTGACAATGAAGTCAAATGTTCCTTTCAACTTCAAGTTGAGCCGACCTTCGGGTTCGATGCCTGTTTGTTTAACAGATGCCTGACGGCGAGGTCAGATGTTCCTCTCAACTTCGTGTTGAGCCGCCTTCGGGTTCGATGCATGTTTGTTTAACAGATGCCTGACGGCGAGTTCAGATGATCTAATCAAGTTTGGGTTGAGCAGCCCATTGGGTTCGATGCCTGTTTGTTTAACAGTTGCATGACAGTGAGGTCAGGTATTCTTCTCAACTTCGGGTTGAGCCGGCCTTCGGGTTCGATGCCTGTTTGTTTAACAGATGCCTGACAGCAAGGTCTAATGTTCTTATCAACTTCGGATTGAGCCGCCCTTCGGGTTCGATGCCTGTTTGTTTAATAGATTCCTGACGGTGAGGTCAGATGTTCTTCTAAACTTCGGGTTGAGCCGGTCTTTGGATTTGATGACTGCTTGTTTAACAGATGCTTGATAGTGAAGTCAAATGTTGCTTTCAACTTCATGTTGAGCCGACCTTCGGGTTCGTTGCCTGTTTGTTTAACAGATGCCTGACGGCGAGGTCAGATGTTCCTCTCAACTTCGTGTTGATTCGGCTTCGGGTTCGATGCATGTTTGTTTAACAGATGCCTGACGGCGAGTTCAGATGATCTAATAGAGTTTGGGAACAGCCCATTGGGTTCGATGCCTGTTTGTTTAACAGTTGCATGACGGTGAGGTCAGATGTTCTTCTAAACTTCTGGTTGAGCCGGCCTTCAGGTTCGATGCCTGTTTGTTTAACAGATGCCTGACAGTGAGGTCTAATGTTCTTATCAACTTCGGGTTGAGCCGCCCTTCGGGTTCGATGCCTATTTGTTTAACTGATGCCTGACGGTGAGGTCATATGTTCTTCTCAACTTCGGGTTTAGCCGGTCTTCGGATTTGATGACTGTTTGTTTAACAGATGCTTGACAGTGAAGTCAAATGTTCCTTTCAACTTCATGTTGAGCCGACCTTCGGGTTCGTTGCCTGTTTGTTTAACAGATGCCTGACGGCGAGGTCAGAAGTTCCTCTCAACTTCGTGTTGATTCAGCGTCGGGTTCGATGCATGTTTGTTTAACAGATGCCTGACGGCGAGTTCAGATGATCTAATCGAGTTTGGGTTGAGCAGCCCATTGGGTTCGATGCCTGTTTGTTTAACAGTTGCATGACGTTGAGGTCAGATGTTCTTCTAAACTTCGGGTTGAGTCGGACTTCGGGTTCGATGCCTGTTTGTTTAACAGATGCCTGACAGCGAGGTCTAATGTTCTTATCAACTTCGGGTTGAGCCGCCCTTCGGGTTCGATGCCTATTTGTTTAACAGATTCCTGACGGTGAGGTCATATGTTCTTCTCAACTTCGGGTTTAGCCGGTCTTTTGATTTAATGACTGTTTGTTTAACAGATGCTTGACAATGAAGTCAAATGTTCCTTTCAACTTCATGTTGAGCCGACCTTCGGGTTCGATGCCTGTTTGTTTAACAGATGCCTGACGGCGAGGCCAGATGTTCCTCTCAACATCGTGTTGAGCCGCCTTCGGGTTCGATGCATGTTTGTTTAACAGATGCCTGACAGCGAGTTCAGATGATCTAATCAAGTTTGGGTTGAGCAGCCCATTGGGTTCGATGGCTGTTTGTTTAACAGTTGCATGACAGTGAGGTCAGGTATTCTTCTCAACTTCGGGTTGAGCCGGCCTTCGGGTTCGATGCCTGTTTGTTTAACAGATGCCTGACAGCAAGGTCTAATGTTCTTATCAACTTCGGATTGAGCCGCCCTTCGGGTTCGATGCCTGTTTGTTTAACAGATTCCTGACGGTGAGGTCAGATGTTCTTCTAAACTTCGGGTTGAGCCGGTCTTTGGATTTGATGACTGTTTGTTTAATAGATGCTTGACAGTGAAGTCAAATGTTCCTTTCAACTTCATGTTGAGCCGACCTTCGGGTTCGTTGCCTGTTTGTTTAACAGATGCCTGATGGCGAGGTCAGATGTTCCTCTCAACTTCGTGTTGATTCGGCTTCGGGTTCGATGCATGTTTGTTTAACAGATGCCTGACGGCGAGTTCAGATGATCTAATCAAGTTTGGGAACAGCCCATTGGGTTCGATGCCTGTTTGTTTAACAGTTGCATGACGGTGAGGTCAGATGTTCTTCTAAACTTCGGGTTGAGCCGGCCTTCGGGTTCGATGCCTGTTTGTTTAACAGATGCCTGACAGCGAGGTCTAATGTTCTTATCAACTTCGGGTTGAGCCGCCCTTCGGGTTCGATGCCTATTTGTTTAACAGATGCCTGACGGTGAGGTCATATGTTCTTCTCAACTTCTGGTTTAGCCGGTCTTCGGATTTGATGGCTGTTTGTTTAACAGATGCTTGACAGTGAAGTCAAATGTTCCTTTCAACTTCATGTTGAGCCGACCTTCGGGTTCGTTGCCTGTTTGTTTAACAGATGCCTGACGGTGAGGTCAGAAGTTCCTCTCAACTTCGTGTTGATTCAGCTTCGGGTTCGATGCATGTTTGTTTAACAGATGCCTGACGGCGAGTTCAGATGATCTAATCGAGTTTGGGTTGAGCAGCCCATTGGGTTCGATGCCTGTTTGTTTAACAGTTGCATGACGGTGAGGTCAGATGTTCTTCTAAACTTCGGGTTGAGTCGGACTTCGGGTTCGATGCCTGTTTGTTTAACAGATGCCTGACAGCGAGGTCTAATGTTCTTATCAACTTCGGGTTGAGCCGCCCTTCGGGTTCGATGCCTATTTGTTTAACAGATTCCTGACGGTGAGGTCATATGTTCTTCTCAACTTCGGGTTTAGCCGGTCTTTTGATTTGATGACTGTTTGTTTAACAGATGCTTGACAGTGAAGTCAAATGTTCCTTTCAACTTCATGTTGAGCCGACCTTCGGGTTCGATGCCTGTTTGTTTAACAGATGCCTGACAGCGAGGTCAGATGTTCCTCTCAACATCGTGTTGAGCCGCCTTCGGGTTCGATGCATGTTTGTTTAACAGATGCCTGACGGCGAGTTCAGATGATCTAATCAAGTTTGGGTTGAGCAGCCCATTGGGTTCGATGCCTGTTTGTTTAATAGTTGCATGACAGTGAGGTCAGGTATTCTTCTCAACTTCGGGTTGAGCCGGCCTTCGGGTTCGATGCCTGTTTGTTTAACAGATGCCTGACAGCAAGGTCTAATGTTCTTATCAACTTCGGATTGAGCCGCCCTTCGGGTTCGATGCCTGTTTGTTTAACAGATTCCTGACGGTGAGGTCAGATGTTCTTCTAAACTTCGGGTTGAGCCGGTCTTTGGATTTGATGACTGTTTGTTTAATAGATGCTTGACAGTGAAGTCAAATGTTCCTTTCAACTTCATGTTGAGCCGACCTTCGGGTTCGTTGCCTGTTTGTTTAACAGATGCCTGACGGCGAGGTCAGATGTTCCTCTCAACTTCGTGTTGATTCGGCTTCGGGTTCGATGCATGTTTGTTTAACAGATGCCTGACGGCGAGTTCAGATGATCTAATCAAGTTTGGGAACAGCCCATTGGGTTCGATGCCTGTTTGTTTAACAGTTGCATGACGGTGAGGTCAGATGTTCTTCTAAACTTCGGGTTGAGCCGGCCTTCGGGTTCGATGCCTGTTTGTTTAACAGATGCCTGACAGCGAGGTCTAATGTTCTTATCAACTTCGGGTTGGGCCGCCCTTCGGGTTCGATGCCTATTTGTTTAACAGATGCCTGACGGTGAGGTCATATGTTCTTCTCAACTTCGGGTTTAGCCGGTCTTCGGATTTGATGACTGTTTGTTTAACAGATGCTTGACAGTGAAGTCAAATGTTCCTTTCAACTTCATGTTGAGCCGACCTTCGGGTTCGATGCCTGTTTGTTTAACAGATGCCTGACGGCGAGGTCAGATGTTCCTCTCAACTTCGTTTTGAGCCGCCTTCGGGTTCGATGCATGTTTGTTTAACATATGCCTGACGGCGAGTTCAGATGATCTAATCAAGTTTGGGTTGAGCAGCCCATTGGGTTCGATGACTGTTTGTTTAACAGTTGCATGACGGTGAGGTCAGGTGTTCTTCTCAACTTCGGGTTGAGCCGGCCTTCGGGTTCGATGCCTGTTTGTTTAACAGA
The DNA here is from genome assembly GCA_963859935.3 of Lathyrus sativus. NCBI lineage: Eukaryota > Viridiplantae > Streptophyta > Magnoliopsida > Fabales > Fabaceae > Lathyrus > Lathyrus sativus. The sequence goes on along the minus strand of CAWUDS030000591.1, from coordinate 159,610 downwards.
TACCTGACAGCGAGGTCTAATGTTCTTATCAACTTCGGGTTGAGCCGCCCTTCGGGTTCGATGCCTGTTTGTTTAACAGATGTCTGACGGTGAGGTCAGATGTTCTTCTAAACTTCGGGTTGAGCCGCTCTTTGGATTTGATGACTGTTTGTTTAACAGATGCTTGACAGTGAAGTCAAATGTTCCTTTCAACTTCATGTTGAGCCGACCTTCGGGTTCGTTTCCTGTTTGTTTAACAGATGCCTGACGGCGAGGTCAGATGTACCTCTCAACTTCGTGTTGATTCGGCTTCGGGTTCGATGCATGTTTGTTTAACAGATGCCTGACGGCGAGTTCAGATGATCTAATCAAGTTTGGGTTGAGCAGCCCATTGGGTTCGATGCCTGTTTGTTTAACAGTTGCATGACAGTGATGTCAGATGTTCTTCTAAACTTCGGGTTGAGCCGGCCTTCGGGTTCGATGCCTGTTTGTTTAACAGATGCCTGACAGCAAGGTCTAATGTTCTTATCAACTTCGGGTTGAGCCGCCCTTCGGGTTCGATGCTTGTTTGTTTAACAGATGCCTGACGGTGAGGTCAGATGTTCTTCTCAACTTCGGGTTTAGCCGGTCTTTAGATTTGATGACTGTTTGTTTAACAGATGCTTGACAGTGAAGTCAAATGTTCATTTCAACTTCATGTTGAGCCGACCTTCGGGTTCGATGCCTGTTTGTTTAACAGATGCCTGACAGCGAGGTCATATGTTCCTCTCAACTTCGTTTTGAGCCGCCTTCGGGTTCGATGCATGTTTGTTTAACATATGCCTGACGGCGAGTTCAGATGATCTAATCAAGTTTGGGTTGAGCAGCCCATTGGGTTCGATGCCTGTTTGTTTAACAGTTGCATGACGGTGAGGTCAGGTGTTCTTCTCAACTTTGGGTTGAGCCGGCCTTTGGGTTCGATGCCTGTTTGTTTAACAGATGCCTGACAGCGAGGTCTAATGTTCTTATCAACTTCGGATTGAGCCGCCCTTCGGGTTCGATGCCTGTTTGTTTAACAGATGCCTGACGGTGAGGTCAGATGTTCTTCTAAACCTCGGGTTGAGCCGGTCTTTGGATTTGATGACTGTTTGTTTAACAGATGCTTGACAGTGAAGTCAAATGTTCCTTTCAACTTCATGTTGAGCCGACCTTCGGGTTCGTTTCCTGTTTGTTTAATAGATGCCTGACGGCGAGGTCAGATGTTCCTCTCAACTTCGTGTTGATTCGGCTTCGGGTTCGATGCATGTTTGTTTAACAGATGCCTGACGGCGAGTTCAGATGATCTAATCAAGTTTGGGTTGAGCAGCCCATTGGGTTCGATGCCTGTTTGTTTAACAGTTGAATGACGGTGAGGTCAGATGTTCTTCTAAACTTCGGGTTGAGTCGGCCTTCAAGTTCGATGCCTGTTTGTTTAACAGATGCGTGACAACGAGGTCTAATGTTCTTATCAACTTCGGGTTGAGCCGCCCTTCGGGTTCGATGCCTATTTGTTTAACAGATGCCTGACGGTGAGGTCATATGTTCTTCTCAACTTCGGGTTTAGCCGGTCTTCGGATTTGATGACTGTTTGTTTAACAGATGCTTGACAGTGAAGTCAAATGTTCCTTTCAACTTCATGTTGAGCCGACCTTCGGGTTCGATGCCTGTTTGTTTAACAGATGCCTGACGGCGAGGTCAGATGTTCCTCTCAACTTCGTTTTGAGCCGCCTTCGGGTTCGATGCATGTTTGTTTAACATATGCCTGACGGCGAGTTCAGATGATCTAATCAAGTTTGGGTTGAGCAGCCCATTGGGTTCGATGACTGTTTGTTTAACAGTTGCATGACGGTGAGGTCAGGTGTTCTTCTCAACTTCGGGTTGAGCCGGCCTTCGGGTTCGATGCCTGTTTGTTTAACAGATGCCTGACAGCGAGGTCTAATGTTCTTATCAACTTCGGGTTGAGCCGCCCTTCGGGTTCGATGCCTGTTTGTTTAACAGATGTCTGACGGTGAGGTCAGATGTTCTTCTAAACTTCGGGTTGAGCCGCTCTTTGGATTTGATGACTGTTTGTTTAACAGATGCTTGACAGTGAAGTCAAATGTTCCTTTCAACTTCATGTTGAGCTGACCTTCGGGTTCGTTTCCTGTTTGTTTAACAGATGCCTGACGGCGAGGTCAGATGTACCTCTCAACTTCGTGTTGATTCGGCTTCGGGTTCGATGCATGTTTGTTTAACAGATGCCTGACGGCGAGTTCAGATGATCTAATCAAGTTTGGGTTGAGCAGCCCATTGGGTTCGATGCCTGTTTGTTTAACAGTTGCATGACGGTGATGTCAGATGTTCTTCTAAACTTCGGGTTGAGCCGGCCTTCGGGTTCGATGCCTGTTTGTTTAACAGATGCCTGACAGCGAGGTCTAATGTTCTTATCAACTTCGGGTTGAGCCGCCCTTCGGGTTCGATGCTTGTTTGTTTAACAGATGCCTGACGGTGAGGTCAGATGTTCTTCTCAACTTCGGGTTTAGCCGGTCTTTGGATTTGATGACTGTTTGTTTAACAGATGCTTGACAGTGAAGTCAAATGTTCATTTCAACTTCATGTTGAGCCGACCTTCGGGTTCGATGCCTGTTTGTTTAACAGATGCCTGACAGCGAGGTCATATGTTCCTCTCAACTTCGTTTTGAGCCGCCTTCGGGTTCGATGCATGTTTGTTTAACATATGCCTGACGGCGAGTTCAGATGATCTAATCAAGTTTGGGTTGAGCAGCCCATTGGGTTCGATGCCTGTTTGTTTAACAGTTGCATGACGGTGAGGTCAGGTGTTCTTCTCAACTTTGGGTTGAGCCGGCCTTTGGGTTCGATGCCTGTTTGTTTAACAGATGCCTGACAGCGAGGTCTAATGTTCTTATCAACTTCGGATTGAGCCGCCCTTCGGGTTCGATGCCTGTTTGTTTAACAGATGCCTGACGGTGAGGTCAGATGTTCTTCTAAACCTCGGGTTGAGCCGGTCTTTGGATTTGATGACTGTTTGTTTAACAGATGCTTGACAGTGAAGTCAAATGTTCCTTTCAACTTCATGTTGAGCCGACCTTCGGGTTCGTTTCCTGTTTGTTTAATAGATGCCTGACGGCGAGGTCAGATGTTCCTCTCAACTTCGTGTTGATTCGGCTTCGGGTTCAATGCATGTTTGTTTAACAGATGCCTGACGGCGAGTTCAGATGATCTAATCAAGTTTGGGTTGAGCAGCCCATTGGGTTCGATGCCTGTTTGTTTAACAGTTGAATGACGGTGAGGTCAGATGTTCTTCTAAACTTCGGGTTGAGTCGGCCTTCAAGTTCGATGCCTGTTTGTTTAACAGATGCGTGACAACGAGGTCTAATGTTCTTATCAACTTCGGGTTGAGCCGCCCTTCGGGTTTGATGCCTATTTGTTTAACAGATGCCTGACGGTGAGGTCATATGTTCTTCTCAACTTCGGGTTTAGCTGGTCTTCGGATTTGATGACTGTTTGTTTAACAGATGCTTGACAGTGAAGTCAAATGTTCCTTTCAACTTCATATTGAGCCGACGTTCGGGTTCGTTTCCTGTTTGTTTAACAGATGCCTGACGGCGAGGTTAGATGTTCCTCTCAACTTCGTGTAGATTCGGCTTCGGGTTCGATGCATGTTTGTTTAACAGATGCCTGATGGCGAGTTCAGATGATCTAATCAAGTTTGGGTTGAGCAGCCCATTGGGTTCGATGCCTGTTTGTTTAACAGTTGCATGACAGTGATGTCAGATGTTCTTCTAAACTTCGGGTTGAGCCGGCCTTCGGGTTCGATGCCTGTTTGTTTAACAGATGTCTGATAGCGAGGTCTAATGTTCTTATCAACTTCGTGTTGATCCGCCCTTCGGGTTCGATGCTTGTTTGTTTAACAGATGCCTGACGGTGAGGTCAGATGTTCTTCTCAACTTCGGGTTTAGCCGGTCTTTGGATTTGATGACTGTTTGTTTAACAGATGCTTGACAGTGAAGTCAAATGTTCCTTTCAACTTCATGTTGAGCCGACCTTCGGGTTCGATGCCTGTTTGTTTAACAGATGCCTGACAGCGAGGTCAGATGTTCCTCTCAACTTCGTTTTGAGCCGCCTTCGGGTTCGATGCATGTTTGTTTAACATATGCCTGACGGCGAGTTCAGATGATCTAATCAAGTTTGGGTTGAGCAGCCCATTGGGTTCGATGCCTAATTGTTTAACAGTTGCATGACGGTGAGGTCAGGTGTTCTTCTCAACTTCGGGTTGAGCCGGCCTTCGGGTTCGATGCCTGTTTGTTTAACAGATGCCTGACAGCGAGGTCTAATGTTCTTATCAACTTCGGGTTGAGCCGCCCTTCGGGTTCGATGCTTGTTTGTTTAACAGATGCCTGACGGTGAGGTCAGATGTTCTTCTCAACTTCGGGTTTAGCCGGTCTTTAGATTTGATGACTGTTTGTTTAACAGATGCTTGACAGTGAAGTCAAATGTTCATTTCAACTTCATGTTGAGCCGACCTTCGGGTTCGATGCCTGTTTGTTTAACAGATGCCTGACAGCGAGGTCATATGTTCCTCTCAACTTCGTTTTGAGCCGCCTTCGGGTTCG
>CAWUDS030000591.1:0-150000 GCA_963859935.3 Lathyrus sativus | reverse complement strand
TGAGGTCATATGTTCTTCTCAACTTCGGGTTTAGCCGGTCTTTTGATTTGATGACTGTTTGTTTAACAGATGCTTGACAGTGAAGTCAAATGTTCCTTTCAACTTCATGTTGAGCCGACCTTCGGGTTCGATGCCTGTTTGTTTAACAGATGCCTGACAGCGAGGTCAGATGTTCCTCTCAACATCGTGTTGAGCCGCCTTCGGGTTCGATGCATGTTTGTTTAACAGATGCCTGACGGCGAGTTCAGATGATCTAATCAAGTTTGGGTTGAGCAGCCCATTGGGTTCGATGCCTGTTTGTTTAATAGTTGCATGACAGTGAGGTCAGGTATTCTTCTCAACTTCGGGTTGAGCCGGCCTTCGGGTTCGATGCCTGTTTGTTTAACAGATGCCTGACAGCAAGGTCTAATGTTCTTATCAACTTCGGATTGAGCCGCCCTTCGGGTTCGATGCCTGTTTGTTTAACAGATTCCTGACGGTGAGGTCAGATGTTCTTCTAAACTTCGGGTTGAGCCGGTCTTTGGATTTGATGACTGTTTGTTTAATAGATGCTTGACAGTGAAGTCAAATGTTCCTTTCAACTTCATGTTGAGCCGACCTTCGGGTTCGTTGCCTGTTTGTTTAACAGATGCCTGACGGCGAGGTCAGATGTTCCTCTCAACTTCGTGTTGATTCGGCTTCGGGTTCGATGCATGTTTGTTTAACAGATGCCTGACGGCGAGTTCAGATGATCTAATCAAGTTTGGGAACAGCCCATTGGGTTCGATGCCTGTTTGTTTAACAGTTGCATGACGGTGAGGTCAGATGTTCTTCTAAACTTCGGGTTGAGCCGGCCTTCGGGTTCGATGCCTGTTTGTTTAACAGATGCCTGACAGCGAGGTCTAATGTTCTTATCAACTTCGGGTTGGGCCGCCCTTCGGGTTCGATGCCTATTTGTTTAACAGATGCCTGACGGTGAGGTCATATGTTCTTCTCAACTTCGGGTTTAGCCGGTCTTCGGATTTGATGACTGTTTGTTTAACAGATGCTTGACAGTGAAGTCAAATGTTCCTTTCAACTTCATGTTGAGCCGACCTTCGGGTTCGATGCCTGTTTGTTTAACAGATGCCTGACGGCGAGGTCAGATGTTCCTCTCAACTTCGTTTTGAGCCGCCTTCGGGTTCGATGCATGTTTGTTTAACATATGCCTGACGGCGAGTTCAGATGATCTAATCAAGTTTGGGTTGAGCAGCCCATTGGGTTCGATGACTGTTTGTTTAACAGTTGCATGACGGTGAGGTCAGGTGTTCTTCTCAACTTCGGGTTGAGCCGGCCTTCGGGTTCGATGCCTGTTTGTTTAACAGATGCCTGACAGCGAGGTCTAATGTTCTTATCAACTTCGGGTTGAGCCGCCCTTCGGGTTCGATGCCTGTTTGTTTAACAGATGTCTGACGGTGAGGTCAGATGTTCTTCTAAACTTCGGGTTGAGCCGCTCTTTGGATTTGATGACTGTTTGTTTAACAGATGCTTGACAGTGAAGTCAAATGTTCCTTTCAACTTCATGTTGAGCCGACCTTCGGGTTCGTTTCCTGTTTGTTTAACAGATGCCTGACGGCGAGGTCAGATGTACCTCTCAACTTCGTGTTGATTCGGCTTCGGGTTCGATGCATGTTTGTTTAACAGATGCCTGACGGCGAGTTCAGATGATCTAATCAAGTTTGGGTTGAGCAGCCCATTGGGTTCGATGCCTGTTTGTTTAACAGTTGCATGACAGTGATGTCAGATGTTCTTCTAAACTTCGGGTTGAGCCGGCCTTCGGGTTCGATGCCTGTTTGTTTAACAGATGCCTGACAGCGAGGTCTAATGTTCTTATCAACTTCGGGTTGAGCCGCCCTTCGGGTTCGATGCTTGTTTGTTTAACAGATGCCTGACGGTGAGGTCAGATGTTCTTCTCAACTTCGGGTTTAGCCGGTCTTTAGATTTGATGACTGTTTGTTTAACAGATGCTTGACAGTGAAGTCAAATGTTCATTTCAACTTCATGTTGAGCCGACCTTCGGGTTCGATGCCTGTTTGTTTAACAGATGCCTGACAGCGAGGTCATATGTTCCTCTCAACTTCGTTTTGAGCCGCCTTCGGGTTCGATGCATGTTTGTTTAACATATGCCTGACGGCGAGTTCAGATGATCTAATCAAGTTTGGGTTGAGCAGCCCATTGGGTTCGATGCCTGTTTGTTTAACAGTTGCATGACGGTGAGGTCAGGTGTTCTTCTCAACTTTGGGTTGAGCCGGCCTTTGGGTTCGATGCCTGTTTGTTTAACAGATGCCTGACAGCGAGGTCTAATGTTCTTATCAACTTCGGATTGAGCCGCCCTTCGGGTTCGATGCCTGTTTGTTTAACAGATGCCTGACGGTGAGGTCAGATGTTCTTCTAAACCTCGGGTTGAGCCGGTCTTTGGATTTGATGACTGTTTGTTTAACAGATGCTTGACAGTGAAGTCAAATGTTCCTTTCAACTTCATGTTGAGCCGACCTTCGGGTTCGTTTCCTGTTTGTTTAATAGATGCCTGACGGCGAGGTCAGATGTTCCTCTCAACTTCGTGTTGATTCGGCTTCGGGTTCGATGCATGTTTGTTTAACAGATGCCTGACGGCGAGTTCAGATGATCTAATCAAGTTTGGGTTGAGCAGCCCATTGGGTTCGATGCCTGTTTGTTTAACAGTTGAATGACGGTGAGGTCAGATGTTCTTCTAAACTTCGGGTTGAGTCGGCCTTCAAGTTCGATGCCTGTTTGTTTAACAGATGCGTGAAAACGAGGTCTAATGTTCTTATCAACTTCGGGTTGAGCCGCCCTTCGGGTTCGATGCCTATTTGTTTAACAGATGCCTGACGGTGAGGTCATATGTTCTTCTCAACTTCGGGTTTAGCCGGTCTTCGGATTTGATGACTGTTTGTTTAACAGATGCTTGACAGTGAAGTCAAATGTTCCTTTCAACTTCATGTTGAGCCGACCTTCGGGTTCGATGCCTGTTTGTTTAACAGATGCCTGACGGCGAGGTCAGATGTTCCTCTCAACTTCGTGTTGATTCGGCTTCGGGTTCGATGCATGTTTGTTTAACAGATGCCTGACGGCGAGTTCAGATGATCTAATCAAGTTTGGGAACAGCCCATTGGGTTCGATGCCTGTTTGTTTAACAGTTGCATGACGGTGAGGTCAGATGTTCTTCTAAACTTCGGGTTGAGCCGGCCTTCGGGTTCGATGCCTGTTTGTTTAACAGATGCCTGACAGCGAGGTCTAATGTTCTTATCAACTTCGGGTTGGGCCGCCCTTCGGGTTCGATGCCTATTTGTTTAACAGATGCCTGACGGTGAGGTCATATGTTCTTCTCAACTTCGGGTTTAGCCGGTCTTCGGATTTGATGACTGTTTGTTTAACAGATGCTTGACAGTGAAGTCAAATGTTCCTTTCAACTTCATGTTGAGCCGACCTTCGGGTTCGATGCCTGTTTGTTTAACAGATGCCTGACGGCGAGGTCAGATGTTCCTCTCAACTTCGTTTTGAGCCGCCTTCGGGTTCGATGCATGTTTGTTTAACATATGCCTGACGGCGAGTTCAGATGATCTAATCAAGTTTGGGTTGAGCAGCCCATTGGGTTCGATGACTGTTTGTTTAACAGTTGCATGACGGTGAGGTCAGGTGTTCTTCTCAACTTCGGGTTGAGCCGGCCTTCGGGTTCGATGCCTGTTTGTTTAACAGATGCCTGACAGCGAGGTCTAATGTTCTTATCAACTTCGGGTTGAGCCGCCCTTCGGGTTCGATGCCTGTTTGTTTAACAGATGTCTGACGGTGAGGTCAGATGTTCTTCTAAACTTCGGGTTGAGCCGCTCTTTGGATTTGATGACTGTTTGTTTAACAGATGCTTGACAGTGAAGTCAAATGTTCCTTTCAACTTCATGTTGAGCTGACCTTCGGGTTCGTTTCCTGTTTGTTTAATAGATGCCTGACGGCGAGGTCAGATGTTCCTCTCAACTTCGTGTTGATTCGGCTTCGGGTTCGATGCATGTTTGTTTAACAGATGCCTGACGGCGAGTTCAGATGATCTAATCAAGTTTGGGTTGAGCAGCCCATTGGGTTCGATGCCTGTTTGTTTAACAGTTGAATGACGGTGAGGTCAGATGTTCTTCTAAACTTCGGGTTGAGTCGGCCTTCAAGTTCGATGCCTGTTTGTTTAACAGATGCGTGAAAACGAGGTCTAATGTTCTTATCAACTTCGGGTTGAGCCGCCCTTCGGGTTCGATGCCTATTTGTTTAACAGATGCCTGACGGTGAGGTCATATGTTCTTCTCAACTTCGGGTTTAGCCGGTCTTCGGATTTGATGACTGTTTGTTTAACAGATGCTTGACAGTGAAGTCAAATGTTCCTTTCAACTTCATGTTGAGCCGACCTTCGGGTTCGATGCCTGTTTGTTTAACAGATGCCTGACGGCGAGGTCAGATGTTCCTCTCAACTTCGTGTTGATTCGGCTTCGGGTTCGATGCATGTTTGTTTAACAGATGCCTGACGGCGAGTTCAGATGATCTAATCAAGTTTGGGAACAGCCCATTGGGTTCGATGCCTGTTTGTTTAACAGTTGCATGACGGTGAGGTCAGATGTTCTTCTAAACTTCGGGTTGAGCCGGCCTTCGGGTTCGATGCCTGTTTGTTTAACAGATGCCTGACAGCGAGGTCTAATGTTCTTATCAACTTCGGGTTGGGCCGCCCTTCGGGTTCGATGCCTATTTGTTTAACAGATGCCTGACGGTGAGGTCATATGTTCTTCTCAACTTCGGGTTTAGCCGGTCTTCGGATTTGATGACTGTTTGTTTAACAGATGCTTGACAGTGAAGTCAAATGTTCCTTTCAACTTCATGTTGAGCCGACCTTCGGGTTCGATGCCTGTTTGTTTAACAGATGCCTGACGGCGAGGTCAGATGTTCCTCTCAACTTCGTTTTGAGCCGCCTTCGGGTTCGATGCATGTTTGTTTAACATATGCCTGACGGCGAGTTCAGATGATCTAATCAAGTTTGGGTTGAGCAGCCCATTGGGTTCGATGACTGTTTGTTTAACAGTTGCATGACGGTGAGGTCAGGTGTTCTTCTCAACTTCGGGTTGAGCCGGCCTTCGGGTTCGATGCCTGTTTGTTTAACAGATGCCTGACAGCGAGGTCTAATGTTCTTATCAACTTCGGGTTGAGCCGCCCTTCGGGTTCGATGCCTGTTTGTTTAACAGATGTCTGACGGTGAGGTCAGATGTTCTTCTAAACTTCGGGTTGAGCCGCTCTTTGGATTTGATGACTGTTTGTTTAACAGATGCTTGACAGTGAAGTCAAATGTTCCTTTCAACTTCATGTTGAGCTGACCTTCGGGTTCGTTTCCTGTTTGTTTAACAGATGCCTGACGGCGAGGTCAGATGTACCTCTCAACTTCGTGTTGATTCGGCTTCGGGTTCGATGCATGTTTGTTTAACAGATGCCTGACGGCGAGTTCAGATGATCTAATCAAGTTTGGGTTGAGCAGCCCATTGGGTTCGATGCCTGTTTGTTTAACAGTTGCATGACGGTGATGTCAGATGTTCTTCTAAACTTCGGGTTGAGCCGGCCTTCGGGTTCGATGCCTGTTTGTTTAACAGATGCCTGACAGCGAGGTCTAATGTTCTTATCAACTTCGGGTTGAGCCGCCCTTCGGGTTCGATGCTTGTTTGTTTAACAGATGCCTGACGGTGAGGTCAGATGTTCTTCTCAACTTCGGGTTTAGCCGGTCTTTGGATTTGATGACTGTTTGTTTAACAGATGCTTGACAGTGAAGTCAAATGTTCATTTCAACTTCATGTTGAGCCGACCTTCGGGTTCGATGCCTGTTTGTTTAACAGATGCCTGACAGCGAGGTCATATGTTCCTCTCAACTTCGTTTTGAGCCGCCTTCGGGTTCGATGCATGTTTGTTTAACATATGCCTGACGGCGAGTTCAGATGATCTAATCAAGTTTGGGTTGAGCAGCCCATTGGGTTCGATGCCTGTTTGTTTAACAGTTGCATGACGGTGAGGTCAGGTGTTCTTCTCAACTTTGGGTTGAGCCGGCCTTTGGGTTCGATGCCTGTTTGTTTAACAGATGCCTGACAGCGAGGTCTAATGTTCTTATCAACTTCGGATTGAGCCGCCCTTCGGGTTCGATGCCTGTTTGTTTAACAGATGCCTGACGGTGAGGTCAGATGTTCTTCTAAACCTCGGGTTGAGCCGGTCTTTGGATTTGATGACTGTTTGTTTAACAGATGCTTGACAGTGAAGTCAAATGTTCCTTTCAACTTCATGTTGAGCCGACCTTCGGGTTCGTTTCCTGTTTGTTTAATAGATGCCTGACGGCGAGGTCAGATGTTCCTCTCAACTTCGTGTTGATTCGGCTTCGGGTTCGATGCATGTTTGTTTAACAGATGCCTGACGGCGAGTTCAGATGATCTAATCAAGTTTGGGTTGAGCAGCCCATTGGGTTCGATGCCTGTTTGTTTAACAGTTGAATGACGGTGAGGTCAGATGTTCTTCTAAACTTCGGGTTGAGTCGGCCTTCAAGTTCGATGCCTGTTTGTTTAACAGATGCGTGACAACGAGGTCTAATGTTCTTATCAACTTCGGGTTGAGCCGCCCTTCGGGTTTGATGCCTATTTGTTTAACAGATGCCTGACGGTGAGGTCATATGTTCTTCTCAACTTCGGGTTTAGCTGGTCTTCGGATTTGATGACTGTTTGTTTAACAGATGCTTGACAGTGAAGTCAAATGTTCCTTTCAACTTCATATTGAGCCGACGTTCGGGTTCGTTTCCTGTTTGTTTAACAGATGCCTGACGGCGAGGTTAGATGTTCCTCTCAACTTCGTGTAGATTCGGCTTCGGGTTCGATGCATGTTTGTTTAACAGATGCCTGATGGCGAGTTCAGATGATCTAATCAAGTTTGGGTTGAGCAGCCCATTGGGTTCGATGCCTGTTTGTTTAACAGTTGCATGACAGTGATGTCAGATGTTCTTCTAAACTTCGGGTTGAGCCGGCCTTCGGGTTCGATGCCTGTTTGTTTAACAGATGTCTGATAGCGAGGTCTAATGTTCTTATCAACTTCGTGTTGATCCGCCCTTCGGGTTCGATGCTTGTTTGTTTAACAGATGCCTGACGGTGAGGTCAGATGTTCTTCTCAACTTCGGGTTTAGCCGGTCTTTGGATTTGATGACTGTTTGTTTAACAGATGCTTGACAGTGAAGTCAAATGTTCCTTTCAACTTCATGTTGAGCCGACCTTCGGGTTCGATGCCTGTTTGTTTAACAGATGCCTGACAGCGAGGTCAGATGTTCCTCTCAACTTCGTTTTGAGCCGCCTTCGGGTTCGATGCATGTTTGTTTAACATATGCCTGACGGCGAGTTCAGATGATCTAATCAAGTTTGGGTTGAGCAGCCCATTGGGTTCGATGCCTAATTGTTTAACAGTTGCATGACGGTGAGGTCAGGTGTTCTTCTCAACTTCGGGTTGAGCCGGCCTTCGGGTTCGATGCCTGTTTGTTTAACAGATGCCTGACAGCGAGGTCTAATGTTCTTATCAACTTCGGATTGAGCCGCCCTTCGGGTTCGATGCCTGTTTGTTTAATAGATGCCTGACGGTGAGGTCAGATGTTCTTCTAAACTTCGGGTTGAGCCGGTCTTTGGATTTGATGACTGTTTGTTTAACAGATGCTTGACAGTGAAGTCAAATGTTCCTTTCAACTTAATGTTGAGCCGACCTTCGGGTTCGTTTCCTGTTTGTTTAACAGATGCCTGACGGCAAGGTCAAATGTTCCTCTCAACTCGTGTTGATTCGGCTTCGGGTTCGATGCATGTTTGTTTAACAGATGCCTGACGGCGAGTTCAGATGATCTAATCAAGTTTGGGTTGAGCAGCCCATTGGGTTCGATGCCTGTTTGTTTAACAGTTGAATGACGGTGAGGTCAGATGTTCTTCTAAACTTCGGGTTGAGCCGGCCTTCGGGTTCGATGCCTGTTTGTTTAACAGATGCGTGACAACGAGGTCTAATGTTCTTATCAACTTCGGGTTGAGCCGCCCTTCGGGTTCGATGCCTATTTGTTTAACAGATGCCTGACGGTGAGGTCATATGTTCTTCTCAACTTCGGGTTTAGCTGGTCTTCGGATTTGATGACTGTTTTTTTAACAGATGCTTGACAGTGAAGTCAAATGTTCCTTTCAACTTCATGTTGAGCCGACCTTCGGGTTCGTTGCCTGTTTGTTTAACAGATGCCTGACGGCGAGGTCAGAAGTTCCTCTCAACTTCGTGTTGATTCGGCTTCGGGTTCGATGCATGTTTGTTTAACAGATGCCTGATGGCGAGTTTAGATGATCTAATCGAGTTTGGGTTGAGCAGCCCATTGGGTTCGATGCCTGTTTGTTTAACAGTTGCATGACGGTGAGGTCAGATGTTGTTCTAAACTTCGGGTTGAGTCGGCTTTCGGGTTCGATGCCTGTTTGTTTAACAGATGCCTGACAGCGAGGTCTAATGTTCTTATCAACTTCGGGTTGTGCCGCCCTTCGGGTTCGATGCCTGTTTGTTTAACAGATGCTTGACGGTGAGGTCAGATGTTCTTCTCAACTTCGGGTTTAGCCGGTCTTTGGATTTGATGACTGTTTGTTTAACAGATGCTTGACAGTGAAGTCAAATGTTCCTTTCAACTTCATTTTGAGCCGACCTTCGGGTTCGATGCGTGTTTGTTTAAAAGATGCCTGACAGCGAGGTCAGATGTTCCTCTCAACTTCGTTTTGAGCCGCCTTCGGGTTCGATGAATGTTTGTTTAACATATTCCTGACGGCGAGTTCAGATGATCTAATCAAGTTTGGGTTGAGCAGCCCATTGGGTTCGATGCCTGTTTGTTTAACAGTTGCATGACGGTGAGGTCAGGTGTTCTTCTCAACTTCGGGTTGAGCCGGCCTTCGGGTTCGATGCCTGTTTGTTTAACAGATGCCTGACAGCGAGGTCTAATGTTCTTATCAACTTCGGATTGAGCCGCCCTTCGGGTTCGATGCCTGTTTGTTTAACAGATGCCTGACGGTGAGGTCAGATGTTCTTCTAAACTTCGGGTTGAGCCGGTCTTTAGATTTGATGACTGTTTGTTTAACAGATGCTTGACAGTGAAGTCAAATGTTCCTTTCAACTTCATGTTGATCCGACCTTCGGGTTCGTTTCCTGTTTGTTTAACAGATGCCTGACGGCGAGGTCAGATGTTCCTCTCAACTCGTTTTGATTCGGCTTCGGGTTCGATGCATGTTTGTTTAACAGATGCCTGACGGCGAGTTCAGATGATCTAATCAAGTTTGGGTTGAGCAGCCCATTGGGTTCGATGCCTGTATGTTTAACAGTTGAATGACGGTGAGGTCAGATGTTCTTCTAAACTTCGGGTTGAGCCGGCCTTCGGGTTCGATGCCTGTTTGTTTAACAGATGCGTGACAACGAGGTCTAATGTTCTTATCAACTTCGGGTTGAGCCGCCCTTCGGGTTCGATGCCTATTTGTTTAACAGATGCCTGACGGTGAGGTCATATGTTCTTCTCAACTTCGGGTTTAGCTGGTCTTCGGATTTGATGACTGTTTGTTTAACAGATGCTTGACAGTGAAGTCAAATGTTCCTTTCAACTTCATGTTGAGCCGACCTTCGGGTTCGTTGCCTGTTTGTTTAACAGATGCCTGACGGCGAGGTCAGAAGTTCCTCTTAACTTCGTGTTGATTCGGCTTCGGGTTCGATGCATGTTTGTTTAACAGATGCCTGATGGCGAGTTCAGATGATCTAATCGAGTTTGGGTTGAGCAGCCCATTGGGTTCGATGCCTGTTTGTTTAATAGTTGCATGACGGTGAGGACAGATGTTGTTCTAAACATCGGGTTGAGCCGGCCTTCGGGTTCGATGCCTGTTTGTTTAACAGATGCTTGACAGCGAGGTCTAATGTTCTTATCAACTTCGGGTTGAGCCGCCCTTCGGGTTCGATGCTTGTTTATTTAACAGATGCCTGACGGTGAGGTCAGATGTTCTTCTTAACTTCGGGTTTAGCCGGTCTTTGGATTTGATGACTGTTTGTTTAACAGATGCTTGACATGAAATCAAATGTTCCTTTCAACTTCATATTGAGCCGACCTTCGGGTTCGTTGCCTGTTTGTTTAACAGATGCCTGACGGCGAGGTCAGAAGTTCCTCTCAACTTCGTGTTGATTCGGCTTCGGGTTCGATGCATGTTTGTTTAACAGATGCCTGACGACGAGTTCAGATGATCTAATCAAGTTTGGGTTGAGCAGCCTATTGGGTTCGATGCCTGTTTGTTTAACAGTTGCATGACGGTGAGGTCAGATGTTCTTCTAAACTTCGGGTTGAGCCGGCCTTCGGGTTCGATGCCTGTTTGTTTATTAGATGCCTGACAGCGAGGTCTAATGTTCTTATCAACTTCGGGTTGAGCCGCCCTTCGGGTTCGATGCCTGTTTGATTAACAGATTCCTGAGGGTGAGGTCAGATGTTCTTCTAATCTTCGGGTTGAGCCGGTCTTTAGATTTGATGACTGTTTGTTTAACAGATGCTTGACAGTGAAGTCAAATGTTCCTTTCAACTTCATGTTGATCCGACCTTCGGGTTCGTTTCCTGTTTGTTTAACAGATGCCTGACGGCGAGGTCAGATGTTCCTCTCAACTCGTTTTGATTCGGCTTCGGGTTCGATGCATGTTTGTTTAACAGATGCCTGACGGCGAGTTCAGATGATCTAATCAAGTTTGGGTTGAGCAGCCCATTGGGTTCGATGCCTGTATGTTTAACAGTTGAATGACGGTGAGGTCAGATGTTCTTCTAAACTTCGGGTTGAGCCGGCCTTCGGGTTCGATGCCTGTTTGTTTAACAGATGCGTGACAACGAGGTCTAATGTTCTTATCAACTTTGGGTTGAGCCGCCCTTCGGGTTCGATGCCTATTTGTTTAACAGATGCCTGACGGTGAGGTCATATGTTCTTCTCAACTTCGGGTTTAGCTGGTCTTCGGATTTGATGACTGTTTGTTTAACAGATGCTTGACAGTGAAGTCAAATGTTCCTTTCAACTTCATGTTGAGCCGACCTTCGGGTTCGTTGCCTGTTTGTTTAACAGATGCCTGACGGCGAGGTCAGAAGTTCCTCTCAACTTCGTGTTGATTCGGCTTCGGGTTCGATGCATGTTTGTTTAACAGATGCCTGATGGCGAGTTCAGATGATCTAATCGAGTTTGGGTTGAGCATCCCATTGGGTTCGATGCCTGTTTGTTTAATAGTTGCATGACGGTGAGGTCAGATGTTGTTCTAAACTTCGGGTTGAGCCGGCCTTCGGGTTCGATGCCTGTTTGTTTAACAGATGCTTGACAGCGAGGTCTAATGTTCTTATCAACTTCGGGTTAAGCCGCCCTTCGGGTTCGATGCTTGTTTGTTTAACAGATGCCGGACGGTGAGGTCAGATGTTCTTCTCAACTTCGGGTTTAGCCGGTCTTTGGATTTGATGACTGTTTGTTTAACAGATGCTTGACATGAAATCAAATGTTCCTTTCAACTTCATGTTGAGCCGACCTTCGGGTTCGTTGCCTGTTTGTTTAACAGATGCCTGACGGCGAGGTCAGAAGTTCCTCTCAACTTCGTGTTGATTCGGCTTCGGGTTCGATGCATGTTTGTTTAACAGATGCCTGACGACGAGTTCAGATGATCTAATCAAGTTTGGGTTGAGCAGCCTATTGGGTTCGATGCCTGTTTGTTTAACAGTTGCATGACGGTGAGGTCAGATGTTCTTCTAAACTTCGGGTTGAGCCGGCCTTCGGGTTCGATGCCTGTTTGTTTATTAGATGCCTGACAGCGAGGTCTAATGTTCTTATCAACTTCGGGTTGAGCCGCCCTTCGGGTTCGATGCCTGTTTGATTAACAGATGCCTGAGGGTGAGGTCAGATGTTCTTCTAAACTTCGGGTTGAGCCGGTCTTTGGATTTGATGACTGTTTGATTAACAGATGCTTGACAGTGAAGTCAAATGTTCCTTTCAACTTCATGTTGAGCCGACCTTCGGGTTCGTTGCCTATTTGTTTAACAGATGCCTGACGGCGAGGTCAGAAGTTCCTCTCAACTTTCTTGTTGATTCGGCTATGGGTTCGATGCATGTTTGTTTAACAGATGCCTGACGGCGAGTTCAGATGATCTAATCAAGTTTGGGTTGAGCAGCCCATTGGGTTCGATGCCTGTTTGTTTAACAGTTGCATGACGGTGAGGTCAGATGTTCTTCTCAACTTCGGGTTGAGCCGGCCTTTGGGTTCGATGCCTGTTTGTTTAACAGATGCCTGACAGCGAGGTCTAATGTTCTTATCAACTTCGGATTGAGCCACCCTTCGGGTTCGATGCCTGTTTGTTTAACAGATGCCTGACGGTGAGGTCAGATGTTCTTCTAAACTTCGGGTTAAGCCAGGCTTTGGATTTGATGATTTTTTGATTAACAGATGTTTGACAGTGAAGTCAAATGTTCCTTTCAACTTCATGTTGAGCCGACCTTCGGGTTCGTTGCCTGTTTGTTTAACAGATGCCTGACAGCGAGGTCAGATGTTCTTCTCAACTTCGTGTTGATTTGGCTTCGGGTTCGATGCATGTTTGTTTAACAGATGCCTGACGGCGAGTTCATATGATCTAATCAAGTTTGGGTTTAGCAGCCCATTGGGTTCGATGTCTGTTTGTTTAACAGTTGCATGACGGTGAGGTCAGATGTTCTTCTAAACTTCGGGTTGAGCCGGCCTTCGGGTTCGATGCCTGTTTGTTTAACAGATGCCTGACAGCGAGGTCTAATGTTCTTATCAACTTCGGGTTGAGACGCCCTTCGGGTTCGATGCCTATTTGTTTAACAGATGCCTGACGGCGAGTTCAGGTGTTCTTCTAAACTTCGGGTTGAGCCGGTCTTTGGATTTGATGACTGTTTGTTTAACAGATGCTTGACAGTGAAGTCAAATGTTCCTTTCAACTTCATGTTGAGCCGACCTTCGGGTTCGATGCCTGTTTGTTTAACAGATGCCTGACGGCGAGGTCAGATGTTCCTCTCAACTTCGTGTTGAGCCGCCTTCGGGTTCGATGCATGTTTGATTAACAGATGCCTGACGGCGAGTTCAGATGATCTAATCAAGTTTGGGTTGAGCAGCCCATTGGGTTCGATGCCTGTTTGTTTAACAGTTGAATGACGGTGAGGTCCGATGTTCTTCTCAACTTTGGGTTGAGCCGGCCTTTGGGTTCGATGCCTGTTTGTTTAACAGATGCCTGACAGCGAGGTCTAATGTTCTTATCAACTTCGGATTGAGCCGCCCTTCGGGTTCGATGCCTGTTTGTTTAACAGATGCCTGACGGTGAGGTCAGATGTTCTTCTAAACTTCGGGTTGAGCCGGGCTTTGGATTTGATGATTTTTTTATTAACAGATGCTTGACAGTGAAGTCAAATGTTCCTTTCAACTTCATGTTGAGCCGACCTTCGGGTTCGTTGCATGTTTGTTTAACAGATGCCTGACGGCGAGGTCAGAAGTTCCTCTCAACTTCGTGTTGATTCGGCTTCGGGTTCGATGCATGTTTGTTTAACAGATGCCTGACGATGAGTTCAGATGATCTAATCAAGTTTGGGTTGAGCAGCCTATTGGGTTCGATGCCTGTTTGTTTAACAGTTGCATGACGGTGAGGTCAGATGTTCTTCTAAACTTCGGGTTGAGCCGGCCTTCGGGTTCGATGCCTGTTTGTTTATTAGATGCCTGACAGCGAGGTCTAATGTTCTTATCAACTTCAGGTTGAGCCGCCCTTCGGGTTCGATGCCTGTTTGATTAGCAGATGCCTGAGGGTGAGGTCAGATGTTCTTCTAAACTTCGGGTTGAGCCGGTCTTTGGATTTGATGACTGTTTGATTAACAGATGCTTGACAGTGAAGTCAAATGTTCCTTTCAACTTCATGTTGAGCCGACCTTCGGGTTCGTTGCCTATTTGTTTAACAGATGCCTGACGGCGAGATCAGAAGTTCCTCTCAACTTTCGTGTTGATTCGGCTATGGGTTCGATGCATGTTTGTTTAACAGATGCCTGACGGCGAGTTCAGATGATCTAATCAAGTTTGGGTTGAGCAGCCCATTGGGTTCGATGCCTGCTTGTTTAACAGTTGCATGACGGTGAGGTCAGATGTTCTTCTAAACTTCGGGTTGAGCCGGCCTTCGGGTTCGATGCCAGTTTGTTTAATAGATGCCTGACAGCGAGGTCTAGTGTTCTTATCAACTTCGGGTTGAGCCGCCCTTCGGGTTCGATGCTTGTTTGTTTAATAGATGCCTGACGGTGAGGTCAGATGTTCTTTTCAAGTTCGGGTTTAGCCGGTCTTTGGATTTGATGACTGTTTGTTTAACAGATGCTTGACAGTGAAGTCAAATGTTCCTTTCAACTTCATGTTGAGCCGACCTTCGGGTTCGATGCCTGTTTGTTTAACAGATGCCTGAGAGCAAGGTCAGATGTTCCTCTCAACTTCGTGTTGAGCCGACCTTCGGGTTCGATGCATGTTTGTTCAACAGATGCCTGACAGCGAGGTCAAATGATCTAATCAACTTCGGGTTTGGCCGCACTTCGGGTTCGATGCCTGTTTGTTTAACAGATTCTTGACAACGAGGTCTAATGTTCTTATCAACTTCGGGTTGAGCCGCCCTTCGGGTTCGATGCCTGTTTGTTTAACAGATGCCTGACGGTGAGGTCAGATGTTCTTCTCAACTTCGGGTTTAGCCGGTGTTCGGATTTGATGACTGTTTGTTTAACAGATGCTTGATAGTGAAGTCAAATGTTCCTTTCAACTTCATGTTGAGACGACCTTCGGGTTCGATGCCTGTTTGTTTAACAGATGCCTGACGGCGAGGTCAGATCTTCCTCTCGACTTCGTGTTGACCCGGCCATCGGGTTCGATGCATGTTTGTTCAACAGATGCCTGACCGTGAGGTCAGATGATCTAATCAACTTCGGGTTGGGCCGTACTTCGGGTTCGATGCCTGTTTGTTTAAAAGATGCCTGATAGCGAGGTCTAATGTTCTTATCAACTTCGGGTTGAGCCGCCCTTCGGGTTCGATGCCTGTTTGTTTAGCAGATGCCTGACAGCGAAGTCTAATGTTCTTATCAACTTCGGGTTAGGCCGCCCTTCGGGTTCGATGCCTGTTTGTTTAACAGATGCCTGACGGTGAGGTCAGATGTTCTTCTCAACTTCGGGTTTAGCCGGTCTTCGGATTTGATGACTGTTTGTTTAACAGATGCTTGACAGTGAAGTCAAATGTTCCTTTCAACTTCATGTTGAGCCGACCTTCGGGTTCGATGCGTGTTTGTTTAACAGATGCCTGACAGCGAGGTCAGATGTTCCTCTCAACTTCGTGTTGACCCTGTCTTCGGGTTCGATGCATGTTTGTTCAACAGATGCCTGACCGTGAGGTCAGATGATCTAATCAACTTCGGGTTGGGCCGTACTTCGGGTTCGATGCCTGTTTGTTTAAAAGATGCCTGATAGCGAGGTCTAATGTTCTTATCAACTTCGGGTTGAGCCGCCCTTCGGGTTCGATGCCTGTTTGTTTAGCAGATGCCTGACAGCGAAGTCTAATGTTCTTATCAACTTCGGGTTAGGCCGCCCTTCGGGTTCGATGCCTGTTTGTTTAACAGATGCCTGACGGTGAGGTCAGATGTTCTTCTCAACTTCGGGTTTAGACGGTCTTCGGATTTAATGACTGTTTTTTAAACGGATGCTTGACAGTGAAGTCAAATGTTCCTTTCAACTTCATGTTGAGCCAACCTTCGGGTTCGATGCCTGTTTGTTTAACAAATGCCTGACGGCGAGGTCAGATGTTTCTCTCAACTTCGTGTTGAGCCGGCCTTCGGGTTCGACGCATGTTTGTTTAACAGATGCCTGAAGGTGAGTCAGATCATCTAATCAACTTCGATTTGAGCCGCCCTTCGGGTTCGATGCCTGTTTGTTTAACAGATGCCTGACGGTGTGGTCAAATTTTCTTCTCAACTTCGAGTTGAGCCGGTCTTCGGATTTGATGACAGTTTGTTTAACAGATGCTTGACAATGAAGTCAAATGTTCCTTTCAACTTCATGTTGAGCCGACCTTCGGGTTCAATGCCTGTTTGTTTAACTGATGCTTGACGGCGAGGTCAGATTTTCCTCTCAACTTCGTGTTGACCCGACCATCGGGTTCGATGCATGTTTGTTCAACAGATGCCTGACGGTGAGGTCAGATGATCTAATCAACTTCGGGTTGGGCCGCACTTCGGGTTCGATGCCTGTTTGTTTAAAAGATGCCTGATAGCGAGGTCTAATGTTCTTATCAACTTCGGGTTGAGCCGCCCTTCGGGTTCGATGCCTGTTTGTTTAGCAGATGCTTGACGGTGAGGTCAGATGTTCTACTCAACTTCGGGTTTAGACGGTCTTCGGATTTGATGAGTGTTTGTTAAACAGATGCTTGACAGTGAAGTCAAATGTTCCTTTCAACTTCATGTTGATCCAACCTTCGGGTTCGATGCCTGTTTGTTTAACAGATGCCTGACGGCGAGGTCAGATGTTGCTCTCAACTTCGTGTTGAGCCGGCCTTTGGGTTCGATGCATGTTTGTTTAACAGATGCCTGACAGAGAGTTCAGATGATCTAATCAAGTTTGGGTTGAGCAGCCCATTGGGTTCGATGCCTGTTTGTTTAACAGTTGCATGACGGTGAGGTCAGATGTTCTTCTCAACTTCGGGTTGAGCCGGCCTTTGGGTTCGATGCCTGTTTGTTTAACAGATGCCTGACGGTGAGGTCAGATGTTCTTCTAAACTTCGGGTTGAGCCGGGCTTTGGATTTGATGATTTTTTGATTAACAGATGCTTGACAGTGAAGTCAAATGTTCCTTTCAACTTCATGTTGAGACAACCTTCGGGTTCGATGCTTGTTTGTTTAACAGATGCCTGACGGCGAGGTCAGATGTTCCTCTCAACTTCGTGTTGATTTGGCTTCGGGTTCGAAGCATGTTTTTTTAACAGATGCCTGACGGCGAGTTCATATGATCTAATCAAATTTGGGTTGAGCAGCCCATTGGGTTCGATGCCTGTTTGTTTAACAGTTGCATGACAGTGAGGTCAGATGTTCTTCTAAACTTCGGGTTGAGCCGGCCTTCGGGTTCGATGCCTGTTTGTTTAACAGATGCCTGACAGCGAGGTCTAATGTTCTTATCAACTTCGGGCTGAGCCGCCCTTCGGGTTCGATGCCTATTTGTTTAACAGATGCCTGACGGTGAGTTCAGGTGTTCTTCTAAACTTCGGGTTGAGCCGGTCTTTGGATTTGATGACTGATTGTTTAACAGATGCTTGACAGTGAAGTCAAATGTTCCTTTCAACTTCATGTTGAGCCGACCTTCGGGTTCGATGCCTGTTTGTTTAACAGATGCCTGACGGCGAGGTCAGATGTTCCTCTCAACTTCGTGTTGAGCCGCCTTCGGGTTCGATGCATGTTTGATTAACAGATGCCTGACGGCGAGTTCAGATGATCTAATCAAGTTTGGGTTGAGCAGCCCTTCGGGTTCGATGCTTGTTTGTTTAATAGATGTCTGACGGTGAGGTCAGATGTTCTTCTCAAGTTCGGGTTTAGCCGGTCTTTGGATTTGATGACTGTTTGTTTAACAGATGCTTGACAGTGAAGTCAAATGTTCCTTTCAACTTCATGTTGAGCCGACCTTCGGGTTCGATGCCTGTTTGTTTAACAGATGCCTGACAGCGAGGTCAGATGTTCCTCTCAACTTCGTGTTGAGCCGACCTTCGGGTTCGATGCATGTTTGTTCAACAGATGCCTGACAGCGAGGTCAAATGATCTAATCAACTTCGGGTTTGGCCGCACTTCGGGTTCGATGCCTGTTTGTTTAACAGATGCTTGACAACGAGGTCTAATGTTCTTATCAACTTCGGGTTGAGCCGCCCTTCGGGTTCGATGCCTGTTTGTTTAACAGATGCCTGACGGTGAGGTCAGATGTTCTTCTCAACTTCGGGTTTAGTCGGTGTTCGGATTTGATGACTGTTTGTTTAACAGATGCTTGATAGTGAAGTCAAATGTTCCTTTCAACTTCATGTTGAGACGACCTTCGGGTTCGATGCCTATTTGTTTAACAGATGCCTGACGGCGAGGTCAGATCTTCCTCTCAACTTCGTGTTGACCCGGCCATCGGGTTCGATGCATATTTGTTCAACAGATGCCTGACGGTAAGGTCAAATGATCTAATCAACTTCGGGTTGGGCCGTACTTCGGGTTCGATGCCTGTTTGTTTAAAAGATGCCTGATAGCAAGGTCTAATGTTCTTATCAACTTCGGGTTGAGCCGCCCTTCGGGTTCGATGCCTGTTTGTTTAGCATATGCCTGACAGCGAAGTCTAATGTTCTTATCAACTTCGGGTTAGGCCGCCCTTCGGGTTCGATGCCTGTTTGTTTAACAGATGCCTGACGGTGAGGTCAGATGTTCTTCTCAACTTCGGGTTTAGCCGGTCTTCAGATTTGATGACTGTTTGTTTAACAGATGCTTGACAGTGAAGTCAAATGTTCCTTTCAACTTCATGTTGAGCCGACCTTCGGGTTCGATGCGTGTTTGTTTAACAGATGCCTGACAGCGAGGTCAGATGTTCCTCTCAACTTCGTGTTGACCCTGTCTTCGGGTTCGATGCATGTTTGTTCAACAGATGCCTGACGGCGAGGTCAGATGATCTAATCAACTTCGGGTTGGGCCGCACTTCGGGTTCGATGCCTGTTTGTTTAACAGATGCCTGACGGTGAGGTCAGATGTTCTTCTCAACTTCGGGTTTAGACGGTCTTCGGATTTAATGACTGTTTTTTAAACGGATGCTTGACAGTGAAGTCAAATGTTCCTTTCAACTTCATGTTGAGCCAACCTTCGGGTTCGATGCCTGTTTGTTTAACAGATGCCTGACGGCGAGGTCAGATGTTTCTCTCAACTTCGTGTTGAGCCGGCCTTCGGGTTCGACGCATGTTTGTTTAACAGATGCCTGAAGGTGAGTCAGATCATCTAATCAACTTCGATTTGAGCCGCCCTTCGGGTTCGATGCCTGTTTGTTTAACAGATGCCTGACGGTGAGGTCAAATATTCTTCTCAACTTCGAGTTGAGCCGGTCTTCGGATTTGATGACAGTTTGTTTAACAGATGCTTGACAATGAAGTCAAATGTTCCTTTCAACTTCATGTTGAGCCGACCTTCGGGTTCAATGCTTGTTTGTTTAACTGATGCTTGACGGGGAGGTCAGATCTTCCTCTCAACTTCGTGTTGACCCGGCCATCGGGTTCGATGCATGTTTGTTCAACAGATGCCTGACGGTGAGGTCAGATGATCTAATCAACTTCGGGTTGGGCCGCACTTCGGGTTCGATGCCTGTTTGTTTAAAAGATGCCTGATAGTGAGGTCTAATGTTCTTATCAACTTCGGGTTGAGCCGCCCTTCGGGTTCGATGCCTGTTTGTTTAGCAGATGCTTGACGGTGAGGTCAGATGTTCTACTCAACTTCGGGTTTAGACGGTCTTCGGATTTGATGAGTGTTTGTTAAACAGATGCTTGACAGTGAAGTCAAATGTTCCTTTCAACTTCATGTTGATCCAACCTTCGGGTTCGATGCCTGTTTGTTTAACAGATGCCTGACGGCGAGGTCAGATGTTGCTTTCAACTTCGTGTTGAGCCGGCCTTTGGGTTCGATGCATGTTTGTTTAACAGATGCCTGACGGAGAGTTCAGATGATCTAATCAAGTTTGGGTTGAGCAGCCCATTGGGTTCGATGCCTGTTTGTTTAACAGTTGCATGACGTTGAGGTCAGATGTTCTTCTCAACTTCGGGTTGAGCCGGCCTTTGGGTTCGATGCCTGTTTGTTTAACAGATGCCTGACAGCGAGGTCTAATGTTCTTATCAACTTCGGATTGAGCCGCCCTTCTGGTTCGATGCCTGTTTGTTTAACAGATGCCTGACGGTGAGGTCAGATGTTCTTCTAAACTTCGGGTTGAGCCGGGCTTTGGATTTGATGATTTTTTGATTAACAGATGCTTGACAGTGAAGTCAAATGTTCCTTTCAACTTCATGTTGAGACAACCTTCGGGTTCGATGCCTGTTTGTTTAACAGATGCCTGACGGCGAGGTCAGATGTTCCTCTCAACTTCGTGTTGATTTGGCTTCGGGTTCGATGCATGTTTGTTTAACAGATTCCTGACGGCGAGTTCATATGATCTAATCAAGTTTGGGTTGAGCAGCCCATTGGGTTCGATGCCTGTTTGTTTAACAGTTGCATGACGGTGAGGTCAGATGTTCTTCTAAACTTCGGGTTGAGCCGGCCTTCGGGTTCGATGCCTGTTTGTTTAACAGATGCCTGACAGCGAGGTCTAATGTTCTTATCAACTTCGGGTTGAGCCGCCCTTCGGGTTCGATGCCTATTTGTTTAACAGATGCCTGTCGACGAGTTCAGGTGTTCTTCTAAACTTCGGGTTGAGCCGGTCTTTGGATTTGATGACTGTTTGTTTAACAGATGCTTGACAGTGAAGTCAAATGTTCCTTTCAACTTCATGTTGAGCCGACCTTCGGGTTCGATGCCTGTTTGTTTAACAGATGCCTGACGGCGAGGTCAGATGTTCCTCTCAACTTCGTGTTGAGCCGCCTTTGGGTTCGATGCATGTTTGATTAACAGATGCCTGACGGCGAGTTCAGATGATCTAATCAAGTTTGGGTTGAGCAGCCCATTGGGTTCGATGCCTGTTTGTTTAACAGTTGCATGACGGTGAGGTCAGATGTTCTTATCAACTTCGGGTTGAGCCGGCCTTTGGGTTCGATGCCTGTTTGTTTAACAGATGCCTGACAGCAAGGTCTAATGTTCTTATCAACTTCGGATTGAGCCGCCCTTCGGGTTCGATGCCTGTTTGTTTAACAGATGCCTGACGGTGAGGTCAGATGTTCTTCTAAACTTCGGGTTGAGCCGGGCTTTGGATTTGATGATTTTTTTATTAACAGATGCTTGACAGTGAAGTCAAATGTTCCTTTCAACTTCATGTTGAGCCGACCTTCGGGTTCGTTGCCTGTTTGTTTAACAGATGTCTGACGGCGAGGTTAGAAGTTCTTCTCAACTTCGTGTTGATTCGGCTTCGGGTTCGATGCATGTTTGTTTAACAGATGCCTGACGACGAGTTCAGATGATCTAATCAAGTTTGGGTTGAGCAGCCTATTGGGTTCGATGCCTGTTTGTTTAACAGTTGCATGACGGTGAGGTCAGATGTTCTTCTAAACTTCGGGTTGAGCCGGCCTTCGGGTTCGATGCCTGTTTGTTTATTAGATGCCTGACAGCGAGGTCTAGTGTTCTTATAAACTTCGGGTTGAGCCGCCCTTCGGGTTCGATGCCTGTTTGATTAACAGATGCCTGAGGGTGAGGTCAGATGTTCTTCTAAACTTCGGGTTGAGCCGGTCTTTGGATTTGATGACTGTTTGATTAACAGATGCTTGACAGTGAAGTCAAATGTTCCTTTCAACTTCATGTTGAGCCGACCTTCGGGTTCGTTGCCTATTTGTTTAACAGATGCCTGACGGCGAGGTCAGAAGTTCCTCTCAACTTTCGTGTTGATTCGGCTACGGGTTCGATGCATGTTTGTTTAACAGATGCCTGACGGCGAGTTCAGATGATCTAATCAAGTTTGGGTTGAGCAGCCCATTGGGTTCGATGCCTGTTTGTTTAACAGTTGCATGACGGTGAGGTCAGATGTTCTTCTAAACTTCGGGTTGAGCCGGCCTTCGGGTTCGATGCCTGTTTGTTTAACAGATGCCTGACAGCGAGGTCTAATGTTCTTATCAACTTCGGGTTGAGCCGCCCTTCGGGTTCGATGCCTGTTTGTTTAACAGATGCCTGACGGTGAGGTCAGATGTTCTTCTCAACTTCGGGTTTAGCCGGTCTTCGGATTTGATGACTGTTTGTTTAACAGATGCTTGACAGTGAAGTCAAATGTTCCTTTCAACTTCATGTTGAGCCGACCTTCGGGTTCGATGCGTGTTTGTTTAACAGATGCCTGACAGCGAGGTCAGATGTTCCTCTCAACTTCGTGTTGACCCTGTCTTCGGGTTCGATGCATGTTTGTTCAACAGATGCCTGACGGCGAGGTCAGATGATCTAATCAACTTCGGGTTGGGCCGCACTTCGGGTTCGATGCCTGTTTGTTTAACAGATGCCTGACGGTGAGGTCAAATGTTCTTCTCAACTTCGGGTTTAGACGGTCTTCGGATTTAATGACTGTTTTTTAAACGGATGCTTGACAGTGAAGTCAAATGTTCCTTTCAACTTCATGTTGAGCCAACCTTCGGGTTCGATGCCTGTTTGTTTAACAGATGCCTGACGGCGAGGTCAGGTGTTTCTCTCAACTTCGTGTTGAGCCGGCCTTCGGGTTCGACGCATGTTTGTTTAACAGATGCCTGAAGGTGAGTCAGATCATCTAATCAACTTCGATTTGAGCCGCCCTTCGGGTTCGATGCCTGTTTGTTTAACAGATGCCTGACGGTGAGGTCAAATTTTCTTCTCAACTTCGAGTTGAGCCGGTCTTCGGATTTGATGACAGTTTGTTTAACAGATGCTTGACAATGAAGTCAAATGTTCCTTTCAACTTCATGTTGAGCCGACCTTCGGGTTCAATGCTTGTTTGTTTAACTGATGCTTGACGGGGAGGTCAGATCTTCCTCTCAACTTCGTGTTGACCCGGCCATCGGGTTCGATGCATGTTTGTTCAACAGATGCCTGACGGTGAGGTCAGATGATCTAATCAACTTCGGGTTGGGCCGCACTTCGGGTTCGATGCCTGTTTGTTTAAAAGATGCCTGATAGTGAGGTCTAATGTTCTTATCAACTTCGGGTTGAGCCGCCCTTCGGGTTCGATGCCTGTTTGTTTAGCAGATGCTTGACGGTGAGGTCAGATGTTCTACTCAACTTCGGGTTTAGACGGTCTTCGGATTTGATGAGTGTTTGTTAAACAGATGCTTGACAGTGAAGTCAAATGTTCCTTTCAACTTCATGTTGATCCAACCTTCGGGTTCGATGCCTGTTTGTTTAACAGATGCCTGACGGCGAGGTCAGATGTTGCTCTCAACTTCGTGTTGAGCCGGCCTTTGGGTTCGATGCATGTTTGTTTAACAGATGCCTGACGGAGAGTTCAGATGATCTAATTAAGTTTGGGTTGAGCAGCCCATTGGGTTCGATGCCTGTTTGTTTAACAGTTGCATGACGGTGAGGTCAGATGTTCTTCTCAACTTCGGGTTGAGCCGGCCTTTGGGTTCGATGCCTGTTTGTTTAACAGATGCCTGACAGCGAGGTCTAATGTTCTTATCAACTTCGGATTGAGCCGCCCTTCGGGTTCGATGCCTGTTTGTTTAACAGATGCCTGACGGTGAGGTCAGATGTTCTTCTAAACTTCGGGTTGAGCCGGGCTTTGGATTTGATGATTTTTTGATTAACAGATGCTTGACAGTGAAGTCAAATGTTCCTTTCAACTTCATGTTGAGACAACCTTCGGGTTCGAT
Organism: Lathyrus sativus; assembly: GCA_963859935.3. NCBI lineage: Eukaryota > Viridiplantae > Streptophyta > Magnoliopsida > Fabales > Fabaceae > Lathyrus > Lathyrus sativus. Next base: position 126,398 of record CAWUDS030000591.1, on the reverse strand, counting down.
GCCTGTTTGTTTAACAGATGCCTGACGGCGAGGTCAGATGTTCCTCTCAACTTCGTGTTGATTTGGCTTCGGGTTCGATGCATGTTTGTTTAACAGATTCCTGACGGCGAGTTCATATGATCTAATCAAGTTTGGGTTGAGCAGCCCATTGGGTTCGATGCCTGTTTGTTTAACAGTTGCATGACGGTGAGGTCAGATGTTCTTCTAAACTTCGGGTTGAGCCGGCCTTCGGGTTCGATGCCTGTTTGTTTAACAGATGCCTGACAGCGAGGTCTAATGTTCTTATCAACTTCGGGTTGAGCCGCCCTTCGGGTTCGATGCCTATTTGTTTAACAGATGCCTGTCGACGAGTTCAGGTGTTCTTCTAAACTTCGGGTTGAGCCGGTCTTTGGATTTGATGACTGTTTGTTTAACAGATGCTTGACAGTGAAGTCAAATGTTCCTTTCAACTTCATGTTGAGCCGACCTTCGGGTTCGATGCCTGTTTGTTTAACAGATGCCTGACGGCGAGGTCAGATGTTCCTCTCAACTTCGTGTTGAGCCGCCTTTGGGTTCGATGCATGTTTGATTAACAGATGCCTGACGGCGAGTTCAGATGATCTAATCAAGTTTGGGTTGAGCAGCCCATTGGGTTCGATGCCTGTTTGTTTAACAGTTGCATGACGGTGAGGTCAGATGTTCTTATCAGCTTCGGGTTGAGCCGGCCTTTGGGTTCGATGCCTGTTTGTTTAACAGATGCCTGACAGCAAGGTCTAATGTTCTTATCAACTTCGGATTGAGCCGCCCTTCGGGTTCGATGCCTGTTTGTTTAACAGATGCCTGACGGTGAGGTCAGATGTTCTTCTAAACTTCGGGTTGAGCCGGGCTTTGGATTTGATGATTTTTTGATTAACAGATGCTTGACAGTGAAGTCAAATGTTCCTTTCAACTTCATGTTGAGACAACCTTCGGGTTCGATGCCTGTTTGTTTAACAGATGCCTGACGGCGAGGTCAGATGTTCCTCTCAACTTCGTGTTGATTTGGCTTCGGGTTCGATGCATGTTTGTTTAACAGATTCCTGACGGCGAGTTCATATGATCTAATCAAGTTTGGGTTGAGCAGCCCATTGGGTTCGATGCCTGTTTGTTTAACAGTTGCATGACGGTGAGGTCAGATGTTCTTCTAAACTTCGGGTTGAGCCGGCCTTCGGGTTCGATGCCTGTTTGTTTAACAGATGCCTGACAGCGAGGTCTAATGTTCTTATCAACTTCGGGTTGAGCCGCCCTTCGGGTTCGATGCCTATTTGTTTAACAGATGCCTGTCGACGAGTTCAGGTATTCTTCTAAACTTCGGGTTGAGCCGGTCTTTGGATTTGATGACTGTTTGTTTAACAGATGCTTGACAGTGAAGTCAAATGTTCCTTTCAACTTCATGTTGAGCCGACCTTCGGGTTCGATGCCTGTTTGTTTAACAGATGCCTGACGGCGAGGTCAGATGTTCCTCTCAACTTCGTGTTGAGCCGCCTTTGGGTTCGATGCATGTTTGATTAACAGATGCCTGACGGCGAGTTCAGATGATCTAATCAAGTTTGGGTTGAGCAGCCCATTGGGTTCGATTCCTGTTTGTTTAACAGTTGCATGACGGTGAGGTCAGATGTTCTTATCAACTTCGGGTTGAGCCGGCCTTTGGGTTCGATGCCTGTTTGTTTAACAGATGCCTGACAGCAAGGTCTAATGTTCTTATCAACTTCGGATTGAGCCGCCCTTCGGGTTCGATGCCTGTTTGTTTAACAGATGCCTGACGGTGAGGTCAGATGTTCTTCTAAACTTCGGGTTGAGCCGGGCTTTGGATTTGATGATTTTTTTATTAACAGAAGCTTGACAGTGAAGTCAAATGTTCCTTTCAACTTCATGTTGAGCCGACCTTCGGGTTCGTTGCCTGTTTGTTTAACAGATGTCTGACGGCGAGGTTAGAAGTTCCTCTCAACTTCGTGTTGATTCGGCTTCGGGTTCGATGCATGTTTGTTTAACAGATGCCTGACGACGAGTTCAGATGATCTAATCAAGTTTGGGTTGAGCAGCCTATTGGGTTCGATGCCTGTTTGTTTAACAGTTGCATGACAGTGAGGTCAGATGTTCTTCTAAACTTCGGGTTGAGCCGGCCTTCGGGTTCGATGCCTGTTTGTTTATTAGATGCCTGACAGCGAGGTCTAGTGTTCTTATAAACTTCGGGTTGAGCCGCCCTTCGGGTTCGATGCCTGTTTGATTAACAGATGCCTGAGGGTGAGGTCAGATGTTCTTCTAAACTTCGGGTTGAGCCGGTCTTTGGATTTGCTGACTGTTTGATTAACAGATGCTTGACAGTGAAGTCAAATGTTCCTTTCAACTTCATGTTGAGCCGACCTTCGGGTTCGTTGCCTATTTGTTTAACAGATGCCTGACGGCGAGGTCAGAAGTTCCTCTCAACTTTCGTGTTGATTCGGCTACGGGTTCGATGCATGTTTGTTTAACAGATGCCTGACGGCGAGTTCAGATGATCTAATCAAGTTTGGGTTGAGCAGCCCATTGGGTTCGATGCCTGTTTGTTTAACAGTTGCATGACGGTGAGGTCAGATGTTCTTCTAAACTTCGGGTTGAGCCGGCCTTCGGGTTCGATGCCAGTTTGTTTAATAGATGCCTGACAGCGAGGTCTTGTGTTCTTATCAACTTCGGGTTGAGTCGCCCTTCGGGTTCGATGCTTGTTTGTTTAATAGATACCTGACAGTGAGGTCAGATGTTCTTCTCAAGTTCGGGTTTAGCCGGTCTTTGGATTTGATGACTGTTTGTTTAACAGATGCTTGACAGTGAAGTCAAATGTTCCTTTCAAATTCATGTTGAGCCGACCTTCGGGTTCGATGCCTGTTTGTTTAACAGATGCCTGACAGCGAGGTCAGATGTTCCTCTCAACTTCGTGTTGAGCCGACCTTCGGGTTCGATGCATGTTTGTTCAACAGATGCCTGACAGCGAAGTCTAATGTTCTTATCAACTTCGGGTTAGGCCGCCCTTCGGGTTCGATGCCTGTTTGTTTAACAGATGCCTGACGGTGAGGTCAGATGTTCTTCTCAACTTCGGGTTTAGCCGGTCTTTGGATTTGATGACTGTTTGTTTAACAGATGCTTGACAGTGAAGTCAAATGTTCCTTTCAACTTCATGTTGAGCTGACCTTCGGGTTCGATGCGTGTTTGTTTAACAGATGCCTGACAGCGAGGTCAGATGTTCCTCTCAACTTCGTGTTGACCCTGTCTTCGGGTTCGATGCATGTTTGTTCAACAGATGCCTGACGGTGAGTCAGATGATCTAATCAACTTCGATTTGAGCCGCCCTTCGGGTTCGCTGCCTGTTTGTTTAACAGATGCCTGACGGTGAGGTCAAATTTTCTTCTCAACTTCGAGTTGAGCCGGTCTTCGGATTTGATGACAGTTTGTTTAACAGATGCTTGACAATGAAGTCAAATGTTCCTTTCAACTTCATGTTGAGCCGACCTTCGGGTTCAATGCCTGTTTGTTTAACTGATGCTTGACGGCGAGGTCAGATCTTCCTCTCAACTTCGTGTTGACCCGGCCATCGGGTTCGATGCATGTTTGTTCAACAGATGCCTGATAGCGATGTCTAATGATCTAATCAACTTCGGGTTGGGCCGCACTTCGGGTTCGATGCCTGTTGTTTAGCAGATGCTTGACGGTGAGGTCAGATGTTCTACTCAACTTCGGGTTTAGACGGTCTTCGGATTTGATGAGTGTTTGTTAAACAGATGCTTGACAGTGAAGTCAAATGTTCCTTTCAACTTCATGTTGATCCAACCTTCGGGTTCGATGCCTGTTTGTTTAACAGATGCCTGACGGCGAGGTCAGATGTTGCTCTCAACTTCGTGTTGAGCCGGCCTTTGGGTTCGATGCATGTTTGTTTAACAGATGCCTGACGGAGAGTTCAGATGATCTAATCAAGTTTGGGTTCAGCAGCCCATCGGGCTCGATGCCTGCTTGTTTAACATATGCATAACGGTGAGGTCAGATGTTCTTCTCAACTTCGGGTTGAGCCGGCCTTCGGGTTCGATGCCTGTTTGTTTAACAGATGCCTAACAGCGAGGTGTAATGTTCTTATCAACTTCGGGTTGAGCCGCCCTTCGGGTTCGATGCCTGTTTGTTTAACAGATGCCTGACGTTGAGGTCAGATGTTCTTCTCAACTTCGGGTTTAGCCGGTCTTCGGATTTGATGACTGTTTGTTTAACAGATGCTTGACAGTGAAGTCAAATGTTCCTTTCAACTTCATGTTGAGACAACCTTCGGGTTCGATGCCTGTTTGTTTAACAGATGCCTGACGGCGAGGTCAGATCTTCCTCTCAACTTCGTGTTGACCCGGCCATCGGGTTCGATGCATGTTTTTTCAACAGATGCCTGACGGTGAGGTCAGATGATCTAATCAACTTCGGGTTGGGCCGCACTTCGGGTTCGATGCCTGTTTGTTTAAAAGATGCCTGATAGCGAGGTCTAATGTTCTTATCAACTTCGGGTTGAGCCGCCCTTCGGGTTCGATGCCTGTTTGTTTAGCAGATGCTTGACGGTGAGGTCAGATGTTCTACTCAACTTCGGGTTTAGACGGTCTTCGGATTTGATGAGTGTTTGTTAAACAGATGCTTGACAGTGAAGTCAAATGTTCCTTTCAACTTCATGTTGATCCAACCTTCGGGTTCGATGCCTGTTTGTTTAACAGATGCCTGACGGCGAGGTCAAATGTTGCTCTCAACTTCGTGTTGAGCCGGCCTTTGGGTTCGATGCATGTTTGTTTAACAGATGCCTGACGGAGAGTTCAGATGATCTAATCAAGTTTGGGTTGAGCAGCCCATCAGGCTCGATACCTGCTTGTTTAACATATGCATGACGGTGAGGTCAGATGTTCTTCTCAACTTCGGGTTGAGCCGGCCTTCGGGTTCGATTCCTGTTTGTTTAACAGATGCCTGACAGCGAGGTGTAATGTTCTTATCAACTTCGGGTTGAGCCGCCCTTCGGGTTCGATGCCTGTTTGTTTAACAGATGCCTGACGTTGAGGTCAGATGTTCTTCTCAACTTCGGGTTTAGCCGGTCTTCGGATTTGATGACTGTTTGTTTAACAGATGCTTGACAGTGAAGTCAAATGTTCCTTTCAACTTCATGTTGAGACAACCTTCGGGTTCGATGCCTGTTTGTTTAACAGATGCCTGACGGCGAGATCAGATCTTCCTCTCAACTTCGTGTTGACCCGGCCATCGGGTTCGATGCATGTTTGTTCAACAGATGCCTGACGGTGAGGTCAGATGATCTAATCAACTTCGGGTTGGGCCGCACTTCGGGTTCGATGCCTGTTTGTTTAAAAGATGCCTGATAGCGAGGTCTAATGTTCTTATCAACTTCGGGTTGAGCCGCCCTTCGGGTTCGATGCCTGTTTGTTTAGCAGATGCTTGACGGTGAGGTCAGATGTTCTACTCAACTTTGGGTTTAGACGGTCTTCGGATTTGATGAGTGTTTGTTAAACAGATGCTTGACAGTGAAGTCAAATGTTCCTTTCAACTTCATGTTGATCCAACCTTCGGGTTCGATGCCTGTTTGTTTAACAGATGCCTGACGGCGAGGTCAGATGTTGCTCTCAACTTCGTGTTGAGCCGGCCTTTGGGTTCGATGCATGTTTGTTTAACAGATGCCTGACGGAGAGTTCAGATGATCTAATCAAGTTTGGGTTGAGCAGCCCATCAGGCTCGATGCCTGCTTGTTTAACATATGCATGACGGTGAGGTCAGATGTTCTTCTCAACTTCGGGTTGAGCCGGCCTTCGGGTTCGATTCCTGTTTGTTTAACAAATGCCTGACAGCGAGGTGTAATGTTCTTATCAACTTCGGGTTGAGCCGCCCTTCGGGTTCGATGCCTGTTTGTTTAACAGATGCCTGACGTTGAGGTCAGATGTTCTTCTCAACTTCGGGTTTAGCCGGTCTTCGGATTTGATGACTGTTTGTTTAACAGATGCTTGACAGTGAAGTCAAATGTTCCTTTCAACTTCATGTTGAGACAACCTTCGGGTTCGATGCCTGTTTGTTTAACAGATGCCTGACGGCGATATCAGATCTTCCTCTCAACTTCGTGTTGACCCGGCCATCGGGTTCGATGCATGTTTGTTCAACAGATGCCTGACGGTGAGGTCAGATGATCTAATCAACTTCGGGTTGGGCCGCACTTCGGGTTCGATGCCTGTTTGTTTAAAAGATGCCTGATAGCGAGGTCTAATGTTCTTATCAACTTCGGGTTGAGCCGCCCTTCGGGTTCGATGCCTGTTTGTTTAGCAGATGCTTGACGGTGAGGTCAGATGTTCTACTCAACTTTGGGTTTAGACGGTCTTCGGATTTGATGAGTGTTTGTTAAACAGATGCTTGACAGTGAAGTCAAATGTTCCTTTCAACTTCATGTTGATCCAACCTTCGGGTTCGATGCCTGTTTGTTTAACAGATGCCTGACGGCGAGGTCAGATGTTGCTCTCAACTTCGTGTTGAGCCGGCCTTTGGGTTCGATGCATGTTTGTTTAACAGATGCCTGACGGAGAGTTCAGATGATCTAATCAAGTTTGGGTTGAGCAGCCCATCAGGCTCGATGCCTGCTTGTTTAACATATGCATGACGGTGAGGTCAGATGTTCTTCTCAACTTCGGGTTGAGCCGGCCTTCGGGTTCGATGCCTGTTTGTTTAACAGATGCCTGACAGCGAGGTGTAATGTTCTTATCAACTTCGGGTTGAGCCGGCCTTCGGGTTCGATGCCTGTTTGTTTAACAGATGCCTGACGTTGAGGTCAGATGTTCTTCTCAACTTCGGGTTTAGCCGGTCTTCGGATTTGATGACTGTTTGTTTAACAGATGCTTGACAGTGAAGTCAAATGTTCCTTTCAAATTCATGTTGAGACAACCTTCGGGTTCGATGCCTGTTTGTTTAACAGATGCCTGACAGCGAGGTCAGATCTTCCTCTCAACTTCGTGTTGACCCGGCCATCGGGTTCGATGCATGTTTGTTCAACAGATGCCTGACGGTGAGGTCAGATGATCTAATCAACTTCGGGTTGGGCCGCACTTCGGGTTCGATGCCTGTTTGTTTAAAAGATGCCTGATAGCGAGGTCTAATGTTCTTATCAACTTCGGGTTGAGCCGCCCTTCGGGTTCGATGCCTGTTTGTTTAGCAGATGCCTGACGGTGAGGCAGATGTTCTACTCAACTTCGGGTTTAAACGGTCTTCGGATTTGATGAGTGTTTGTTAAACAGATGCTTGATAGTGAAGTCAAATGTTCCTTTCAACTTCATGTTGAGCCAACCTTCGGGTTTGATGCCTGTTTGTTTAACAGATGCCTGACGGCGAGTTCAGATGTTGCTCTCAACTTCGTGTTGAGCCGGCCTTCTGGTTCGATGCATGTTTGTTTAACAGATGCCTGACGGCGAGTTCAGATGATCTAATCAAGTTTGGGTTGAGCAGCCCATCGGGTTCGATGCCTGCTTGTTTAACATATGCTAGACAGCGAGGTCTAATGTTCTTATCAACTTCGGGTTAGGCCGCCCTTCGGGTTTGATGCCTGTTCGTTTAACAGATGCCTGACGGTGAGGTCAGATGTTCTTCTCAACTTCGGGTTTAGCCGGTCTTCGGATTTGATGACTGTTTGTTTAACAGAAGCTTGACAGTGAATTCAAATGTTCCTTTTAACTTCATGTTGAGCCGACCTTCGGGTTCGATGCGTGTTTGTTTAACAGATGCCTGACAGCGAGGTCAGATGTTCCTCTCAACTTCGTGTTGACCCAGTCTTCGGGTTCGATGCATGTTTGTTCAACAGATGCCTGACGGCGAGGTCAGATGATCTAATCAACTTCGGGTTGGGCCGCACTTCGGGTTCGATGCCTGTTTGTTTAACAGATGCCTGACAGCGAGGTCTAATGTTCTTATCAACTTCAGGTTGAGCCGCCCTTCGGGCTCGATGCCTGTTTGTTTAACAGATGCCTGACGGTGAGGTCAGATGTTCTTCTCAACTTCGGGTTTAGACGGTCTTCGGATTTAATGACTGTTTTTTAAACGGATGCTTGACAGTGAAGTCAAATGTTCCTTTCAACTTCATGTTGAGCCAACCTTCGGGTTCGATGCCTGTTTGTTTAACAAATGCCTGACAGCGAGGTCAGATGTTTCTCTCAACTTCGTGTTGAGCCGGCCTTCGGGTTCGACGCATGTTTGTTTAACAGATGCCTGAAGGTGAGTCAGATGATCTAATCAACTTCGAGTTGAGCCGCCCTTCGGGTTCGATGCCTGTTTGTTTAACAGATGCCTGACGGTGAGGTCAGATTTTCTTCTCAACTTCGAGTTGAGCCGGTCTTCGGATTCGATGACAGTTTGTTTAACAGATGCTTGACAATGAAGTCAAATGTTCCTTTCAACTTCATGTTGAGCCGACCTTCGGGTTCAATGCCTGTTTGTTTAACTGATGCCTGACGGCGAGGTCAGATGTTCCTCTCAACTTCGTGTTGAGCCGGCCTTCGGGTTTGATGCATGTTTGTTTAACAGATGCCAGACGGCGAGGTCAGATGTACTTATCAACTTTGGGTTGAGCCGCCCATCGGGTTCGATGCCTGTTTGTTTAACAGATGCCTGACGGTGAGGTCAGAAGTTCTTCTCAACTTCGGGTTGAGCCAGCCTTCGGGTTCGATGCCTGTTTGTTTAACTGATGCCTGACAGTGAGGTCTAATGTTCTTATCAACTTCGGGTTGAGCCTCCCTTCGGGTTCGATGCATGTTTGTTTAACAGATTCCTGACGGTGAGGTCAGATGTTCCTTTCAACTTCGTGTTGAGCCGACCTTCGGGTCCGATGCATGTTTGTTCAACAGATGCCTGACGGCGAGGTCAGATGATCTAATCAACTTCGGGTTAGGCCGCACTTCGGGTTCGATGCCTGTTTGTTTAACAGATGCCTGACGGTGAGGTCAGATGTTCTTCTAAACTTCGGGTTGAGCCGGTCTTCGGATTTGATGACTGTTTGTTTAACAGATGCTTGACAGTGAAGTCAAATGTTCCGTTCAACTTCATGTTGAGCCGAGCTTCGGGTTCAATCCCTGTTTGTTTAACAGATACCTGACGGCGAGGTCAGATGTTCCTCTCAACTTCGTGTTGAGCCAACCTTCGGGTTCAATGCATATTTGTTCAACAGATGCCTGACAGCGAGGTCAGATGATCTAATCAACTTCGGGTTGGGCCGCACTACGGGTTCGATGCCTGTTTGTTTAACAGATGCCTGACAACGAGGTCTAATGTTCTTATCAACTTCGGGTTGAGCCGCCCTAGGGGTTCAATTCCTGTTTGTTTAACAGATGCCTGACGGTGAGGTCAGATGTTCTTCTCAACTTCGGGTTTAGCCGGTCTTCGGATTTGATGACTGTTTGTTTAACAGATGCTTGACAGTGAAGTCAAATGTTCCTTTCAACTTCATGTTGAGCCGACCTTCGGGTTCAATGCATGTTTGTTTAACAGATGCCTGACGGCGAGGTCAGATGTTCTTCTCAACTTCGTGTTGACCCGGCCTTCAGGTTCGATGCATGTTTGTTCAATTGATGCCTGATGGCAAGGTCAGATGATCTAATCAACTTCGGGTTGGGCCGCACTTCGGGTTCGATGCCTGTTTGTTTAACTGATGTCTGATAGCGAGGTCTAATATTCTTATCAACTTCGGGTTTAGCCGCCCTTCGGGTTCGATGCCTGTTTGTTTAGCAGATGCCTGACAGTGAGGTCAGATGTTCTTCTCAACTTCGGGTTTAGACGGTCTTAGGATTTGATGAGTGCTTGTTAAACAGATGCTTGACAGTGAAGTCAAATGTTCTTTTCAACTTCATGTTGAGCCAACCTTCGGGTTCGATGCCTGTTTGTTTAACAGATGCCTGACGGCGAGGTCAGATGTGGCTCTCAACTTCGTGTTGAGCCGGCCTTCGGGTTCGATGCATGTTTGTTTAACAGATGCCTGACGGTGAGTCAGATGATCTAATCAACTTCGGGTTGAGCCGCCCTTCGGGTTCGATGCCTGCTTGTTTAACAGATGCCTGACGGTGAGGTCAGATTTTCTTCTCAACTTCGGGTTGAGCCGGTCTTCGGATTCGATGACAGTTTGTTTAACAGATGCTTGACAATGAAGTCAAATGTTCCTTTCAACTTCATGTTGAGCCGACCTTCGGGTTCAATGCCTGTTTGTTTAACTGATGCCTGACGGCGAGGTCAGATGTTCCTCTCAACTTCGTGTTGAGCCGGCCTTCGGGTTTGATGCATGTTTGTTTAACAGATGCCAGACGGCGAGGTCAGATGTACTTATCAACTTTGGGTTGAGCCGCCCATCGGGTTCGATGCCTGTTTGTTTAACAGATGCCTGACGGTGAGGTCAGAAGTTCTTCTCAACTTCGGGTTGAGCCAGCCTTCGGGTTCGATGCCTGTTTGTTTAACTGATGCCTGACAGTGAGGTCTAATGTTCTTATCAACTTCGGGTTGAGCCTCCCTTCGGGTTCGATGCATGTTTGTTTAACAGATTCCTGACGGTGAGGTCAGATGTTCCTTTCAACTTCGTGTTGAGCCGACCTTCGGGTCCGATGCATGTTTGTTCAACAGATGCCTGACGGCGAGGTCAGATGATCTAATCAACTTCGGGTTAGGCCGCACTTCGGGTTCGATGCCTGTTTGTTTAACAGATGCCTGACGGTGAGGTCAGATGTTCTTCTAAACTTCGGGTTGAGCCGGTCTTCGGATTTGATGACTGTTTGTTTAACAGATGCTTGACAGTGAAGTCAAATGTTCCGTTCAACTTCATGTTGAGCCGAGCTTCGGGTTCAATCCCTGTTTGTTTAACAGATACCTGACGGCGAGGTCAGATGTTCCTCTCAACTTCGTGTTGAGCCAACCTTCGGGTTCAATGCATATTTGTTCAACAGATGCCTGACAGCGAGGTCAGATGATCTAATCAACTTCGGGTTGGGCCGCACTACGGGTTCGATGCCTGTTTGTTTAACAGATGCCTGACAACGAGGTCTAATGTTCTTATCAACTTCGGGTTGAGCCGCCCTAGGGGTTCAATTCCTGTTTGTTTAACAGATGCCTGACGGTGAGGTCAGATGTTCTTCTCAACTTCGGGTTTAGCCGGTCTTCGGATTTGATGACTGTTTGTTTAACAGATGCTTGACAGTGAAGTCAAATGTTCCTTTCAACTTCATGTTGAGCCGACCTTCGGGTTCAATGCATGTTTGTTTAACAGATGCCTGACGGCGAGGTCAGATGTTCTTCTCAACTTCGTGTTGACCCGGCCTTCAGGTTCGATGCATGTTTGTTCAATTGATGCCTGATGGCAAGGTCAAATGATCTAATCAACTTCGGGTTGGGCCGCACTTCGGGTTCGATGCCTGTTTGTTTAACTGATGTCTGATAGCGAGGTCTAATATTCTTATCAACTTCGGGTTTAGCCGCCCTTCGGGTTCGATGCCTGTTTGTTTAGCAGATGCCTGACAGTGAGGTCAGATGTTCTTCTCAACTTCGGGTTTAGACGGTCTTAGGATTTGATGAGTGCTTGTTAAACAGATGCTTGACAGTGAAGTCAAATGTTCTTTTCAACTTCATGTTGAGCCAACCTTCGGGTTCGATGCCTGTTTGTTTAACAGATGCCTGACGGCGAGGTCATATGTGGCTCTCAACTTCGTGTTGAGCCGACCTTCGGGTTCGATGCATGTTTGTTTAACAGATGCCTGACGGTGAGTCAGATGATCTAATCAACTTCGGGTTGAGCCGCCCTTCGGGTTCGATGCCTGCTTGTTTAACAGATGCCTGACGGTGAGGTCAGATTTTCTTCTCAACTTCGGGTTGAGCTGGTCTTCGGATTTGATGACTGTTTGTTTAACAGATGCTTGACAATGAAGTCAAATGTTCCTTTCAACTTCATGTTGAGCCGACCTTCGGGTTTGATGCATGTTTGTTTAACAGATGCCTGACGGCGAGGCCAGATGTTCCTCTCAACTTCGTGTTGAGCCGACATTCGGGTTTAATGCATGTTTGTTTAACAGATGCCAGACGGCAAGGTCAGATGTACTTATCAACTTTGGGTTGAGCCGCCCATCGGGTTCGATGCCTGTTTGTTTAACAGATGCCTGACGGTGAGGTCAGAAGTTCTTCTCAATTTCGGGTTGAACCAGCCTTCGTGTTCGATGCCTGTTTGTTTAACAGATACTGACAGCGAGGTCTAATGTTCTTATCAACTTCGGGTTGAGCCGCCCTTCGGGTTCGATGCCTATTTGTTTAACAGATGCTTGACGGTGAGGTCATATGATCTTCTCAACTTCGGGTTTAGCCGGTCTTCGGATTTGATGATTGTTTAATTTAACAGATGCTTGACAGTGAAGTCAAATGTTCCTTTCAACTTCATGTTGAGCCGACCTTCGGGTTCGATGCCTGTTTGTTTAACAGATGCCTGACGGCGAAGTCAGATGTTTCTCTCAATTTCGTGTTGAGCCGGCCTTCGGATTCGATGCATGTTTGTTTAACAGATGCCTGAAGGTGAGTCATATGATCTAATCAACTTCGAGTTGAGCCGCCCTTCGGGTTTGATGCTTGTTTGTTTAACAGATGCCTGACGGTGAGGTCAGATTTTCTTCTCAACTTCGAGTTGAGCCGGTCTTCGGATTTGATGACTGTTTGTTTAACAGATGCTTGACAATGAAGTCTAATGTTCCTTTCAACTTCATGTTGAGCCGACCTTCGGGTTCAATGCCTGTTTGTTTAACAGATGCCTGACAGCGAGGTCAGATGTTCCTCTCAACTTCGTGTTGATCCGGCCTTCGGGTTTGATGCATGTTTGTTTAACAGATGCCAGACGGCGAGGTCAGATGTACTTATCAACTTTGGGTTGAGCCGCCCATCGGGTTCGATGCCTGTTTGTTTAACAGATGCCTGACGGTGAGGTCAGAAGTTCTTCTCAACTTCGGGTTGAGCCAGCCTTCGGGTTTGATGTCTGTTTGTTTAACAGATGCCTGACAGCGAGGTCTAATGTTCTTATCAACTTCGGGTTGAGCCTCCCTTCGGGTTCGATGCCTGTTTGTTTAACAGATTCCTGACGGTGAGGTCAGATGTTCCTTTCAACTTCGTGTTGAGCCGACCTTCGGGTTCGATGCATGTTTGTTAAAAAGATGCCTGACGGCGAGGTCAGATGATCTAATCAAATTCGGGTTAGGCCGCACTTCGGGTTTGATGCCTGTTTGTTTAACAGATGACTGGCGGTGAGGTCAGATGTTCTTCTAAACTTCGGGTTGAGCTGGTCTTCGGATTTGATGACTGTTTGTTTAACATATGCTTGACAGTGAAGTCAAATGTTCCTTTCAACTTCATGTTGAGCCGACCTTCGGGTTTGATGCCTGTTTGTTTAACAGATGCCTGACGGCGAGGCCAGATGTTCCTCTCAACTTCGTGTTGAGCCGACATTCGGGTTTAATGCATGTTTGTTTAACAGATGTCAGACGGCGAGGTCAGATGTACTTATCAACTTTGGGTTGAGCCGCCCATCGGGTTCGATGCCTGTTTGTTTAACAGATGCCTGACGGTGAGGTCAAAAGTTCTTCTCAACTTCGGGTTGAACCATCCTTCGGGTTCGATGCCTGTTTGTTTAACAGATACTGACAGCAAGGTCTAATGTTCTTATCAACTTCGGGTTGAGCCGTCCTTCGGGTTCGATGCCTATTTGTTTAACAGATGCTTGACGGTGAGGTCATATGTTCTTCTCAACTTCGGGTTTAGCTGGTCTTCAGATTTGATGACTGTTTGTTTAACAGATGCTTGACAGTGAAGTCAAATGTTCCTTTCAACTTCATGTTGAGCCGACCTTTGGGTTCGATGCCTGTTTGTTTAACAGATGCCTGACGGCGAGGTCAGATGTTTCTCTCAACTTCGTGTTGAGCCGGCCTTCGGATTCGATGCATGTTTGTTTTACAGATGCCTGAAGGTGAGTCAGATGATCTAATCAACTTCGAGTTGAGCCGCCCTTCGGGTTGGATGCTTGTTTGTTTAACAGATGCCTGACGGTGAGGTCAGATTTTCTTCTCAACTTCGAGTTGAGCCGGTCTTCGGATTTGATGACTGTTTGTTTAACAGATGCCTGACGGCGAGGTCAGATGTTCCTCTCAACTTCGTGTTGAGCCGGCCTTCGGGTTTGATGCATGTTTGTTTAACAGATGCCAGACGGCGAGGTCAGATGTACTTATCAACTTTGGGTTGAGCCGCCCATCGGGTTCGATGCCTGTTTGTTTAACAGATGCCTGACGGTGAGGTCAGAAGTTCTTCTCAACTTCGGGTTGAGCCAGCCTTCGGGTTTGATGCTTGTTTGTTTAACAGATGCCTGACAGCGAGGTCTAATGTTCTTATCAACTTCGGGTTGAGCCTCCCTTCGGGTTCGATGCCTGTTTGTTTAACAGATTCCTGACGGTGAAGTCAGATGTTCCTTTCAACTTCGTGTTGAGCCGACCTTCGGGTTCGATGCATGTTTATTCAACAGATGCCTGACGACGAGGTCAGATGATCTAATCAACTTCGGGTTAGGCCGCACTTCGAGTTCGATGCCTGTTTGTTTAACAGATGCCTGGCGGTGAGGTCAGATGTTCTTCTAAACTTCGGGTTGAGCCGGTCTTTGGATTTGATGACTGTTTGTTTAACAGATGCTTGACAGTGAAGTCAAATGTTCCTTTCAACTTCATGTTGAGCCGACCTTCGGGTTCGATGCCTGTTTGTTTAACAGATGCTTGACGGCGAGGTCAGATGTTCATCTCAACTTCGTGTTGAGCCGGCTTTTGGTTCGATGCATGTTTGTTTAACATATGCCTGACGGCGAGTTCAGATGATCTAATCTAGTTTGGGTTGAGGAGCCCATCGGGTTCGATGCCTGTTTGTTTAAAAGATGCATGACGGTGAGGTCAGATGTTCTTCTCAACTTCGGGTTGAGCCGGCCTTCGGGTTCGATGCCTGTTTGTTTAACAGATGCCTGACAGGGAGGTCTAATGTTCTTATCAACTTCGGGTTGAGCCGCCCTTCGGGTTCGATGCCTGTTTGTTTAACAGATGCCTGACGGTAAGGATAGATGTTCTTCTCAACTTCGGGTTTAGTCGGTCTTCGGATTTGACGACTGTTTCTTTAACAGATGCGTGACAGTGAAGTCAAATGTTCCTTTCAACTTCATGTTGAGCCGACCTTCGGGTTCGATGCCTGTTTGTTTAACAGATGCCTGACAGCGAGGTCAGATGTTTCTCTCAACGTCGTGTTGAGCCGGCCTTCGGGTTCGATGCATGTTTGTTCAACAGATGCCTGACGGCGAGGTCAGATGATCTAATCAACTACGGGTTGGGCTGCACTTCGGGTTCGATGCCTGTTTGTTTAACAGATGCCTGATAGCGAGGTCTAATGTTCTTATCAACTTCAGGTTGAGCCGCCCTTCGGGTTCGATGCCTGTTTGTTTAACAGATGCCTGACGGTGATGTCAGATGTTCTTCTCAACTTCGGGTTTAGCCGGTCTTCGGATTTGATGACTGTTTGTTTAACAGATGCTTGACAGTGAAGTCAAATGTTCCTTTCAACTTCATGTTGAGCTGACCTTCGGGTTCGATGCCTGTTTGTTTAACAGATGCCTGACGGTGAGGTCAGATGTTCCTCTCAACTTCGTGTTCAGCCGGCCTTCAGGTTCGATGCATGTTTGTTCAACAGATGCCTGGCAGCGAGGTCAGATGATCTAATCAACTTCGGGTTGGGCCGCACTTCGGGTTCAATGCCAGTTTGTTTAACAGATGCCTGACAGCGAGGTCTAATGTTCTTATCAATTTCGAGTTGAGCCACCCTTCGGGTTCGATGCCTGTTTGTTTAACAGATGCCTGACGGTGAGGTCAGAGGTTCTTCTCAACTTCGGGTTTAGACGGTCTTCGGATTTGATGACTGTTTGTTAAACAGATGCTTGACAGTGAAGTCAAATGTTCCTTTCAACATCATGTTGAGCCAACCTTCGGGTTCGATGCCTGTTTGTTTAACAGATGCCTGGCGGCGAGGTCAGATGTTGCTCTCAACTTCGTGTTGAGCCGGCCTTCGGGTTCGATGCATGTTTGTTTAACAGATGTCTGACAGTGAGTCAGATGATCTAATTAACTTCGGGTTGAGCCGCCTTTCGGGTTCGATGCCTGTTTGTTTAACCGATGCCTGACGGTGAGGTCAGATTTTCTTCTCAACTTTGAGTTGAGCCGGTCTTCGGATTTGATGACTGTTTTATTAACAGATGCTTGATAATGAAGTCAAATGTTCCTTTCAACTTCATGTTGAGCCGACCTTCGGGTTCGATGCCTGTTTGTTTAACAGATGCCTGGCGGCGAGGTCAGATGTTCCTCTCAACTTCGTGTTAAGCTGGCAGTCGGGTTTGATGCATGTTTGTTTAACAGATGCCAGACGGCGAGGTCAGATGTACTTATCAACTTTGGGTTGAGCCGCCTGTTGCACCCCAAAATTTGACCAACATTTCTTTACCTAGCTTATGTTTCATTTCATTCACATTAGCATTATCATTTGCATTTCATTGACATGTGTGCAGGAGATCAAGAGGTATGATTACCAATCAAGAGCACCACAAGACTTTGAAGCTAGCCAAGAAGTTTATTCAAGTGCTCAAGGGTTGATATCCTTGTCAGAGAAGTTCAAAGATCCTCAGAGAGGGTGGTTGAAACCAAGTGCGTATGCCTCCTAACTTGAGAGTTGTGGGAGCTCCTCAGATGATTATGAAGCCAAGAATGTGGACTTGAAGCCTTGAGAGAGCTTATGAGATGTCTTGAAAGCCATCATGAAGCCTAGAGAGGTCATTGTGCAAGATTAAGAAGCCTCAGCCATGAGTGGTTTAATTAGGGTTTGACTGGGTCAACTGATGATTTGGAGAGGGTTGCGACCCAATTCAAGAGCCATGTGATCATGGATGGATGCATTGAGATGTTATAAGGATGATTCCAAGGTCAACTCATCATGATTGAAGAGTTTGAGAAGTTTCAAGCTAGGGTTTCTAAGGCTTGACAGTGTAAAATCCCCTAGTTTGACCCCTATCTTCAAGGAAGTTTAGCTCAAGATGTGATTGTCATCTCATCTTTCCCCCAACATGAATGTTGTATAGCTTGCTCTTATATTTAATTTGAGTACTAGAAGTCCTTGATAGGATTTGTAGAGCTCAAGTTATGACTTTGACAAGTTACAGGTCATCTGAGGTATGTGAATTTGGGAACTTGAAAGTTACCCAACTTGCATCAAACCTTTTCCCAAGAAGGATGATTCCTATGAACTTTTGGTCAACATGAATGTTGTTCCTTATCTTCTTAGCTTTCTAGAGAGTACTATAAGTACTTGATAGGATTTGTAGAACTCAAGTTATGGCTTTGACAAGTCAAGGGCATTTTGGTCATTTGGAGATTATAGGTCATTTCAAGCATAAGGCCATAACTCCTATTTCCAAACTTCAAATGGAAAAATCTTCAACATCAAACTTGCTTAAAATGATGTTTTAAGGACAGTAAGGAGGTCATGAGATGTTGAAAAGGCTTGTAGCTCAAAGTGATAAAAATGACCTAAAATGGAGGCATAAGTTAAATAAGTCAAAGTTGGAAATTGAAATTTTCAAGCTACACATCCAAACCATGGCATGTAATATACCATTTTGAC
The DNA here is from genome assembly GCA_963859935.3 of Lathyrus sativus. Lineage (NCBI taxonomy): Eukaryota > Viridiplantae > Streptophyta > Magnoliopsida > Fabales > Fabaceae > Lathyrus > Lathyrus sativus. The sequence goes on along the minus strand of CAWUDS030000591.1, from coordinate 108,659 downwards.
TCTAGAAAGCATTTTAGAAACAATGGTTCAGCCACATTTTTGATTTGAGGCCTAAATCATGGACTTGCTTTGGAAAATGATTGCTTGCATATTAAGGTACATGTGCAAAACACAAGGAAAATCAATACACAAGCTAGCAAAGTATCCTAACATATCATGCATCTCATCTAAGGAGATTTTCAAAGGAGATCAAGTGCTGCAATGAGCCAAACACAAGTTGGTACATGAGATGGATTGAAATCAAAAACTCATGACATGAGAATATCAAGTTCTCATTGGATGATTCCAGAAAGTTCTGGATGGTTTAGAACCATCCTATATAGTGATTAGAACTTTCTCAGATGCAAGGATGGTTTAGAACCATTTCATTTTCTTCCATTGCAAGTTGAAACCAATTTCTATATTCCACACCATTTCCATTGATTCTTTCAATCCTAACATCTTCCATTGATCATACTGAATGTGTGCATACCAAATTGAGAGCAAGATCACGAAGAATTGAGAAGATAGCATTTGGATTTTGGGAGCTGCAAGTCACTATCGGATTTGGAGATTCAAGCTTCTTGGATCGAATCTTTTGCAAACAGAAGCACTAACATCAATCAAGGAGTGATTCTGAAGAGTTTGAGGTGTTGAATTGAAGATTTGATCTACCTGTTACTCAGAAATTTCCAGGTTTGCAACTTTTACCCTACACCCTAATTTAAGCATAATTAGTTAGATTTGTTAGGTTAGAATGGTTAGAGATGGTTAGGAGATGGATTCTGGAAAGTTTGAGGGCATTTGGTGAGGTTTGAGTTAGTGACACCAATTTTGTTTTGATCAAGAACCCGATGTATAGTGAGATATAACATGAGTTTAATAGCAAGATTTAACCAGTGTGAGGTGGTGATCATTCTGAGCCAATCAATTTCAAGAATCGTTAAAGTTGAAGTTTGAGCATAGTTTTGATCTTGGATCAGGTTTAGAGATTGAGGATGATTCTTTGAATTCTAAGGTGATGGTCATGATCAACATGAAATTTAGAGTGTTCTAGGGTTTTAAATCTTGGATTTCGGGCAAGAATTGAGGTGATACGATTGTGGTGAAGAGGCACTATGAAGCTCTGTTTCCATGGCTTCTTCATTCCAAACCCTGGCTGAAGGAAGAAGATAAGGTCATGGCCGTTGGATGAAGCAAGGACCCGTTGCCTGGGATCAGATCTAAAGGCTAAGGTTTAATCTCACGGTTGAAGAGGGAAGTCTGAAACAACCAAACGCTGCGTTTCATTTATTCTTTCGTTTGGGCTTAAGTTGACTTTGATAATCACACCCCCTCTCGTGGCCCAGTCATGATATGAACTAGTTTTCTTTACTAAGTGCACCACGTGCTTTTCCTTTTTCTTTATATTTTTGAGTTGGTTTTCTGATTAAATCATGGGCCTAGCGTGCATTACTGATGGCACCCCCATTTCAAGCCCATTCTCATATTGAACTGCACTGGATTACAAACTGCACCCATTATTTTCACATTTCATTTTATTTTCTCCATTTTATTTTAAACTTTGGAAAATCATGTAAAATAGAAAATTAATGATTTTTACGTGGGAGTTTTTTCTCCTATTTCACATTGATGTCTAGAAAATTATAAAATCAAAACATTTGCAGGCATCTGTTAAACAAACAGGCATCGAACCCGAAGGTCTGCTGAACATGAAGTTGAGAAGTTCATTTGACCTCGTCGTCAGGCATCTGTTAAACAAACAGGCATTGAACCCGGAGCCTGGCTCAACCCGAAGTTGAAAAGAACATCTAACCTCACCGTGAGGCATTTGGTAAACAAACAAGCATCGAACCCGTAGGCCGTCTCAACCCGTAGTTGAGAAAAACATTCGACGTAGCCGTCAGGCATCTGTTAAACAAACAGGCATCGAACCGGAAGGTTGGCATAACACGAAGTTGAGAGAAACATATGACCTCACCGTCAGGCATTTATTAAACAAACAGGCATCGAACCCGAAGGCCGGCTCAACACGAAGTTGAGAGGAACATCTGACCTCGCTGTCAGGCATCTGTTAAACAAACAGGCATCGAATTTGATGGCCAGCTCAACCCGAACATGATAAGAAAATTAGACCTCGCCGTCAGGCATCTGTTTAATATACAAGTATCGAACCCGAATGTCGGCTCAACAAGAAGTTAAGAGGAACATTTGACCTCGCCGTTAGGCATCTGTTAAACAAACAAGCATCGAACCTGAAGGTCGGCTGAACACAAAGTTGAGAGGAACATTTGACGTCCCCGTCAAGTATTTGTTAAACAAACAGGCATCGAACCAGAAGAGCGGCTCAACCCGAGGATGACAAGAACATCTGACCTCGTCGTCAGGCATCTGTTAAATATACAGGCATCGGACCCGAATGCCGGCTCAACAAGAAATTGAGAGGAACATTTGACCTCGCCGTGAGGCATCTGTTAAACAAACAAGCATCGAACCCGTAGGCTGTCTCAACCCGTTGTTGAGAAAAACATTCGACGTAGCCGTCAGGCATCTGTTAAACAAACAGGCATCGAACCGGAAGGTTGGCACAACACGAAGTTGAGAGAAACATCTGACCTTGCCGTCAGGCATTTATTAAACAAACAGGCATCGAACCCGAAGGCCGGCTCAACACGAAGTTGAGAGGAACATCTGACCTCGCTGTCAGGCATCTGTTAAACAAACAGGCATCGAATTTGATGGCCAGCTCAACCCGAACTTGATAAGAAAATTAGACCTTGCCGTCAGGCATCTGTTTAATATACAGTCATCGAACCCAAATGTCGGCTCAACAAGAAGTTAAGAGGAACATTTGACCTCGCCGTTAGGCATCTGTTAAACAAACAAGCATCGAACCCGAAGGCCGGCTGGACACAAAGTTGAGAGGAACATTTGACGTCCCCATCAAGTATCTGTTAAACAAACATGCATCAAACCCGAAGGCCGGCTCAACCCGAAGATGAAAAAAACATCTGACCTCGCCGTCAGGCATCTGTTAAATATACAGGCATCGAACCCGAATGCCGGCTCAACGAGAAGTTGAGAGGAACATTTGACCTCGCCGTGAGGCATCTGTTAAACAAACAGGCATCGAACCCGAAGGTCTACTGAACACGAAGTTGAGAAGTTCATTTGACCTCGTCGTCAGGCATCTGTTAAACAAACAGGCATTGAACCCGGAGCCCGGCTAGACCCGAAGTTGAAAAGAACATCTAACCTCACCGTGAGGCATCTGTTAAACAAACAAGCATCGAACCCGTAGGCCGTCTCAACCTGTAGTTGAGAAAAACATTCGACGTAGCCGTCAGGCATCTGTTAAACAAACAGGCATCGAACCGGAAGGTTGGCACAACACGAAGTTGAGAGAAACATCTGACCTCGCTGTCAGGCATTTATTAAACAAACAGGTATCGAACCCGAAGGCCGGCTCAACACGAAGTTGAGAGGAACATCTGACCTCGATGTCAGGCATCTGTTAAACAAACAGGCATCGAATTTGATGGCCAGCTCAACCCGAACTTGATAAGAAAATTAGACCTCACCGTCAGGCATCTATTTAATATACAAGCATCGAATCCAAATGTCGGCTCAACAAGAAGTTAAGAGGAACATTTGACCTCGCCGTTAGGCATCTGTTAAACAAACAAGCATCGAACTCGAAGGCCGGCTGAACACAAAGTTGAGAGGAACATTTGACGTCCCCGTCAAGTATCTGTTAAACAAACAGGCATCGAACCAGAAGAGCGGCTCAACCCGTAGATGAGAAGAACATTTGACATCGCCGTCAGGCATTTGTTAAATATACAGGCATCGAACCCGAATGCCGGCTCAACAGGAAGTTGAGAGGAACATTGGACCTCGCCGTGAGGCATCTGTTAAACAAACAGGAATTGAACCCGAAGGTCTGCTGAACACGAAGTTGAGAAGTTCATTTGACCTCGTCGTCAGGCATCTATTAAACAAACAGGCATTGAACCCGGAGCTCGGCTCAACCCGAAGTTGAAAAGAACATCTAACCTCACCGTGAGGCATCTGTTAAACAAACAGGCATCGAACCCGTAGGACGTCTCAACCCGTAGTTGAAAAAAACATTCGACGTAGCCGTCAAGCATCTGTTAAACAAACAGGCATCGAACCGGAAGGTTGGCACAACACGAAGTTGAGAGAAACATCTAACCTCGTCGTCAGGAATTTATTAAACAAACAGGCATCGAACCCGAAGGCCGGATCAACACGAAGTTGAGAGGAACATCTGACCTCGTTGTCAGGCATCTGTTAAACAAACAGGCATCGAATTTGATGGCCAGCTCATCCCGAACATGATAAGAAAATTAGACCTCGCCGTCAGGCATCTGTTTAATATACAAGCATCGAACCCGAATGTCGGCTCAACAAGAAGTTAAGAGGAACATTTGACCTCGCCGTTAGGCATCTGTTAAACAAACAAGCATCGAACCTGAAGGTCGGCTGAACACAAAGTTGAGAGGAACATTTGACGTCCCCGTCAAGTATTTGTTAAACAAACAGGCATCGAACCAGAAGAGCGGCTCAACCCGAGGATGACAAGAACATCTGACCTCGTCGTCAGGCATCTGTTAAATATACAGGCATCGGACCCGAATGCCGGCTCAACAAGAAATTGAGAGGAACATTTGACCTCGCCGTGAGGCATCTGTTAAACAAACAAGCATCGAACCCGTAGGCTGTCTCAACCCGTTGTTGAGAAAAACATTCGACGTAGCCGTCAGGCATCTGTTAAACAAACAGGCATCGAACCGGAAGGTTGGCACAACACGAAGTTGAGAGAAACATCTGACCTTGCCGTCAGGCATTTATTAAACAAACAGGCATCGAACCCGAAGGCCGGCTCAACACGAAGTTGAGAGGAACATCTGACCTCGCTGTCAGGCATCTGTTAAACAAACAGGCATCGAATTTGATGGCCAGCTCAACCCGAACTTGATAAGAAAATTAGACCTTGCCGTCAGGCATCTGTTTAATATACAGTCATCGAACCCAAATGTCGGCTCAACAAGAAGTTAAGAGGAACATTTGACCTCGCCGTTAGGCATCTGTTAAACAAACAAGCATCGAACCCGAAGGCCGGCTGGACACAAAGTTGAGAGGAACATTTGACGTCCCCATCAAGTATCTGTTAAACAAACATGCATCAAACCCGAAGGCCGGCTCAACCCGAAGATGAAAAAAACATCTGACCTCGCCGTCAGGCATCTGTTAAATATACAGGCATCGAACCCGAATGCCGGCTCAACGAGAAGTTGAGAGGAACATTTGACCTCGCCGTGAGGCATCTGTTAAACAAACAGGCATCGAACCCGAAGGTCTACTGAACACGAAGTTGAGAAGTTCATTTGACCTCGTCGTCAGGCATCTGTTAAACAAACAGGCATTGAACCCGGAGCCCGGCTAGACCCGAAGTTGAAAAGAACATCTAACCTCACCGTGAGGCATCTGTTAAACAAACAAGCATCGAACCCGTAGGCCGTCTCAACCTGTAGTTGAGAAAAACATTCGACGTAGCCGTCAGGCATCTGTTAAACAAACAGGCATCGAACCGGAAGGTTGGCACAACACGAAGTTGAGAGAAACATCTGACCTCGCTGTCAGGCATTTATTAAACAAACAGGTATCGAACCCGAAGGCCGGCTCAACACGAAGTTGAGAGGAACATCTGACCTCGATGTCAGGCATCTGTTAAACAAACAGGCATCGAATTTGATGGCCAGCTCAACCCGAACTTGATAAGAAAATTAGACCTCACCGTCAGGCATCTATTTAATATACAAGCATCGAATCCAAATGTCGGCTCAACAAGAAGTTAAGAGGAACATTTGACCTCGCCGTTAGGCATCTGTTAAACAAACAAGCATCGAACTCGAAGGCCGGCTGAACACAAAGTTGAGAGGAACATTTGACGTCCCCGTCAAGTATCTGTTAAACAAACAGGCATCGAACCAGAAGAGCGGCTCAACCCGTAGATGAGAAGAACATTTGACATCGCCGTCAGGCATTTGTTAAATATACAGGCATCGAACCCGAATGCCGGCTCAACAGGAAGTTGAGAGGAACATTGGACCTCGCCGTGAGGCATCTGTTAAACAAACAGGAATTGAACCCGAAGGTCTGCTGAACACGAAGTTGAGAAGTTCATTTGACCTCGTCGTCAGGCATCTATTAAACAAACAGGCATTGAACCCGGAGCTCGGCTCAACCCGAAGTTGAAAAGAACATCTAACCTCACCGTGAGGCATCTGTTAAACAAACAGGCATCGAACCCGTAGGACGTCTCAACCCGTAGTTGAAAAAAACATTCGACGTAGCCGTCAAGCATCTGTTAAACAAACAGGCATCGAACCGGAAGGTTGGCACAACACGAAGTTGAGAGAAACATCTAACCTCGTCGTCAGGAATTTATTAAACAAACAGGCATCGAACCCGAAGGCCGGATCAACACGAAGTTGAGAGGAACATCTGACCTCGTTGTCAGGCATCTGTTAAACAAACAGGCATCGAATTTGATGGCCAGCTCATCCCGAACATGATAAGAAAATTAGACCTCGCCGTCAGGCATCTGTTTAATATACAAGCATCGAACCCGAATGTCGGCTCAACAAGAAGTTAAGAGGAACATTTGACCTCGCCGTTAGGCATCTGTTAAACAAACAAGCATCGAACCCGAAGGCCGGCTGAACACAAAGTTGAGAGGAACATTTGATGTCCCCGTCAAGTATCTGTTAAACAAACAGGCATCGAACCAGAAGAGCGGCTCAACCCGAAGATGAGAAGAACATCTGACCTCGCCGTCAGGCATCTGTTAAATATACAGGCATCGAACCCGAATGCCGGCTCAACAAGAAGTTGAGAGGAACATTGGACCTCACCGTGAGGCATCTCTTAAACAAACAGGAATTGAACCCGAAGGTCTGCTGAACACGAAGTTGAGAAGTTCATTTGACCTCGTCGTCAGGCATCTATTAAACAAACAGGCATTGAACCCGGAGCCCGGCTCAACCCGAAGTTGAAAAGAACATCTAACCTCACCGTGAGGCATCTGTTAAACAAACAGGCATCGAACCCGTAGGACGTCTCAACCCGTAGTTGACAAAAACATTCGACGTAGCCGTCAAGCATCTGTTAAACAAACAGGCATCGAACCGGAAGGTTGGCACAACACGAAGTTGAGAGAAACATCTGACCTCGTCGTCAGGAATTTATTAAACAAACAGGCATCGAACCCGAAGGCCGGATCAACACGAAGTTGAGAGGAACATCTGACCTCGCTGTCAGGCATCTGTTAAACAAACAGGCATCGAATTTGATGGCCAGCTCAACCCGAACATGATAAGAAAATTAGACCTCGCCGTCAGGCATCTGTTTAATATACAAGCATCGAACCCGAATGTCGGCTCAACAAGAAGTTAAGAGGAACATTTGACCTCGCCGTTAGGCATCTGTTAAACAAACAAGCATCGAACCCGAAGGCCGGCTGAACACAAAGTTGAGAGGAACATTTGACGTCCCCGTCAAGTATCTGTTAAACAAACAGGCATCGAACCAGAAGAGCGGCTCAACCCGAAGATGACAAGAACATCTGACCTCGTCGTCAGGCATCTGTTAAATATACAGGCATCGAACCCGAATGTCGGCTCAACAAGAAATTGAGAGGAACATTTGACCTCGCCGTGAGGCATCTGTTAAACAAACAAGCATCGAACCCGTAGGCTGTCTCAACCCGTTGTTGAGAAAAACATTCGACGTAGCCGTCAGGCATCTGTTAAACAAACAGGCATCGAACCGGAAGGTTGGCACAACACGAAGTTGAGAGAAACATCTGACCTTGCCGTCAGGCATTTATTAAACAAACAGGCATCGAACCCGAAGGCCGGCTCAACACGAAGTTGAGAGGAACATCTGACCTCGCTGCAGGCATCTGTTAAACAAACAGGCATCGAATTTGATGGCCAGCTCAACCCGAACTTGATAAGAAAATTAGACCTCGCCGTCAAGCATCTGTTTAATATACAGTCATCGAACCCAAATGTCGGCTCAACAAGAAGTTAAGAGGAACATTTGACCTCGCCGTTAGGCATCTGTTAAACAAACAAGCATCGAACCCGAAGGCCGGCTGGACACAAAGTTGAGAGGAACATTTGACGTCCCCATCAAGTATCTGTTAAACAAACATGCATCAAACCCGAAGGCCGGCTCAACCCGAAGATGAAAAGAACATCTGACCTCGCCGTCAGGCATCTTTTAAATATACAGGCATCGAACCCGAATGCCGGTTCAACGAGAAGTTGAGAGGAACATTTGACCTCGCCGTGAGGCATCTGTTAAACAAACAGGCATCGAACCCGAAGGTCTGCTGAACACGAAGTTGAGAAGTTCATCTGACCTCGTCGTCAGGCATCTGTTAAACAAACAGGCATTGAACCCGGAGCCCGGCTCAACCCGAAGTTGAAAAGAACATCTAACCTCACCGTGAGGCATCTGTTAAACAAACAAGCATCGAACCCGTAGGCCGTCTCAACCCGTAGTTGAGAAAAACATTCTACGTAGCCGTCAGGCATCTGTTAAACAAACAGGCATCGAACCGGAAGGTTGGCACAACACGAAGTTGAGAGAAAGATCTGACCCCGCTGTCAGGCATTTATTAAACAAACAGGTATCGAACCCGAAGGCCGGCTCAACACGAAGTTGAGAGGAACATCTGACCTCGCTGTCAGGCAACTGTTAAACAAACAGGCATCGAATTTGATGGCCAGCTCAACCCGAACTTGATAAGAAAATTAGACCTCACCGTCAGGCATCTATTTAATATACAAGCATCGAACCCGAATGTCGGCTCAACAAGAAGTTGAGAGGATCATTTGACCTCGCCGTTAGGCATCTGTTAAACAAACAAGCATCGAACCCGAAGGCCGGCTGAACACAAAGTTGAGAGGAACATTTGACGTCCCCGTCAAGTATCTGTTAAACAAACAGGCATCGAACCAGAAGAGCGGCTCAACCCGAAGATGAGAAGAACATCTGACTTCGCCGTCAGGCATCTGTTAAATATACAGGCATCGAACCCGAATGCCAGCTCAACAAGAAGTTGAGAGGAACATTTGACCTCGCCGTGAGGCATCTGTTAAACAAACAGGCATCGAACCCGAAGGTCTGCTGAACACGAAGTTGAGAAGTTCATCTGACCTCGTCGTCAGGCATCTGTTAAACAAACAGGCATTGAACCCGGAGCCCGGCTCAACCCGAAGTTGAAAAGAACATCTAACCTCACCGTGAGGCATCTGTTAAACAAACAAGCATCGAACCCGTAGGCCGTCTCAACCCGTAGTTGAGAAAAACATTCTACGTAGCCGTCAGGCATCTGTTAAACAAACAGGCATCGAACCGGAAGGTTGGCACAACACGAAGTTGAGAGAAAGATCTGACCCCGCTGTCAGGCATTTATTAAACAAACAGGTATCGAACCCGAAGGCCGGCTCAACACGAAGTTGAGAGGAACATCTGACCTCGCTGTCAGGCAACTGTTAAACAAACAGGCATCGAATTTGATGGCCAGCTCAACCCGAACTTGATAAGAAAATTAGACCTCGCCGTCAGGCATCTATTTAATATACAAGCATCGAACCCGAATGTCGGCTCAACAAGAAGTTGAGAGGATCATTTGACCTCGCCGTTAGGCATCTGTTAAACAAACAAGCATCGAACCCGAAGGCCGGCTGAACACAAAGTTGAGAGGAACATTTGACGTCCCCGTCAAGTATCTGTTAAACAAACAGGCATCGAACCAGAAGAGCGGCTCAACCCGAAGATGAGAAGAACATCTGACTTCGCCGTCAGGCATCTGTTAAATATACAGGCATCGAACCCGAATGCCAGCTCAACAAGAAGTTGAGAGGAACATTTGACCTCGCCGTGAGGCATCTGTTAAACAAACAGGCATCGAACCCGAAGGTCTGCTGAACACGAAGTTGAGAAGTTCATTTGACCTCGTCGTCAGGCATCCGTTAAACAAACAGGCATTGAACCCGGAGCCCGGCTCAACCCGAAGTTAAAAAGAACATCTAACCTCACCGTGAGGCATCTGTTAAACAAACAAGCATCGAACCCGTAGGCCGTCTCAACCCGTAGTTGAGAAAAACATTCGACGTAGCCGTCAGGCATCTGTTAAACAAACAGGCATCGAACCGGAAGGTTGGCACAACACGAAGTTGAGAGAAACATCTGACCTCGCTGTCAGGCATTTATTAAACAAACAGGTATCGAACCCGAAGGCCGGCTCAACACGAAGTTGAGAGGAACATCTGACCTCGCTGTCAGGCATCTGTTAAACAAACAGGCCTCAAATTTGATGGCCAGCTCAACCCGAACTTGATAAGAAAATTAGACCTCGCCGTCAGGCATCTGTTTAATATACAGGCATCGAACCCGAATGTCGGCTCAACAAGAAGTTGAGAGGAACATTTGATCTCGCCGTTAGGCATCTGTTAAACAAACAAGCATCGAACCCGAAGGCCGGCTGAACACAAAGTTGAGAGGAACATTTGACGTTCCCGTCAGGTATCTATTAAACAAACAGGCATCGAACCAGAAGAGCGACTCAACCCGAAGATGAGAAGAACATCTGACCTCGCCGTCAGGCATCGGTTAAATATCCAGGCATCGAACCCGAATGCCGGCTCAATAAGAAGTTGAGAGGAACATTTGACCTCGCCGTGAGGCATCTGTTAAACAAACAGGCATCGAACCCGAATGTCTGCTGAACACGAATCTGAGAAGTTCATTGGACCTCGTTGTCAGGCATCTGTTAAACAAACAGGCATTGAACCCGGAGCCCGGCTCAACCCGAAGTTGAAAAGAACATCTAACCTCACCGTGAGGCATCTGTTAAACAAACAGGCATCGAACCCGTAGGCCGTCTCAACCCGTAGTTGAAAAAAACATTCGACGTAGCCGTCAAGCATCTGTTAAACAAACAGGCATCGAACCGGAAGGTTGGCACAACACGAAGTTGAGAGAAACATCTGACCTCGCCGTCAGGAATTTATTAAACAAACAGGCATCGAACCCGAAGGCCGGATCAACACGAAGTTGAGAGGAACATCTGACCTCGCTGTCAGGCATCTGTTAAACAAACAGGCATCGAATTTGATGGCCAGCTCAACCCGAACATGATAAGAAAATTAGACCTCGCCGTCAGGCATCTGTTTAATATACAGGCATCGAACCCGAATATCGGCTCAACAAGAAGTTAAGAGGAACATTTGACCTCGCCATTAGGCATCTGTTAAACAAACAAGCATCGAACCCGAAGGCCGGTTGAACACAAAGTTGAGAGGAACATTTGACGTCCCCATCAAGTATCTGTTAAACAAACAGGCATCGATCCAGAAGAGCGGCTCAACCCGAAGATGACAAGAACATCTGACCTCGTCGTCAGGCATCTGTTAAATATACAGGCATCGAACCCGAATGCCGGCTCAACAAGAAATTGAGAGGAACATTTGACCTCGCCGTGAGGCATCTGTTAAACAAACAAGCATCGAACCCGTAGGCCGTCTCAACCCGTAGTTGAGAAAAACATTCAACGTAGCCGTCAAGCATCTGTTAAACAAACAGGCATCGAACCGGAAGGTTGGCACAACATGAAGTTGAGAGAAACATCTGGCCTCGCTGTCAAGCATTTATTAAACAAACAGGTATCGAACCCGAAGGCCGGCTCAACACGAAGTTGAGAGGAACATCTGACCTCGCTGTCAGGCATCTGTTAAACAAACAGGCATCAAATTTGATGGCCAGCTCAACCCGAACTTGATAAGAAAATTAGACCTCGCCGTCAGGCATCTGTTTAATATACAGGAATCGAACCCGAATGTCGGCTCAACAAGAAGTTGAGAGGAACATTTGACCTCGCCGTTAGGCATCTGTTAAACAAACAAGCATCGAACCCGAAGGCCGTCTGAACACAAAGTTGAGAGGAACATTTGACGTCCCCGTCAAGTATCTATTAAACAAACAGGCATCGAACGAGAAGAGCGGCTCAACCCGAAGATGAGAAGAACATCTGACCTCGCCGTCAGGCATCGGTTAAATATCCAGGCATCGAACCCGAATGCCGGCTCAACAAGAAGTTGAGAGGAACATTTGACCTCGCCGTGAGGCATCTGTTAAACAAACAGGCATCAAACCCGAAGGTCTGCTGAACACGAATTTTAGAAGTTCATTGGACCTCGTCGTCAGGCATCTGTCAAACAAACAGGCAATGAACCCGGAGCCCGGCTCAACCCGAAGTTGAAAAGAACATCTAACCTCACCGTGAGGCATCTGTTAAACAAACAAGCATCGAACCCGTAGGCCGTCTCAACCCGTAGTTGAGAAAAAAATTCGTCGTAGCCGTCAGGCATCTGTTAAATAAACAGGCATCGAACCGGAAGGTTGGCACAACACGAAGTTGAGAGAAACATCTGACCTCGCTGTCAGGCATTTATTAAACAAACAGGCATCGAACCCGAAGGCCGGCTCAACACGAAGTTGAGAGGAACATCTGACCTCGCTGTCAGGCATCTGTTAAACAAACATGCATCGAATTTGATGGCCAGCTCAACCCAAACTTGATAAGAAAATTAGACCTCGCCGTCAGGCATCTGTTTAATATACAGGCATCGAACCCGAATGCCGGCTCAACAAGAAGTTGAGAGGAACATTTGACCTCGCCGTGAGGCATCTGTTAAACAAACAAGCATCGAACCCGTAGGCCGTCTTAACCCGTAGTTGAGAAAAACATTCGACGTAGCCATCAGGCATCTGTTAAACAAACAGGCATCAAACCGGAAGGTTGGCACAACACGAAGTTGAGAGAAACATATGACCTCGCCGTCAGGCATTTATTAAACAAACAGGCATCGAACCCGAAGGCCGGTTCAACACGAAGTTGAGAGGAACATCTGACCTCGCTGTCAGGCATCTGTTAAACATACAGGCATCGAATTTGATGGTCAGCTCAACCCGAACTTGATAAGAAAATTAGACCTCGCCGTCAGGCATCTGTTTAATATACAGGCATTGAACCTAAATGTCGGCTCAACAAGAAGTTAAGAGGAACATTTGACCTCGCCGTTAGGCATATGTTAAACAAACAAGCATCGAACCCGAAGGCCGGCTGAACACAAAGTTGAGAGGAACATTTGACGTCCCCGTCAAGTATCTGTTAAACAAACAGGCATCGAACCAGAAGAGCGGCTCAACCCGAAGATGTGAAGAGCATCTGACCTCGCCGTCAGGCATCTGTTAAATATACAGGCATCGAACCCGAATGCCGGCTCAAAAAGAAGTTGAGAGGAACATTTGACCTCGCCGTGAGGCATCTGTTAAACAAACAGGCATCGAACCCGAAGGTATGCTGAACACGAAGTTGAGAAGTTCATTTGACCTCGTCGTCTGGCATCTATTAAACAAACAGGCATTGAACCCGGAGCCCGGCTCAATCCGAAGTTGAAAAGAACATCTAACCTCACCATGAGGCATCTGTTAAACAAACAAGCATCGAACCCGTAGGCCATCTCAACCCGTAGTTGAGAAAAACATTCGACGTAGCCATCAGACATCTGTTAAACAAACAGGCATCAAACCGGAAGGTTGGCACAACACGAAGTTGAGAGAAACATATGACCTCGCTATCAGGCATTTATTAAACAAACCGGCATCGAACCCGAAGGCCGGCTCAACACGAAGTTGAGAGGAACATCTGACCTCGCTGTCAGGCATCTGTTAAACATACAGGCATCGAATTTGATGGCCAGCTCAACCCGAACTTGATAAGAAAATTAGACCTCGCCGTCAGGCATCTGTTTAATATACAGGCATCGAACCCGAATGTCGGCTCAACAAGAAGTTAAGAGGAACATTTGACCTCGCCGTTAGGCATCTGTTAAACAAACAAGCATCGAACCTGAAGGCCGGCTGAACACAAAGTTTAGAGGCACATTTGACGTCCCCGTCAAATATCTGTTAAACAAACAGGCATCGAACCAGAAGAGCGGCTCAACCCGAAGATGAGAAGAGCATCTGACCTCGCCGTCAGGCATCTGTTAAATATACCGGCATCGAACCCGAATGTCGGCTCAACAAGAAGTTGAGAGGAACATTTGACCTCTCCGTGAGGCATCTGTTAAACAAACAGGCATCGAACCCGAAGGTCTGCTGAACACGAAAGTTAGAAGTTCATTTGACCTCGTCGTCAGGCATCTGTTAAACAAACAGGCATTGAACCCGGAGCCCGGCTCAACCCGAAGTTGAAAAGAACATCTAACCTCACCGTGAGGCATCTGTTAAACAAACAGGCATCGAACCCGTAGGCCGTCTCAACCCGTAGTTGAGAAAAACATTCGACGTAGCCGTCAAGCATCTGTTAAACAAACAGGCATCGAACCGGAAGGTTGGCACAACACGAAGTTGAGAGAAACATCTGACCTCGCTGTCAGGCATTTATTAAACAAACAGGCATCGAACCCGAAGGCCGACTCAACACGAAGTTGAGAGGAACATCTGACCTCGCTGTCAGGCATCTGTTAAACAAACAGGCATCGAATTTGATGGCCAGCTCAACCCGAACTTGATAAGAAAATTAGACCTCGCCGTCAGTCATCTGTTTAATATACAGGCATCGAACCCGAATGTCGGCTCAACAAGAAGTTAAGAGGAACATTTGACCTCGTCGTTAGGCATCTGTTAAACAAACAAGCATCGAACCCGAAGGCCGGCTTAACACAAAGTCGAGAGGAACATTTGACGTCCCCGTCAAGTATCTGTTAAACAAACAGGCATCGAACCCGAAGAGCGGCTTAACCCGAAGATGAGAAGAACATCTGACCTCGCCGTCAGGCATCTGTTAAATATACAGGCATCGAACCCGAATGCCGGCTCAACAAGAAGTTGAGAGGAACATTTGACCTCGTCGTCAAGCATCTGTTAAACAAACAAGCATCGAACCCGTAGGCCGACTCAACCCGTAGTTGAGAAAAACATTCGACGTAGCCGTCAGGCATCTGTTAAACAAACAGGCATCGAACCGGAAGGTTGGCACAACACGAAGTCGAGAGAAACATCTGACCTCGCTGTCAGGAATTTATTAAACAAACAGGCATCGAACCCGAATGCCGGCTCAACACGAAGTTGAGAGGAACATCTAACCTCGCTGTCAGGCATCTGTTAAACAAACAGGCATTGAATTTGATGGCCATCTCAACCCAAACTTGATAAGAAAATTAGACCTTGCCGTTAGGCATCTGTTTAATATACAGGCATCGAACCCGAATGTCGGCTCAACAAGAAGTTAAGAGGAACATTTGACCTCGCCGTTAGGCATCTGTTAAACAAACAAGCATCGAACCCGAAGGCCGGCTGAACACAAAGTTGAGAGGAACATTTGACGTCCCCGTCAAGTATCTGTTAAACAAACAGGCATCGAACCAGAAGAGCGGCTCAACCCGAAGATGTGAAGAGCATCTGACCTCGCCGTCAGGCATCTGTTAAATATACAGGCATCGAACCCGAATGCCGGCTCAAAAAGAAGTTGAGAGGAACATTTGACCTCGCCGTGAGGCATCTGTTAAACAAACAGGCATCGAACCCGAAGGTATGCTAAACACGAAGTTTAGAAGTTCATTTGACCTCGTCGTCTGGCATCTATTAAACAAACAGGCATTGAACCCGGAGCCCGGCTCAATCCGAAGTTGAAAAGAACATCTAACCTCACCGTGAGGCATCTGTTAAACAAAGAAGCATCGAACCCGTAGGCCATCTCAACCCGTAGTTGAGAAAAACATTCGACGTAGCCGTCAGGCATCTGTTAAACAAACAGGCATCGAACCGGAAGGTTGGTACAACACGAAGTTGAGAGAAACATCTGACCTCGCTGTCAGGAATTTATTAAACAAACCGGCATCGAACCCGAAGGCCGGCTCAACATGAAGTTGAGAGGATCATCTGACCTCGCTGTCAGGCATCTGTTAAACAAACAGGCATCGAATTTGATGGCCAGCTCAACCCGAACTTCATAAGAAAATTAGACCTTGTCGTCAGGCATCTATTTTATATACAGGCATCGAACCCGAATGTCGGCTCAACAAGAAGTTAAGAGGAACATTTGACCTCGCTGTTAGGCAACTGTTAAACAAACAAGCATCAAACCCGAAGGCCGGCTGAACACAAAGTTGAGAGGAATATTTGACGTCCCCGTCAAGTATCTGTTAAACAAACAGGCATCGAACCAGAAGAGCGGCTCAATACGAAGATGAGAAGAACATCTGACCTCGCCGTCAGGCATCTGTTAAATATACAGGCATCGAACCCGAATGTCGGCTCAACAAGAAGTTGAGAGGAACATTTGACCTCTCCGTGAGGCATCTGTTAAACAAACAGGCATCGAACCCGAAGGTCTGCTGAACACGAAAGTTAGAAGTTCATTTGGCCTCGTTGTCAGGCATCTGTTAAACAAAAAGGCATTGAACCCGGAGCCCGGCTCAACCCGAAGTTGAAAAGAACATCTAACCTCACCGTGAGGCATCTGTTAAACAAACAGGCATCGAACCCGTAGGCCGTCTCAACCCGTAGTTGAGAAAAACATTCGACGTAGCCGTCAAGCATCTGTTAAACAAACAGGCATCGAACCGGAAGGTTGGCACAACACGAAGTTGCGAGAAACATCTGACCTCGCTGTCAGACATTTATTAAACAAACAGGCATCGAACCCGAAGGCCGACTCAACACGAAGTTGAGAGGAACATCTGACCTCGCTGTCAGGCATCTGTTAAACAAACAGGCATCGAATTTGATGGCCAGCTCAACCCGAACTTGATAAGAAAATTAGACCTCGCCGTTAGTCATCTGTTTAATATACAGGCATCAAACCCGAATGTCGGCTCAACAAGAAGTTAAGAGGAACATTTGACCTCGCCGTTAGGCATCTATTAAACAAACAAGCATCGAACCCGAAGGCCGGCTTAACACAAAGTTGAGAGGAACATTTGACATCCCCGTCAAGTATCTGTTAAACAAACAGGCATCGAACCCGAAGAGCGGCTCAACCCGAAGATGGGAAGCACATCTGACCTCGCCGTCAGGCATCTGTTAAATATACAGGCATCGAACCCGAAAGCCGGCTCAACAAGAAGTTGAGAGGAATATTTGACCTCGTCGTCAGGCATCTGTTAAACAAACAAGCATCGAACCCGTAGGCCGACTCAACCCGTAGTTGAGAAAAACATTCGACGTAGCCGTCAGGCATCTGTTAAACAAACAGGCATCGAACCGGAAGGTTGGCACAACACGAAGTCGAGAGAAACATCTGACCTCGCTGTCAGGAATTTATTAAACAAACAGGCATCGAACCCGAATGCCGGCTCAACACGAAGTTGAGAGGAACATCTAACCTCGCTGTCAGGCATCTGTTAAACAAACAGGCATCGAATTTGATGGCCATCTCAACCCGAACTTGATAAGAAAATTAGACCTTGCCGTTAGGCATCTGTTTAATATACAGGCATCGAACCCGAATGTCGGCTCAACAAGAAGTTAAGAGGAACATTTGACCTTGTCATTAGGCATCTGTTAAACAAACAAGCATCGAACCCGAAGGCCGGCTGAACACAAAGTTGAGAGGAACATTTGACGTCCCCGTCAAGTATCTGTTAAACAAATAGGCATCGAACCAGAAGAGCGGCTCAACCCGAAGATGAGAAGAACATCTGACCTCGCCGTCAGGCATCTGTTAAATATACAGGCATCGAACCCGAATGCCGGCTCAACAAGAAGTTGAGAGGAACATTTGACCTCGCCGTGAGGCATCTGTTAAACAAACAAGCATCGAACCCGTAGGCCGTCTTAACCCGTAGTTGAGAAAAACATTCGACGTAGCCATCAGGCATCTGTTAAACAAACAGGCATCAAACCGGAAGGTTGGCACAACACGAAGTTGAGAGAAACATATGACCTCGCCGTCAGGCATTTATTAAACAAACAGGCATCGAACCCGAAGGCTGGTTCAACACGAAGTTGAGAGGAACATCTGACCTCGCTGTCAGGCATCTGTTAAACATACAGGCATCGAATTTGATGGCCAGCTCAACCCGAACTTGATAAGAAAATTAGACCTCGCCGTCAGGCATCTGTTTAATATACAGACATTGAACCTAAATGTCGACTCAACAAGAAGTTAAGAGGAACATTTGACCTCGCCGTTAGGCATCTGTTAAACAAACAAGCATCGAACCCGAAGGCCGGCTGAACACAAAGTTGAGAGGAACATTTGACGTCCCCGTCAAGTATCTGTTAAACAAACAGGCATCGAACCAGAAGAGCGGCTCAACCCGAAGATGAGAAGAGCATCTGACCTCGCCGTCAGGCATCTGTTAAATATACCGGCATCGAACCCGAATGCCGGCTCAACAAGAAGTTGAGAGGAACATTTGACCTCGCCGTGAGGCATCTGTTAAACAAACAGGCATCGAACCAGAAGAGCGGCTCAACCCGAAGATGAGAAGAACATCTGACCTCGCCGTCAGGCATCGGTTAAATATCAAGGCATCGAACCCGAATGCCGGCTCAACAAGAAGTTGAGAGGAACATTTGACCTCGCCGTGAGGCATCTGTTAAACAAACAAGCATCAAACCCGAATGTCTGCTGAACACGAATTTTAGAAGTTCATTGGACCTCGTCGTCAGGCATCTGTCAAACAAACAGGCATTGAACCCGGAGCCCGGCTCAACCCGAAGTTGAAAAGAACATCTAACCTCACCGTGAGGCATCTGTTAAACAAACAAGCATCGAACCCGTAGGCTGTCTCAACCCGTAGTTGAGAAAAAAATTCGTCGTAGCCGTCAGGCATCTGTTAAATAAACAGGCATCGAACCGGAAGGTTGGCACAACACGAAGTTGAGAGAAACATCTGACCTCGCTGTCAGGCATTTATTAAACAAACAGGCATCGAACCCGAAGGCCGGCTCAACACGAAGTTGAGAGGAACATCTGACCTCGCTGTCAGGCATCTGTTAAACAAACTGGCATCGAATTTGATGGCCAGCTCAACCCGAACTTGATAAGAAAATTAGACCTCGCCGTAAGGCATCTGTTTAATATACAGGCATCGAACCCGAATGTCGGCTCAACAAGAAGTTAAGAGGAACATTTGACCTCACCGTTAGGCATCTGTTAAACAAACAAACATCGAACCCAAAGTCCGGATGAACAGAAAGTTGAGAGGAACATTTGACGTCCCCGTCAAGTATCTATTAAACAAACAGGCATCAAACAAGAAGAGCGGCTCAACCCGAAGATGAGAAGAACATCTGACCTCGCCGTCAGGCATCTGTTAAATATCCAGGCAACGAACCCGAATGCCGGCTCAACAAGAAGTTGAGAGGAACATTTGACCTCGCCGTGAGGCATCTGTTAAACAAACAAGCATCGAACCCGTAGGCCGTCTTAACCCGTAGTTGAGAAAAACATTCGACGTAGCCGTCAGGCATCTGTTAAACAAACAGGCATCAAACCGGAAGGTTGGCACAACACGAAGTTGAGAGAAACATATGACCTCGCCGTCAGGCATTTATTAAACAAACAGGCATCGAACCCGAAGGCCGGTTCAACACGAAGTTGAGAGGAACATCTGACCTCGCTGTCAGGCATCTGTTAAACATACAGGCATCGAATTTCATGGCCAGCTCAACCCGAACTTGATAAGAAAATTAGACCTCGCCGTCAGGCATCTGTTTAATATACAGGCATTAAACCTAAATGTCGGCTCAACAAGAAGTTAAGAGGAACATTTGACCTCGCCGTTAGGCATCTGTTAAACAAACAAGCATCGAACCCGAAGGCCGGCTGAACACAAAGTTGAGAGGAACATTTGACGTCCCCGTCAAGTATCTGTTAAACAAACAGGCATCGAACCAGAAGAGCGGCTCAACCCGATGATGTGAAGAGCATCTGACCTCGCCGTCAGGCATCTGTTAAATATACAGGCATCGAACCCGAATGCCGGCTCAAAAAGAAGTTGAGAGGAACATTTGACCTCGCCGTGAGGCATCTGTTAAACAAACAGGCATCGAACCCGAAGGTATGCTGAACACGAAGTTGAGAAGTTCATTTGACCTCGTCGTCTGGTATCTATTAAACAAACAGGCATTGAACCCGGAGCCCGGCTCAATCCGAAGTTGAAAAGAACATCTAACCTCACCGTGAGGCATCTGTTAAACAAACAAGCATCGAACCCGTAGGCCATCTCAACCCGTAGTTGAGAAAAACATTCGACGTAGCCGTCAGGCATCTGCTAAACAAACAGGCATCGAACCGGAAGGTTGGTACAACACGAAGTTGAGAGAAACATCTGACCTCGCTGTCAGGAATTTATTAAACAAACCGGCATCGAACCCGAAGGCCGGCTCAACACGAAGTTGAGAGGAACATCTGACCTCGCTGTCAGGCATCTGTTAAACAAACAGGCATCGAATTTGATGGCCAGCTCAACCCGAACTTCATAAGAAAATTAGACCTTGCCGTCAGGCATCTATTTAATATACAGGCATCGAACCCGAATGTCGGCTCAACAAGAAGTTAAGAGGAACATTTGACCTCGCTGTTAGGCATCTGTTAAACAAACAAGCATCGAACCCGAAGGCCGGGTGAACACAAAGTTGAGACGAATATTTGACGTCCCCGTCAAGTATCTGTTAAACAAACAGGCATCGAACCAGAAGAGCGGCTCAATACGAAGATGAGAAGAACATCTGACCTCGCCGTCAGGCATCTGTTAAATATACAGGCATCGAACCCGAATGTCGGCTCAACAAGAAGTTGAGAGGAACATTTGACCTCTCCGTGAGGCATCTGTTAAACAAACAGGCATCGAACCCGAAGGTCTGCTGAACACGAAAGTTAGAAGTTCATTTGACCTCGTCGTCAGGCATCTGTTAAACAAACAGGCATTGAACCCGGAGCCCGGCTCAACCCGAAATTGAAAAGAACATCTAACCTCACCGTGAGGCATCTGTTAAACAAACAGGCATCGAACCCGTAGGCCGTCTCAACCCGTAGTTGAGAAAAACATTCGACGTAGCCGTCAAGCATCTGTTAAACAAACAGGCATCGAACCGGAAGGTTGGCACAACACGAAGTTGAGAGAAACATCTGACCTCGCTGTCAGGCATTTATTAAACAAACAGGCATCGAACCCGAAGGCCGACTCAACACGAAGTTGAGAGGAACATCTGACCTCGCTGTCAGGCATCTGTTAAACAAACAGGCATCGAATTTGATGGCCAGCTCAACCCGAACTTGATAAGAAAATTAGACCTCGCCGTCAGTCATCTGTTTAATATACAGGCATCGAACCCGAATGTCGGCTCAACAAGAAGTTAAGAGGAACATTTGACCTCGCCGTTAGGCATCTGTTAAACAAACAAGCATCGAACCCGAAGGCCGGCTGAACACAAAGTTGAGAGGAACATTTGACGTCCCCGTCAAGTATCTGTTAAACAAATAGGCATCGAACCAGAAGAGCGGCTCAACCCGAAGATGAGAAGAACATCTGACCTCGCCGTCAGGCATCTGTTAAATATACAGGCATCGAACCCGAATGCCGGCTCAACAAGAAGTTGAGAGGAACATTTGACCTCGCCGTGAGGCATCTGTTAAACAAACAAGCATCGAACCCGTAGGCCGTCTTAACCCGTAGTTGAGAAAAACATTCGACGTAGCCATCACGCATCTGTTAAACAAACAGGCATTAAACCGGAAGGTTGGCACAACACGAAGTTGAGAGAAACATATGACCTCGCCGTCAGGCATTTATTAAACAAACAGGTATCGAACCCGAAGGCTGGTTCAACACGAAGTTGAGAGGAACATCTGACCTCGCTGTCAGGCATCTGTTAAACATACAGGCATCGAGTTTGATGGCCAGCTCAACCCGAACTTGATAAGAAAATTAGACCTCGCCGTCAGGCATCTGTTTAATATACAGACATTGAACCTAAATGTCGGCTCAACAAGAAGTTAAGAGGAACATTTGACCTCGCCGTTAGGCATCTGTTAAACACACAAGCATCGAACCCGAAGGCCGGTTGAACACAAAGTTGAGAGGAACATTTGACGTCCCCGTCAAGTATCCGTTAAACAAACAGGCATCGAACCAGAAGAGCGGCTCAACCCGAAGATGAGAAGAGCATTTGACCTCGCTGTCAGGCATCTGTTAAATATACAGGCATCGAACCCGAATGCCGGCTCAAAAAGAAGTTGAGAGGAACATTTGACCTCGCCGTGAGGCATCTGTTAAACAAACAGGCATCGAACCCGAAGGTATGCTGAACACGAAGTTGAGAAGTTCATTTGACCTAGTCGTCTAGCATTTATTAAACAAACAGGCATTGAACCCGGAGCCCGGCTCAATCCGAAGTTGAAAAGAACATCTAACCTCACCGTGAGGCATCTGTTAAACAAACAAGCATCAAACCCGTAGGCCATCTCAACCCGTAGTTGAGAAAAACATTCGACGTAGCCGTCAGGCATCTGTTAAACAAACAGGCATCGAACCGGAAGGTTGGAACAACACGAAGTTGAGAGAAACATCTGACCTCGCTGTCAGGAATTTATTAAACAAACCGGCATCGAACCCGAAGGCCGGCTCAACACGAAGTTGAGAGGAACATCTGACCTCGCTGTCAGGCATCTGTTAAACAAACAGGCATCAAATTTGATGGCCAGCTCAACCCGAACTTCATAAGAAAATTAGACCTTGCCGTCAGGCATCTATTTAATATACAAGCATCGAACCTGAATGTCGGCTCAACAAGAAGTTAAGAGGAACATTTGACCTCGCTGTTAGGCATCTGTTAAACAAACAAGCATCGAACCCAAAGGCCGGCTGAACACAAAGTTGAGAGGAATATTTGACGTCCCCGTCAAGTATCTGTTAAACAAACAGGCATCGAACCAGAAGAGCGGCTCAATACGAAGATGAGAAGAACATCTGACCTCGCCGTCAGGCATCTGTTAAATATACAGGCATCGAACCCGAATGTCGGCTCAACAAGAAGTTGAGAGGAACATTTGACCTCTCCGTGAGGCATCTGTTAAACAAACAGGCATCGAACCCGAAGGTCTGCTGAACACGAAAGTTAGAAGTTCATTTGACCTCGTCGTCAGGCACTTGTTAAACAAACAGGCATTGAACCCGGAGCCTGGCTCAACCCGAAGTTGAAAAGAACATCTAACCTCACCGTGAGGCATCTGTTAAACAAACAGGCATCGAACCCGTAGGCCGTCTCAACCCGTAGTTGAGAAAAACATTCGACGTTGCCGTCAAGCATCTGTTAAACAAACAGGCATCGAACTGGAAGGTTGGCACAACACGAAGTTGAGAGAAACATCTGACCTCGCTGTCAGGCATTTATTAAACAAACAGGCATCGAACCCGAAGGCCGGCTCAACACGAAGTTGAGAGAAACATCTGACCTCGCTGTCAGGCATCTGTTAAACAAACAGGCATTGAATTTGATGGCCAGCTCAACCCGAACTTGATAAGAAAATTAGACCTCGCCGTCAGGCATCTGTTTAATATACAGGCATCGAACCCGAATGTCGGCTCAACAAGAAGTTAAGAGGAACATTTGACCTCGCTGTTTGGCATCTGTTAAACAAACAAGCATCGAACCCGAAGGCCGGCTTAACACAAAGTTGAGAGGAACATTTGACGTCCCCGTCAAGTATCTGTTACACAAACAGGCATCGAACCCGAAGAGCGGCTCAACCCGAAGATGAGAAGAACATCTGACCTCGCCGTCAGGCATCTGTTAAATATACAGGCATCGAACCCGAATGCCGGCTCAACAAGAAGTTGAGAGGAACATTTGACCTCGTCGTCAGGCATCTGTTAAACAAACAAGCATCGAACCCGTAGGCCGACTCAACCCGTAGTTGAGAAAAACATTCGACGTAGCCGTCAGGAATCTGTTAAACAAACAGGCATCGAACCGGAAGGTTGGCACAACACGAAGTCGAGAGAAACATCTGACCTCGCTGTCAGGAATTTATTAAACAAACAGGCATCGAACCCGAATGCCGGCTCAACACGAAGTTGAGAGGAACATCTAACCTCGCTGTCAAGCATCTGTTAAACAAACAGGCATCGAATTTGATGGCCATCTCAACCCGAACTTGATAAGAAAATTAGACCTTGCCGTTAGGCATCTGTTTAATATACAGGCATCGAACCCGAATGTCGGCTCAACAAGAAGTTAAGAGGAACATTTTACCTCGCCGTTACGCATCTGTTAAACAAACAAGCATCGAACCCGAAGGCCGGCTGAACACAAAGTTTAGAGGAACATTTGACGTCCCCGTCAAGTATCTGTTAAACAAATAGGCATCGAACCAGAAGAGCGGCTCAACCCGAAGATGAGAAGAACATCTGACCTCGCCGTCAGGCATCTGTTAAATATACAGGCATCGAACCCGAATGTCGGCTCAACAAGAAGTTGAGAGGAACATTTGACCTCGCCGTGAGGCATCTGTTAAACAAACAGGCATCGAACCCAAAGGACTGCTAAACACGAAGTTGAGAAGTTCATTTGACCTCGTCGTCTGGCATCTATTAAACAAACAGGCATTGAACCCGGAGCCTGGCTCAACCCGAAGTTCAAAAGAACATCTAACCTCACCGTGAGGCATCTGTTAAACAAACAAGCATCGAACCCGTAGGCCATCTCAACCCGTAGTTGAGAAAAACATTCGACGTAGCCGTCAGGCATCTGTTAAACAAACAGGCATCGAACCGGAAGGTTGGCACAACACGAAGTTGAGAGAAACATCTGACCTCGCCGTCAGGAATTTATTAAACAAATAGGCATCGAACCCGAAGGCCGGATCAACACGAAGTTGAGAGGAACATCTGACCTTGCTTTCAGGCATCTGTTAAACAAACAGGCAACGAATTTGATGGCCATCTCAACCCGAACTTGATAAGAAAATTAGACCTCTCCGCCAGGCATCTGTTTAATATACAGGCATCGAACCTGAATGTCGGCTCAACAAGAAGTTAAGAGGAACATTTGACCTCGCCGTTAGGCATCTGTTAAACAAACAAGCATCGAACCCGAAGGCCGGCTGAACACAAAGTTGAGAGGAACATTTGACGTCCCCGTCAAGTATCTGTTAAACAAACAGGCATCGAACCAGAAGAGCGGCTCATCCCGAAGATGAGAAGAACATCTGACCTCGCCCTCAGGCATCTGTTAAATATACAGGCATCGAACCCGAATGCCGGCTCAACAAAAAGTTGAGAGGAACATTTGACCTCGCCATGAGGCATCTGTTAAACAAACAGGCATCGAACCCGAAGGTCTGCTGAACACGAAGTTGAGAAGTTCCTTTGACCTCGTCGTCTGGCATCTGTTAAACAAACAGGCATTGAACCCGGAGCCCGACTCAACCTGAAGTTGAAAAGAATATCTAACCTCACCGTGAGGCATCTGTTAAACAAACAACCATCGAACCCGTAGGTCGTCTCAACCCGTAGTTGAGAAAAACATTCGACGTAGCCGTCAGGCATCTGTTAAACAAACAGGCATCGAACCGGAAGGTTGGCACAACACAAAGTTGAGAGAAACATCTGACCTCGCTGTCAGGCATTTATTAAACAAACAGGCATCGAACCCGAAGGCCGGATCAACACGAAGTTGAGAGGAACATCTGACCTCGCTTTCAGGCATCTGTTAAACAAACAAGCATTGAATATGATGGCCAGCTCAACCCGAACTTGATAAGAAAATTAGACCTCGCCGTCAGGCATCTGTTTAATATACAGGCATCGAACCCGAATGTCGGCTCACCAAGAAGTTAAGAGGAACATTTGACCTCGTCGTTAGGCATCTGTTAAACAAACAAGCATCGAACCCGAAGGCCGGCTGAACACAAAGTTGAGAGGAACATTTGACGTCCCCGTCAAGTATCTGTTAAACAAACAGGCATCGAACCAGACGAGCGGGTCAACCCGAAGATGAGAAGAACATCTGACCTTGCCGTCAGGCATCTGTTAAATATACAGGCATCGAACCCGAATGTCGGCTCAACAAGAATTTGAGAGGAACATTTGACCTCGCCGTGAGGCATCTGTTAAACAAACAAGCATCGAACCCGTAGGCCGACTCAACCCGTAGTTGAGAAAAACATTCGACGTAGCCGTCAGGCATCTGTTAAACAAACAGGCATCAAACTGGAAGGTTGGCACAACACGAAGTTGAGAGAAACATCTGACCTCGCTGTCAGGAATTTATTAAACAAACAGGCATCGAACCCGAAGGCTGGCTCAACACGAAGTTGAGAGGAACATCTGACCTCGCTGTCAGGCATCTGTTAAACAAACAGGCATCGAATTTGATGGCCAGCTCAACCCGAACTTGATAAGAAAATTAGACCTTGCCGTCAGGCATCTGTTTAATATACAGGCATCGAACCCGAATCTCGGCTCAACAAGTTAAGAGGAACATTTGACCTCGCCGTTAGGCATCTGTTAAACAAACAAGCATCGAACCCGAAGGCCGACTGAACACAAAGTTTAGAGGAACATTTGACGTCCCCGTCAAGTATCTGTTAAACAAACAGGCATCGAACCAGAAGAGCGGTTCAACCCGAAGATGAGAAGAACATCTGACCTCGCCGTCAGGCATCTGTTAAATATACAGGCATCGAACCCGAATGCCGGCTCAACAAGAAGTTGAGAGGAACATTTGACCTCGCCGTGAGGCATCTGTTAAACAAACAGGCATCGAACCCGAAGGTCTGCTGAACACGAAGTTGAGAAGTTCATTTGACCTCGTCGTCAGGCATCTGTTAAACAAATAGGCATTGAACCCGGAGCCCGGCTCAACCCGAAGTTGAAAAGAACATCTAACCTCAACGTGAGGCATCTGTTAAACAAACAAGAATCGAACCCTTAGGCCGTCTCAACCCGTAGTTGAGAAAAACATTTGACGTAGCCTTCAGGCATTTGTTAAACAAACAGGCATCGAACCGGAAGGTTGGCACAACACGAAGTTGAGAGAAACATCTGACCTCACTGTCAGGCATTTATTAAACAAACAGGTATCAAACCCGAAGGCCGGCTCAACACGAAGTTGAGAGGAACATCTGACCTCGCTTTCAGGCATCTGTTAAACAAACAGGCATCGAATTTGATGGCCAGCTCAACCCGAACTAGATAAGAAAATTAGACCTTGCCGTCAGGCATCTGTTTAATATACAGGCATCGAACCCGAATGTCGGCTCAACAAGTTAAGAGGAACATTTGACCTCGCCGTTAGGCATCTGTTAAACAAACAAGCATCGAACCCGAAGGCCGACTGAACACAAAGTTGAGAGGAACATTTGACGTCCCCGTCAAGTATCTGTTAAACAAACAGGCATCGAACCAGAAGAGCGGTTCAACCCGAAGATGAGAAGAACATCTGACCTCGCCGTCAGGCATCTGTTAAATATACAGGCATCGAACCCGAATGCCGGCTCAACAAGAAGTTGAGAGGAACATTTGACCTCGCCGTGAGGCATCTGTTAAACAAACAGGCATCGAACCCGAAGGTCTGCTGAACACGAAGTTGAGAAGTTCATTTGACCTCGTCGTCAGGCATCTGTTAAACAAACAGGCATTGAACCCGGAGCCCGGCTCAACCCGAAGTTGAAAAGAACATCTAACCTCAACGTGAGGCATCTGTTAAACAAACAAGAATCGAACCCTTAGGCCGTCTCAACCCGTAGTTGAGAAAAACATTCGACGTAGCCGTCAGGCATCTGTTAAACAAACAGGCATCGAACCGGAAGGTTGGCACAACACGAAGTTCAGAGAAACATCTGACCTCGCTGTCAGGAATTTATTAAACAAACAGGCATCGAACCCGAAGGCCGGCTCAACACGAAGTTGAGAGGAACATCTGACCTCGCTGTCAGGCATCTGTTAAACAAACAGGCATCGAATTTGATGGACAGCTCAACCCAAACTTGATAAGAAAATTAGACCTCGCCGTCAGGCATCTGTTTAATATACAGGCATCGAACCCGAATGTCGGCTCAACAAGAAGTTAAGAGGAACATTTGACCTCGCCGTTAGGCATCTGTTAAACAAACAAGCATCAAACCCGAAGGCCGGCTGAACACAAAGTTGAGAGGAACATTTGACGTCCCCGTCAAGTATCTGTTAAACAAACAGGCATCGAACCAGAAGAGCGGTTCAACCCGAAGATGAGAAGAACATCTGACCTCGCCGTCAGGCATCTGTTAAATATACAGGCATCGAACCCGAATGTCGGCTCAACAAGAAGTTGAGAGGAACATTTGACCTCGCCGTGAGGCATCTGTTAAACAAACAGGCATCGAACCCGAAGGTCTGCTGAACACGAAGTTGAGAAGTTCATTTGACCTCGTCGTCAGGCATCTGTTAAACAAACAGGCATTGAACCCGGAGCCCGGCTCAACCCGAAGTTGAAAAGAACATCTAACCTCAACGTGAGGCATCTGTTAAACAAACAAGAATCGAACCCGTAGGCCGTCTCAACCCGTAGTTGAGAAAAACATTCGACGTAGCCGTCAGGCATTTGTTAAACAAACAGGCATCGAACCGGAAGGTTGGCACAACACAAAGTTGAGAGAAACATCTGACCTCGCTGTCAGGCATTTATTAAACAAACAGGTATCGAACCCGAAGGCCGGCTCAACACGAAGTTGAGAGAAACATCTGACCTCGCTTTCAGGCATCTGTTAAACAAACAGGCATCGAATTTGATGGCCAGCTCAACCCGAACTTGATAAGAAAATTAGACCTCGCCGTCAGGCATCTGTTTAATATACAGGCATCGAACCCGAATGTCGGCTCAACAAGAAGTTAAGAGGAACATTTGACCTCGCCGTTAGGCATCTGTTAAACAAACAAGCATCGAAGCCGAAGGCCGGCTGAACACAAAGTTGAGAGGAACATTTGACGTCCCCGTCAAGTATCTGTTAAACAAACAGGCATCGAACCAGAAGAGCGGTTCAACCCGAAGATGAGAAGAACATCTGACCTCGCCGTCAGGCATCTGTTAAATATACAGGCATCGAACCCGAATGCCGGCTCAACAAGAAGTTGAGAGGAACATTTGACCTCGCCGTGAGGCATCTGTTAAACAAACAGGCATCGAACCCGAAGGTCTGCTGAACACGAAGTTGAGAAGTTCATTTGACCTCGTCGTCAGGCATCTGTTAAACAAACAGGCATTGAACCCGGAGCCCGGCTCAACCCGAAGTTGAAAAGAACATCTAACCTCAACGTGAGGCATCTGTTAAACAAACAAGAATCGAACCCTTAGGCCGTCTCAACCCGTAGTTGAGAAAAACATTCGACGTAGCCGTCAGGCATCTGTTAAACAAACAGGCATCGAACCGGAAGGTTGGCACAACACGAAGTTCAGAGAAACATCTGACCTCGCTGTCAGGAATTTATTAAACAAACAGGCATCGAACCCGAAGGCCGGCTCAACACGAAGTTGAGAGGAACATCTGACCTCGCTGTCAGGCATCTGTTAAACAAACAGGCATCGAATTTGATGGACAGCTCAACCCAAACTTGATAAGAAAATTAGACCTCGCCGTCAGGCATCTGTTTAATATACAGGCATCGAACCCGAATGTCGGCTCAACAAGAAGTTAAGAGGAACATTTGACCTCGCCGTTAGGCATCTGTTAAACAAACAAGCATCAAACCCGAAGGCCGGCTGAACACAAAGTTGAGAGGAACATTTGACGTCCCCGTCAAGTATCTGTTAAACAAACAGGCATCGAACCAGAAGAGCGGTTCAACCCGAAGATGAGAAGAACATCTGACCTCGCCGTCAGGCATCTGTTAAATATACAGGCATCGAACCCGAATGTCGGCTCAACAAGAAGTTGAGAGGAACATTTGACCTCGCCGTGAGGCATCTGTTAAACAAACAGGCATCGAACCCGAAGGTCTGCTGAACACGAAGTTGAGAAGTTCATTTGACCTCGTCGTCAGGCATCTGTTAAACAAACAGGCATTGAACCCGGAGCCCGGCTCAACCCGAAGTTGAAAAGAACATCTAACCTCAACGTGAGGCATCTGTTAAACAAACAAGAATCGAACCCGTAGGCCGTCTCAACCCGTAGTTGAGAAAAACATTCGACGTAGCCGTCAGGCATTTGTTAAACAAACAGGCATCGAACCGGAAGGTTGGCACAACACAAAGTTGAGAGAAACATCTGACCTCGCTGTCAGGCATTTATTAAACAAACAGGTATCGAACCCGAAGGCCGGCTCAACACGAAGTTGAGAGAAACATCTGACCTCGCTTTCAGGCATCTGTTAAACAAACAGGCATCGAATTTGATGGCCAGCTCAACCCGAACTTGATAAGAAAATTAGACCTCGCCGTCAGGCATCTGTTTAATATACAGGCATCGAACCCGAATGTCGGCTCAACAAGAAGTTAAGAGGAACATTTGACCTCGCCGTTAGGCATCTGTTAAACAAACAAGCATCGAAGCCGAAGGCCGGCTGAACACAAATTTGAGAGGAACATTTGACGTCCCCGTCAAGTATCTGTTAAACAAACAGGCATCGAACCAGAAGAGCGGCTCAACCCGAAGATGAGAAGAACATCTGACCTCGCAGTCAGGCATCTGTTAAATATACAGGCATCGAACCCGAATGCCGGCTCAACAAGAAGTTGAGAGGAACATTTGACCTCGCCGTGAGGCATCTGTTAAACAAACAAGCATCGAACCCGTAGGCCGACTCAACCCGTAGTTGAGAAAAACATTCGACGTAGCCGTCAGGCATCTGTTAAACAAACAGCCATCGAACCGGAAGGTTGGCACAACACGAATTTGAGAGAAACATCTGACCTCGCTGTCAGGAATTTATTAAACAAACAGGCATCGAACCCGAAGGCCGGCTCAACACGAAGTTGAGAGGAACATCTGACCTCGCTGTCAGGCATCTGTTAAACAAACAGGCATCGAATTTGATGGCCAGCTCAACCCGAACTTGATAAGAAAATTAGACCTCGCCGTCAGGCATCTGTTTAATATACAGGCATCGAACCCGAATGTCGGCTCAACAAGAAGTTAAGAGGAACATTTGACCTCGCCGTTAGGCATCTGTTAAACAAACAAGCATCAAACCCGAAGGCCGGCTGAACACAAAGTTGAGAGGAACATTTGACGTCCCCGTCAAGTATCTGTTAAACAAACAGGCATCGAACCAGAAGAGCGGTTCAACCCGAAGATGAGAAGAACATCTGACCTCGCCGTCAGGCATCTGTTAAATATACAGTCATCGAACTCGAATGCCGGCTCAACAAGAAGTTGAGAGGAACATTTGACCTCGCCGTGAGGCATCTGTTAAACAAACAGGCATCGAACCCGAAGGTCTGCTGAACACGAAGTTGAGAAGTTCATTTGACCTCGTCGTCAGGCATCTGTTAAACAAACAGGCATTGAACCCGGAGCCCGACTCAACCCGAAGTTGAAAAGAACATCTAACCTCACCGTGAGGCATCTGTTAAACAAACAAGCATCGAACCCGTAGGCCGTCTCAACCCGTAGTTGAGAAAAACATTCGACGTAGCCGTCAAGCATATGTTAAACAAACAGGCATCGAACCGGAAGGTTGGCACAACACGAAGTTTAGAGAAACATCTGACCTCGCTGTCAGGCATTTATTAAACAAACAGGCATCGAACCCGAAGGCCGGCTCAACACGAAGTTGAGCGGAACATCTGACCTTGCTGTCAAGCATCTGTTAAACAAACAGGCATCGAATTTGATGGCCAGCTCAACCCGAACTTGATAAGAAAATTAGACCTCGCCGTCAGGCATCTGTTTAATATACAGGCATCGAAACCGAATGTCGGCTCAACAAGAAGTTAAGAGGAACATTTGACCTCACCGTTAGGCATCTGTTAAACAAACAAGCATCGAACCGGAAGGCCGGCTGAACACAAAGTTGAGAGGAACATTTGACGTCCCCGTCAAGTATCTGTTAAACAAACAGGCATCGAACCAGAAGAGCGGCTCAACCCGAAGATGAGAAGAATATCTGACCTCGCCGTCAGGCATCTGTTAAATATACATGCATTGAACCCGAATGCCGGCTCAACAAGAAGTTGAGAGGAACATTTGACCTCGCCGTGAGGCATCTGTTAAACAAACAGGCATCGAACGCGAAGGTCTGCTGAACACGAAGTTGAGAAGTTCATTTGACCTCGTCGTCAGGCATCTGTTAAACAAACAGGCATTGAACCGGAAGGTTGGCACAACACGAAGTTGAGAGAAACATCTGACGTCGCCGTCAGGCATTTATTAAACAAACAGGCATCGAACCCGAAGGCCGGGTCAAACCGTAGTTGAGAAAAACATTCGACGTAACCGTCAGGCATCTGTTAAACAAACAGGCATCGAACCGAAAGGTTGGCACAACACGAAGTTGAGAGAAACATCTGACCTCGCTGTCAGGCATTTATTAAACAAACAGGTATCGAACCCGAAGGTCGACTCAACACGAAGTTGAGAGGAACATCTGACCTCGCTTTCAGGCATCTGTTAAACAAACAGGCATCGATATTGATGGCCAGCTCAACCCGAACTTGATAAGAAAATTAGACCTCACCGTCAGGCATCTGTTTAATATACAGGCATCGAACCCGAATGTCGGCTCAACAAGAAGTTAAGAGGAACATTTGACCTCACTGTTAGGCATCTGTTAAATAAACAAGCATCAAACCCGAAGGCCGGCTGAACACAAAGTTGAGAGGAACATTTGACGTCACCGTCAAGTATCTGTTAAACAAACAGGCATCGAACCAGAAGAGCGGTTCAACCCGAAGATGAGAAGAACATCTGACCTCGCCGTCAGGCATCTGTTAAATATACAGGCATCGAACTCGAATGCCGGCTCAACAAAAAGTTGAGAGGAACATTTGACCTCGCCGTGAGGCATCTGTTAAACAAACAGGCATCGAACCCGAAGGTCTGCTGAACACGAAGTTGAGAAGTTCATTTGACCTCGTCGTCAGGCATCTGTTAAACAAACAGGCATTGAACCCGGAGCCCGACTCAACCCGAAGTTGAAAACAACATCTAACCTCACCGTGAGGCATCTGTTAAACAAACAAGCATCGAACCCGTAGGCCGTCTCAACCCGTAGTTGAGAAAAACATTCGACGTAGCCGTCAGGCATATGTTAAACAAACAGGTATCGAACCGGAAGGTTGGCACAACACGAAGTTGAGAGAAACATCTGACCTCGCTGTCAGGCATTTATTAAACAAACAGGCATCGAACCCGAAGGCCGGCTCAACACGAAGTTGAGCGGAACATCTGACCTTGCTGTCAAGCATCTGTTAAACAAACAGGCATCGAATTTGATGGCCAGCTCAACCCGAACTTGATAAGAAAATTAGACCTCGCCGTCAGGCATCTGTTTAATATACAGGCATCGAAACCGAATGTCGGCTCAACAAGAAGTTAAGAGGAACATTTGACCTCACCGTTAGGCATCTGTTAAACAAACAAGCATCGAACCGGAAGGCCGGCTGAACACAAAGTTGAGAGGAACATTTGACGTCCCCGTCAAGTATCTGTTAAACAAACAGGCATCGAACCAGAAGAGCGGCTCAACCCGAAGATGAGAAGAATATCTGACCTCGCCGTCAGGCATCTGTTAAATATACATGCATTGAACCCGAATGCCGGCTCAACAAGAAGTTGAGAGGAACATTTGACCTCGCCGTGAGGCATCTGTTAAACAAACAGGCATCGAACGCGAAGGTCTGCTGAACACGAAGTTGAGAAGTTCATTTGACCTCGTCGTCAGGCATCTGTTAAACAAACAGGCATTGAACCGGAAGGTTGGCACAACACGAAGTTGAGAGAAACATCTGACGTCGCCGTCAGGCATTTATTAAACAAACAGGCATCGAACCCGAAGGCCGGGTCAACCCGTAGTTGAGAAAAACATTCGACGTAACCGTCAGGCATCTGTTAAACAAACAGGCATCGAACCGAAAGGTTGGCACAACACGAAGTTGAGAGAAACATCTGACCTCGCTGTCAGGCATTTATTAAACAAACAGGTATCGAACCCGAAGGTCGACTCAACACGAAGTTGAGAGGAACATCTGACCTCGCTTTCAGGCATCTGTTAAACAAACAGGCATCGATATTGATGGCCAGCTCAACCCGAACTTGATAAGAAAATTAGACCTCACCGTCAGGCATCTGTTTAATATACAGGCATCGAACTCGAATGTCGGCTCAACAAGAAGTTAAGAGGAACATTTGACCTCACTGTTAGGCATCTGTTAAACAAACAAGCATCAAACCCGAAGGCCGGCTGAACACAAAGTTGAGAGGAACATTTGACGTCACCGTCAAGTATCTGTTAAACAAACAGGCATCGAACCAGAAGAGCGGTTCAACCCGAAGATGAGAAGAACATCTGACCTCGCCGTCAGGCATCTGTTAAATATACAGGCATCGAACTCGAATGCCGGCTCAACAAAAAGTTGAGAGGAACATTTGACCTCGCCGTGAGGCATCTGTTAAACAAACAGGCATCGAACCCGAAGGTCTGCTGAACACGAAGTTGAGAAGTTCATTTGACCTCGTCGTCAGGCATCTGTTAAACAAACAGGCATTGAACCCAGAGCCCGACTCAACCCGAAGTTGAAAAGAACATCTAACCTCACCGTGAGGCATCTGTTAAACAAACAAGCATCGAACCCGTAGGCCGTCTCAACCCGTAGTTGAGAAAAACATTCGACGTAGCCGTCAGGCATATGTTAAACAAACAGGCATCGAACCGGAAGGTTGGCACAACACGAAGTTGAGAGAAACATCTGACCTCGCTGTCAGGCATTTATTAAACAAACAGGCATCGAACCCGAAGGCCGGCTCAACACGAAGTTGAGTGGAACATCTGACCTTGCTGTCAAGCATCTGTTAAACAAACAGGCATCGAATTTGATGGCCAGCTCAACCCGAACTTGATAAGAAAATTAGACCTCGCCGTCAGGCATCTGTTTAATATATAGGCATCGAAACCGAATGTTGGCTCAACAAGAAGTTAAGAGGAACATTTGACCTCACCGTTAGGCATCTGTTAAACAAACAAGCATCGAACCGGAAGGCCGGCTGAACACAAAGTTGAGAGGAACATTTGACGTCCCCGTCAAGTATCTGTTAAACAAACAGGCATCGAACCAGAAGAGCGGCTCAACCCGAAGATGAGAAGAATATCTGACCTCGCCGTCAGGCATCTGTTAAATATACATGCATTGAACCCGAATGCCGGCTCAACAAGAAGTTGAGAGGAACATTTGACCTCGCGGTGAGGCATCTTTTAAACAAACAGGCATCGAACGCGAAGGTCTGCTGAACACGAAGTTGAGAAGTTCATTTGACCTCGTCGTCAGGCATCTGTTAAACAAACAGGCATTGAACTGGAAGGTTGGCACAACACGAAGTTGAGAGAAACATCTGACATCGCCGTCAGGCATTTATTAAACAAACAGGCATCGAACCCGAAGGCCGGCTCAACCCGTAGTTGAGAAAAACATTCGACGTAACCGTCAGGCATCTGTTAAACAAACAGGCATCGAACCGGAAGGTTGGCACAACACGAAGTTGAGAGAAACATCTGACCTCGCTGTCAGGCATTTATTAAACAAACAGGTATCGAACCCGAAGGTCGACTCAACACGAAGTTGAGAGGAACATCTGACTTCGCTTTCAGGCATCTGTTAAACAAACAGGCATCGATATTGATGGCCAGCTCAACCCGAACTTGATAAGAAAATTAGACCTCACTGTCAGGCATCTGTTTAATATACAGGCATCGAACCCGAATGTCGGCACAACAAGAAGTTAAGAGGAACATTTGACCTCGCCGTTAGGCGTCTGTTAAACAAACAAGCATCAAACCCGAAGGCCGGCTGAACACAAAGTTGAGAGGAACATTTGACGTCCCCGTCAAGTATCTGTTAAACAAACAGGCATCGAACCAGAAGAACGGTTCAACCCGAAGATGAGAAGAACATCTGACCTCGCCGTCAGGCATCTGTTAAATATACAGGCATCGAACTCGAATGCCGGCTCAACAAAAAGTTGAGAGGAACATTTGACCTCGCCGTGAGGCATCTGTTAAACAAACAGGCATCGAACCCGAAGGTCTGCTGAACACGAAGTTGAGAAGTTCATTTGACCTCGTCGTCAGGCATCTGTTAAACAAACAGGCATTGAACCCGGAGCCCGACTCAACCCGAAGTTGAAAAGAACATCTAACCTCACCGTGAGGCATCTGTTAAACAAACAAGCATCGAACCCGTAGGCCGTCTCAACCCGTAGTTGAGAAAAACATTCGACGTAGCCGTCAGGCATATGTTAAACAAACAGGTATCGAACCGGAAGGTTGGCACAACACGAAGTTGAGAGAAACATCTGACCTCGCTGTCAGGCATTTATTAAACAAACAGGCATCGAACCCGAAGGCCGGCTCAACACGAAGTTGAGCGGAACATCTGACCTTGCTGTCAAGCATCTGTTAAACAAACAGGCATCGAATTTGATGGCCAGCTCAACCCGAACTTGATAAGAAAATTAGACCTCGCCGTCAGGCATCTGTTTAATATACAGGCATCGAAACCGAATGTCGGCTCAACAAGAAGTTAAGAGGAACATTTGACCTCACCGTTAGGCATCTGTTAAACAAACAAGCATCGAACCGGAAGGCCGGCTGAACACAAAGTTGAGAGGAACATTTGACGTCCCCGTCAAGTATCTGTTAAACAAACAGGCATCGAACCAGAAGAGCGGCTCAACCCGAAGATGAGAAGAATATCTGACCTCGCCGTCAGGCATCTGTTAAATATACATGCATTGAACCCGAATGCCGGCTCAATAAGAAGTTGAGAGGAACATTTGACCTCGCCGTGAGGCATCTGTTAAACAAACAGGCATCGAACGCGAAGGTCTGCTGAACACGAAGTTGAGAAGTTCATTTGACCTCGTCGTCAGGCATCTGTTAAACAAACAGGCATTGAACTGGAAGGTTGGCACAACACGAAGTTGAGAGAAACATCTGACATCGCCGTCAGGCATTTATTAAACAAACAGGCATCGAACCCGAAGGCCGGCTCAACCCGTAGTTGAGAAAAACATTCGACGTAACCGTCAGGCATCTGTTAAACAAACAGGCATCGAACCGGAAGGTTGGCACAACACGAAGTTGAGAGAAACATCTGACCTCGCTGTCAGGCATTTATTAAACAAACAGGTATCGAACCCGAAGGTCGACTCAACACGAAGTTGAGAGGAACATCTGACCTCGCTTTCAGGCATCTGTTAAACAAACAGGCATCGATATTGATGGCCAGCTCAACCCGAACTTGATAAGAAAATTAGACCTCACCGTCAGGCATCTGTTTAATATACAGGCATCGAACCCGAATGTCGGCTCAACAAGAAGTTAAGAGGAACATTTGACCTCGCCGTTAGGCATCTGTTAAACAAACAAGCATCAAACCCGAAGGCCGGCTGAACACAAAGTTGAGAGGAACATTTGACGTCCCCGTCAAGTATCTGTTAAACAAACAGGCATCGAACCAGAAGAGCGGTTCAACCCGAAGATGAGAAGAACATCTGACCTCGCCGTCAGACATCTGTTAAATATACAGGCATCGAACTCGAATGCCGGCTCAACAAAAAGTTGAGAGGAACATTTGACCTCGTCGTGAGGCATCTGTTAAACAAACAGGCATCGAACCCGAAGGTCTGCTGAACACGAAGTTGAGAAGTTCATTTGACCTCGTCGTCAGGCATCTGTTAAACAAACAGGCATTGAACCCGGAGCCCGACTCAACCCGAAGTTGAAAAGAACATCTAACCTCACCGTGAGGCATCTGTTAAACAAACAAGCATCGAACCCGTAGGCCGTCTCAACCCGTAGTTGAGAAAAACATTCGACGTAGCCGTCAGGCATATGTTAAACAAACAGGCATCGAACCGGAAGGTTGGCACAACACGAAGTTGAGAGAAACATCTGACCTCGCTGTCAGGCATTTATTAAACAAACAGGCATCGAACCCGAAGGCCGGCTCAACACGAAGTTGAGCGGAACATCTGACCTTGCTGTCAAGCATCTGTTAAACAAACAGGCATTGAATTTGATGGCCAGCTCAACCCGAACTTGATAAGAAAATTAGACCTCGCCGTCAGGCATCTGTTTAATATACAGGCATCGAAACCGAATGTCGGCTCAACAAGAAGTTAAGAGGAACATTTGACCTCACCGTTAGGCATCTGTTAAACAAACAAGCATCGAACCGGAAGGCCGGCTGAACACAAAGTTGAGAGGAACATTTGACGTCCCCGTCAAGTATCTGTTAAACAAACAGGCATCGAACCAGAAGAGCGGCTCAACCCGAAGATGAGAAGAATATCTGACCTCGCCGTCAGGCATCTGTTAAATATACATGCATTGAACCCGAATGCCGGCTCAATAAGAAGTTGAGAGGAACATTTGACCTCGCCGTGAGGCATCTGTTAAACAAACAGGCATCGAACGCGAAGGTCTGCTGAACACGAAGTTGAGAAGTTCATTTGACCTCGTCGTCAGGCATCTGTTAAACAAACAGGCATTGAACTGGAAGGTTGGCACAACACGAAGTTGAGAGAAACATCTGACATCGCCGTCAGGCATTTATTAAACAAACAGGCATCGAACCCGAAGGCCGGCTCAACCCGTAGTTGAGAAAAACATTCGACGTAACCGTCAGGCATCTGTTAAACAAACAGGCATCGAACCGGAAGGTTGGCACAACACGAAGTTGAGAGAAACATCTGACCTCGCTGTCAGGCATTTATTAAACAAACAGGTATCGAACCCGAAGGTCGACTCAACACGAAGTTGAGAGGAACATCTGACCTCGCTTTCAGGCATCTGTTAAACAAACAGGCATCGATATTGATGGCCAGCTCAACCCGAACTTGATAAGAAAATTAGACCTCACCGTCAGGCATCTGTTTAATATACAGGCATCGAACCCGAATGTCGGCTCAACAAGAAGTTAAGAGGAACATTTGACCTCGCCGTTAGGCATCTGTTAAACAAACAAGCATCAAACCCGAAGGCCGGCTGAACACAAAGTTGAGAGGAACATTTGACGTCCCCGTCAAGTATCTGTTAAACAAACAGGCATCGAACCAGAAGAGCGGTTCAACCCGAAGATGAGAAGAACATCTGACCTCGCCGTCAGGCATCTGTTAAATATACAGGCATCGAACTCGAATGCCGGCTCAACAAAAAGTTGAGAGGAACATTTGACCTTGTCGTGAGGCATCTGTTAAACAAACAGGCATCGAACCCGAAGG
This sequence comes from Lathyrus sativus, assembly GCA_963859935.3. Taxonomy (NCBI): domain Eukaryota; kingdom Viridiplantae; phylum Streptophyta; class Magnoliopsida; order Fabales; family Fabaceae; genus Lathyrus; species Lathyrus sativus. Next base: position 69,145 of record CAWUDS030000591.1, on the reverse strand, counting down.
TCTGCTGAACACGAAGTTGAGAAGTTCATTTGACCTCGTCGTCAGGCATCTGTTAAACAAACAGGCATTGAACTGGAAGGTTGGCACAACACGAAGTTGAGAGAAACATCTGACATCGCCGTCAGGCATTTATTAAACAAACAGGCATCGAACCCGAAGGCCGGCTCAACCCGTAGTTGAGAAAAACATTCGACGTAACCGTCAGGCATCTGTTAAACAAACAGGCATCGAACCGGAAGGTTGGCACAACACGAAGTTGAGAGAAACATCTGACCTCGCTGTCAGGCATTTATTAAACAAACAGGTATCGAACCCGAAGGTCGACTCAACACGAAGTTGAGAGGAACATCTGACCTCGCTTTCAGGCATCTGTTAAACAAACAGGCATCGATATTGATGGCCAGCTCAACCCGAACTTGATAAGAAAATTAGACCTCACCGTCAGGCATCTGTTTAATATACAGGCATCGAACCCGAATGTCGGCTCAACAAGAAGTTAAGAGGAACATTTGACCTCGCCGTTAGGCATCTGTTAAACAAACAAGCATCAAACCCGAAGGCCGGCTGAACACAAAGTTGAGAGGAACATTTGACGTCCCCGTCAAGTATCTGTTAAACAAACAGGCATCGAACCAGAAGAGCGGTTCAACCCGAAGATGAGAAGAACATCTGACCTCGCCGTCAGGCATCTGTTAAATATACAGGCATCGAACTCGAATGCCGGCTCAACAAAAAGTTGAGAGGAACATTTGACCTTGTCGTGAGGCATCTGTTAAACAAACAGGCATCGAACCCGAAGGTCTGCTGAACACGAAGTTGAGAAGTTCATTTGACCTCGTCGTCAGGCATCTGTTAAACAAACAGGCATTGAACCCGGAGCCCGACTCAACCCGAAGTTGAAAAGAACATCTAACCTCACCGTGAGGCATCTGTTAAACAAACAAGCATCGAACCCGTAGGCCGTCTCAACCCGTAGTTGAGAAAAACATTCGACGTAGCCGTCAGGCATATGTTAAACAAACAGGCATCGAACCGGAAGGTTGGCACAACACGAAGTTGAGAGAAACATCTGACCTCGCTGTCAGGCATTTATTAAACAAACAGGCATCGAACCCGAAGGCCGGCTCAACACGAAGTTGAGCGGAACATCTGACCTTGCTGTCAAGCATCTGTTAAACAAACAGGCATCGAATTTGATGGCCAGCTCAACCCGAACTTGATAAGAAAATTAGACCTCGCCGTCAGGCATCTGTTTAATATACAGGCATCGAAACCGAATGTCGGCTCAACAAGAAGTTAAGAGGAACATTTGACCTCACCGTTAGGCATCTGTTAAACAAACAAGCATCGAACCGGAAGGCCGGCTGAACACAAAGTTGAGAGGAACATTTGACGTCCCCGTCAAGTATCTGTTAAACAAACAGGCATCGAACCAGAAGAGCGGCTCAACCCGAAGATGAGAAGAATATCTGACCTTGCCGTCAGGCATCTGTTAAATATACATGCATTGAACCCGAATGCCGGCTCAATAAGAAGTTGAGAGGAACATTTGACCTCGCCGTGAGGCATCTGTTAAACAAACAGGCATCGAACGCGAAGGTCTGCTGAACACGAAGTTGAGAAGTTCATTTGACCTCGTCGTCAGGCATCTTTTAAACAAACAGGCATTGAACTGGAAGGTTGGCACAACACGAAGTTGAGAGAAACATCTGACATCGCCGTCAGGCATTTATTAAACAAACAGGCATCGAACCCGAAGGCCGGCTCAACCCGTAGTTGAGAAAAACATTCGACGTAACCGTCAGGCATCTGTTAAACAAACAGGCATCGAACCGGAAGGTTGGCACAACACGAAGTTGAGAGAAACATCTGACCTCGCTGTCAGGCATTTATTAAACAAACAGGTATCGAACCCGAAGGTCGACTCAACACGAAGTTGAGAGGAACATCTGACCTCGCTTTCAGGCATCTGTTAAACAAACAGGCATCGATATTGATGGCCAGCTCAACCCGAACTTGATAAGAAAATTAGACCTCACCGTCAGGCATCTGTTTAATATACAGGCATCGAACCCGAATGTCGGCTCAACAAGAAGTTAAGAGGAACATTTGACCTCGCCGTTAGGCATCTGTTAAACAAACAAGCATCAAACCCGAAGGCCGGCTGAACACAAAGTTGAGAGGAACATTTGACGTCCCCGTCAAGTATCTGTTAAACAAACAGGCATCGAACCAGAAGAGCGGTTCAACCCGAAGATGAGAAGAACATCTGACCTCGCCGTCAGGCATCTGTTAAATATACAGGCATCGAACTCGAATGCCGGCTCAACAAAAAGTTGAGAGGAACATTTGACCTCGTCGTGAGGCATCTGTTAAACAAACAGGCATCGAACCCGAAGGTCTGCTGAACACGAAGTTGAGAAGTTCATTTGACCTCGTCGTCAGGCATCTGTTAAACAAACAGGCATTGAACCCGGAGCCCGACTCAACCCGAAGTTGAAAAGAACATCTAACCTCACCGTGAGGCATCTGTTAAACAAACAAGCATCGAACCCGTAGGCCGTCTCAACCCGTAGTTGAGAAAAACATTCGACGTAGCCGTCAGGCATATGTTAAACAAACAGGCATCGAACCGGAAGGTTGGCACAACACGAAGTTGAGAGAAACATCTGACCTCGCTGTCAGGCATTTATTAAACAAACAGGCATCGAACCCGAAGGCCGGCTCAACACGAAGTTGAGCGGAACATCTGACCTTGCTGTCAAGCATCTGTTAAACAAACAGGCATTGAATTTGATGGCCAGCTCAACCCGAACTTGATAAGAAAATTAGACCTCGCCGTCAGGCATCTGTTTAATATACAGGCATCGAAACCGAATGTCGGCTCAACAAGAAGTTAAGAGGAACATTTGACCTCACCGTTAGGCATCTGTTAAACAAACAAGCATCGAACCGGAAGGCCGGCTGAACACAAAGTTGAGAGGAACATTTGACGTCCCCGTCAAGTATCTGTTAAACAAACAGGCATCGAACCAGAAGAGCGGCTCAACCCGAAGATGAGAAGAATATCTGACCTCGCCGTCAGGCATCTGTTAAATATACATGCATTGAACCCGAATGCCGGCTCAATAAGAAGTTGAGAGGAACATTTGACCTCGCCGTGAGGCATCTGTTAAACAAACAGGCATCGAACGCGAAGGTCTGCTGAACACGAAGTTGAGAAGTTCATTTGACCTCGTCGTCAGGCATCTGTTAAACAAACAGGCATTGAACTGGAAGGTTGGCACAACACGAAGTTGAGAGAAACATCTGACATCGCCGTCAGGCATTTATTAAACAAACAGGCATCGAACCCGAAGGCCGGCTCAACCCGTAGTTGAGAAAAACATTCGACGTAACCGTCAGGCATCTGTTAAACAAACAGGCATCGAACCGGAAGGTTGGCACAACACGAAGTTGAGAGAAACATCTGACCTCGCTGTCAGGCATTTATTAAACAAACAGGTATCGAACCCGAAGGTCGACTCAACACGAAGTTGAGAGGAACATCTGACCTCGCTTTCAGGCATCTGTTAAACAAACAGGCATCGATATTGATGGCCAGCTCAACCCAAACTTGATAAGAAAATTAGACCTCACCGTCAGGCATCTGTTTAATATACAGGCATCGAACCCGAATGTCGGCTCAACAAGAAGTTAAGAGGAACATTTGACCTCGCCGTTAGGCATCTGTTAAACAAACAAGCATCAAACCCGAAGGCCGGCTGAACACAAAGTTGAGAGGAACATTTGACGTCCCCGTCAAGTATCTGTTAAACAAACAGGCATCGAACCAGAAGAGCGGTTCAACCCGAAGATGAGAAGAACATCTGACCTCGCCGTCAGGCATCTGTTAAATATACAGGCATCGAACTCGAATGCCGGCTCAACAAAAAGTTGAGAGGAACATTTGACCTTGTCGTGAGGCATCTGTTAAACAAACAGGCATCGAACCCGAAGGTCTGCTGAACACGAAGTTGAGAAGTTCATTTGACCTCGTCGTCAGGCATCTGTTAAACAAACAGGCATTGAACCCGGAGCCCGACTCAACCCGAAGTTGAAAAGAACATCTAACCTCACCGTGAGGCATCTGTTAAACAAACAAGCATCGAACCCGTAGGCCGTCTCAACCCGTAGTTGAGAAAAACATTCGACGTAGCCGTCAGGCATATGTTAAACAAACAGGCATCGAACCGGAAGGTTGGCACAACACGAAGTTGAGAGAAACATCTGACCTCGCTGTCAGGCATTTATTAAACAAACAGGCATCGAACCCGAAGGCCGGCTCAACACGAAGTTGAGCGGAACATCTGACCTTGCTGTCAAGCATCTGTTAAACAAACAGGCATCGAATTTGATGGCCAGCTCAACCCGAACTTGATAAGAAAATTAGACCTTGCCGTCAGGCATCTGTTTAATATACAGGCATCGAAACCGAATGTCGGCTCAACAAGAAGTTAAGAGGAACATTTGACCTCACCGTTAGGCATCTGTTAAACAAACAAGCATCGAACCGGAAGGCCGGCTGAACACAAAGTTGAGAGGAACATTTGACGTCCCCGTCAAGTATCTGTTAAACAAACAGGCATCGAACCAGAAGAGCGGCTCAACCCGAAGATGAGAAGAATATCTGACCTCGCCGTCAGGCATCTGTTAAATATACATGCATTGAACCCGAATGCCGGCTCAATAAGAAGTTGAGAGGAACATTTGACCTCGCCGTGAGGCATCTGTTAAACAAACAGGCATCGAACGCGAAGGTCTGCTGAACACGAAGTTGAGAAGTTCATTTGACCTCGTCGTCAGGCATCTTTTAAACAAACAGGCATTGAACTGGAAGGTTGGCACAACACGAAGTTGAGAGAAACATCTGACATCGCCGTCAGGCATTTATTAAACAAACAGGCATCGAACCCGAAGGCCGGCTCAACCCGTAGTTGAGAAAAACATTCGACGTAACCGTCAGGCATCTGTTAAACAAACAGGCATCGAACCGGAAGGTTGGCACAACACGAAGTTGAGAGAAACATCTGACCTCGCTGTCAGGCATTTATTAAACAAACAGGTATCGAACCCGAAGGTTGACTCAACACGAAGTTGAGAGGAACATCTGACCTCGCTTTCAGGCATCTGTTAAACAAACAGGCATCGATATTGATGGCCAGCTCAACCCGAACTTGATAAGAAAATTAGACGTCACCGTCAGGCATCTGTTTAATATACAGGCATCGAACCCGAATGTCGGCTCAACAAGAAGTTAAGAGGAACATTTGACCTCGCCGTTAGGCATCTGTTAAACAAACAAGCATCAAACCCGAAGGCCGGCTGAACACAAAGTTGAGAGGAACATTTGACGTCCCCGTCAAGTATCTGTTAAACAAACAGGCATCGAACCAGAAGAGCGGTTCAACCCGAAGATGAGAAGAACATCTGACCTCGCCGTCAGGCATCTGTTAAATATACAGGCATCGAACTCGAATGCCGGCTCAACAAAAAGTTGAGAGGAACATTTGACCTCGTCGTGAGGCATCTGTTAAACAAACAGGCATCGAACCCGAAGGTCTGCTGAACACGAAGTTGAGAAGTTCATTTGACCTCGTCGTCAGGCATCTGTTAAACAAACAGGCATTGAACCCGGAGCCCGACTCAACCCGAAGTTGAAAAGAACATCTAACCTCACCGTGAGGCATCTGTTAAACAAACAAGCATCGAACCCGTAGGCCGTCTCAACCCGTAGTTGAGAAAAACATTCGACGTAGCCGTCAGGCATATGTTAAACAAACAGGCATCGAATCGGAAGGTTGGCACAACACGAAGTTGAGAGAAACATCTGACCTCGCTGTCAGGCATTTATTAAACAAACAGGCATCGAACCCGAAGGCCGGCTCAACACGAAGTTGAGCGGAACATCTGACCTTGCTGTCAAGCATCTGTTAAACAAACAGGCATCGAATTTGATGGCCAGCTCAACCCGAACTTGATAAGAAAATTAGACCTCGCCGTCAGGCATCTGTTTAATATACAGGCATCGAAACCGAATGTCGGCTCAACAAGAAGTTAAGAGGAACATTTGACCTCACCGTTAGGCATCTGTTAAACAAACAAGCATCGAACCGGAAGGCCGGCTGAACACAAAGTTGAGAGGAACATTTGACGTCCCCGTCAAGTATCTGTTAAACAAACAGGCATCGAACCAGAAGAGCGGCTCAACCCGAAGATGAGAAGAATATCTGACCTCGCCGTCAGGCATCTGTTAAATATACATGCATTGAACCCGAATGCCGGCTCAATAAGAAGTTGAGAGGAACATTTGACCTCGCCGTGAGGCATCTGTTAAACAAACAGGCATCGAACGCGAAGGTCTGCTGAACACGAAGTTGAGAAGTTCATTTGACCTCGTCGTCAGGCATCTGTTAAACAAACAAGCATTGAACTGGAAGGTTGGCACAACACGAAGTTGAGAGAAACATCTGACATCGCCGTCAGGCATTTATTAAACAAACAGGCATCGAACCCGAAGGCCGGCTCAACCCGTAGTTGAGAAAAACATTCGACGTAACCGTCAGGCATCTGTTAAACAAACAGGCATCGAACCGGAAGGTTGGCACAACACGAAGTTGAGAGAAACATCTGACCTCGCTGTTAGGCATTTATTAAACAAACAGGTATCGAACCCGAAGGTCGACTCAACACGAAGTTGAGAGGAACATCTGACCTCGCTTTCAGGCATCTGTTAAACAAACAGGCATCGATATTGATGGCCAGCTCAACCCGAACTTGATAAGAAAATTAGACCTCACCGTCAGGCATCTGTTTAATATACAGGCATCGAACCCGAATGTCGGCTCAACAAGAAGTTAAGAGGAACATTTGACCTCGCCGTTAGGCATCTGTTAAACAAACAAGCATCAAACCCGAAGGCCGGCTGAACACAAAGTTGAGAGGAACATTTGACGTCCCCGTCAAGTATCTGTTAAACAAACAGGCATCGAACCAGAAGAGCGGTTCAACCCGAAGATGAGAAGAACATCTGACCTCGCCGTCAGGCATCTGTTAAATATACAGGCATCGAACTCGAATGCCGGCTCAATAAAAAGTTGAGAGGAACATTTGACCTCGTCGTGAGGCATCTGTTAAACAAACAGGCATCGAACCCGAAGGTCTGCTGAACACGAAGTTGAGAAGTTCATTTGACCTCGTCGTCAGGCATCTGTTAAACAAACAGGCATTGAACCCGGAGCCCGACTCAACCCGAAGTTGAAAAGAACATCTAACCTCACCGTGAGGCATCTGTTAAACAAACAAGCATCGAACCCGTAGGCCGTCTCAACCCGTAGTTGAGAAAAACATTCGACGTAGCCGTCAGGCATATGTTAAACAAACAGGCATCGAACCGGAAGGTTGGCACAACACGAAGTTGAGAGAAACATCTGACCTCGCTGTCAGGCATTTATTAAACAAACAGGCATCGAACCCGAAGGCCGGCTCAACACGAAGTTGAGCGGAACATCTGACCTTGCTGTCAAGCATCTGTTAAACAAACAGGCATCGAATTTGATGGCCAGCTCAACCCGAACTTGATAAGAAAATTAGACCTCGCCGTCAGGCATCTGTTTAATATACAGGCATCGAAACCGAATGTCGGCTCAACAAGAAGTTAAGAGGAACATTTGACCTCACCGTTAGGCATCTGTTAAACAAACAAGCATCGAACCGGAAGGCCGGCTGAACACAAAGTTGAGAGGAACATTTGACGTCCCCGTCAAGTATCTGTTAAACAAACAGGCATCGAACCAGAAGAGCGGCTCAACCCGAAGATGAGAAGAATATCTGACCTCGCCGTCAGGCATCTGTTAAATATACATGCATTGAACCCGAATGCCGGCTCAATAAGAAGTTGAGAGGAACATTTGACCTCGCCGTGAGGCATCTGTTAAACAAACAGGCATCGAACGCGAAGGTCTGCTGAACACGAAGTTGAGAAGTTCATTTGACCTCGTCGTCAGGCATCTGTTAAACAAACAGGCATTGAACTGGAAGGTTGGCACAACACGAAGTTGAGAGAAACATCTGACATCGCCGTCAGGCATTTATTAAACAAACAGGCATCGAACCCGAAGGCCGGCTCAACCCGTAGTTGAGAAAAACATTCGACGTAACCGTCAGGCATCTGTTAAACAAACAGGCATCGAACCGGAAGGTTGGCACAACACGAAGTTGAGAGAAACATCTGACCTCGCTGTCAGGCATTTATTAAACAAACAGGTATCGAACCCGAAGGTCGACTCAACACGAAGTTGAGAGGAACATCTGACCTCGCTTTCAGGCATCTGTTAAACAAACAGGCATCGATATTGATGGCCAGCTCAACCCGAACTTGATAAGAAAATTAGACCTCACCGTCAGGCATCTGTTTAATATACAGGCATCGAACCCGAATGTCGGCTCAACAAGAAGTTAAGAGGAACATTTGACCTCGCCGTTAGGCATCTGTTAAACAAACAAGCATCAAACCCGAAGGCCGGCTGAACACAAAGTTGAGAGGAACATTTGACGTCCCCGTCAAGTATCTGTTAAACAAACAGGCATCGAACCAGAAGAGCGGTTCAACCCGAAGATGAGAAGAACATCTGACCTCGCCGTCAGACATCTGTTAAATATACAGGCATCGAACTCGAATGCCGGCTCAACAAAAAGTTGAGAGGAACATTTGACCTCGCCGTGAGGCATCTGTTAAACAAACAGGCATCGAACCCGAAGGTCTGCTGAACACGAAGTTGAGAAGTTCATTTGACCTCGTCGTCAGGCATCTGTTAAACAAACAGGCATTGAACCCGGAGCCCGACTCAACCCGAAGTTGAAAAGAACATCTAACCTCACCGTGAGGCATCTGTTAAACAAACAAGCATCGAACCCGTAGGCCGTCTCAACCCGTAGTTGAGAAAAACATTCGACGTAGCCGTCAGGCATATGTTAAACAAACAGGCATCGAACCGGAAGGTTGGCACAACACGAAGTTGAGAGAAACATCTGACCTCGCTGTCAGGCATTTATTAAACAAACAGGCATCGAACCCGAAGGCCGGCTCAACACGAAGTTGAGCGGAACATCTGACCTTGCTGTCAAGCATCTGTTAAACAAACAGGCATCGAATTTGATGGCCAGCTCAACCCGAACTTGATAAGAAAATTAGACCTCGCCGTCAGGCATCTGTTTAATATACAGGCATCGAAACCGAATGTCGGCTCAACAAGAAGTTAAGAGGAACATTTGACCTCGCCGTTAGGCATCTGTTAAACAAACAAGCATCGAACCGGAAGGCCGGCTGAACACAAAGTTGAGAGGAACATTTGACGTCCCCGTCAAGTATCTGTTAAATAAACAGGCATCGAATCAGAAGAGCGGCTCAACCCGAAGATGAGAAGAATATCTGACCTCGCCGTCAGGAATCTGTTAAATATACATGCATTGAACTCGAATGCCGGCTCAACAAGAAGTTGAGAGGAACATTTGACCTCGCCGTGAGGCATCTGTTAAACAAACAGGCATCGAACGCGAAGGTCTGCTGAACACAAAGTTGAGAAGTTTATTTGACCTCGTCGTCAGGCATCTGTTAAACAAACAGGCATTGAACTGGAAGGTTGGCACAACACGAAGTTGAGAGAAACATCTGACGTCGCCATCAGGCATTTATTAAACAAACAGGCATCGAACCCGAAGGCCGGCTCAACCCGTAGTTGAGAAAAACATTCGACGTAACCGTCAGGCATCTGTTAAACAAACAGGCATCGAACCGGAAGGTTGGCACAACACGAAGTTGAGAGAAACATCTGACCTCGCTGTCAGGCATTTATTAAACAAACAGGTATCGAACCCGAAGGTCGACTCAACACGAAGTTGAGAGGAACATCTGACCTCGCTTTCAGGCATCTGTTAAACAAACAGGCATCGATATTAATGGCCAGCTCAACCCGAACTTGATAAGAAAATTAGACCTCACCGTCAGGCATCTGTTTAATATACAGGCATCGAACCCGAATGTCGGCTCAACAAGAATTTAAGAGGAACATTTGACCTCGCCGTTAGGCATCTATTAAACAAAGAAGCACCGAACCCGAAGGCCGGCTGAACACAAAGTTGAGAGGAACATTTGACGTCCCCGTCAAGTATCTGTTAAACAAACAGGCATCGAACCAGAAGAGCGGCTCAACCCGAAGATGAGAAGAACATCTGACCTCGCCGTCAGGCATCTGTTAAATATATAGGCATCGAACCCGAATGCCGGCTCAACAAGAAGTTGAGAGGAACATTTGACCTCGCCGTGAGGCATCTGTTAAACAAACAAGCATCGAACCCGTAGGCCGTCTCAACCCGTAGTTGAGAAAAACATTCGACGTAGCCGTCAGGCATATGTTAAACAAACAGGCATCGAACCGGAAGGTTGGCACAACACGAAGTTGAGAGAAACATCTGATCTCGCTGTCAGGCATTTATTAAACAAACAGGCATCGAACCCGAAGGTCGGCTCAACACGAAGTTGAGCGGAACATCTGACCTTGCTGTCAGGCATCTGTTAAACAAACAGGCATCGAATTTGATGGCCAGCTCAACCCGAACTTGATAAGAAAATTAGACCTCGCCGTCAGGCATCTGTTTAATATACAGGCATCGAAACCGAATGTCGGCTCAACAAGAAGTTAAGAGGAACATTTGACCTCGCCGTTAGGCAACGGTTAAACAAATAAGCATCGAACCGGAAGGCCGGCTGAACACAAAGTTGAGAGGAACATTTGACGTCCCCGTCAAGTATCTGTTAAACAAACAGGCATCGAACCAGAAGAACGACTCAACCCGAAGATGAGAAGAATATCTGACCTCGCCGTCAGGCATCTGTTAAATATACAGGCATTGAACCCGAATGCCGGCTCAACAAAAAGTTGAGAGGAACATTTGACCTCGCCGTGAGGCATCTGTTAAACAAACAGGCATCGAACGCGAAGGTCTGCTGAACACGAAGTTGAGAAGTTCATTTGACCTCGTCGTCAGGCATCTGTTAAACAAACAGGCATTGAACCGGAAGGTTGGCACAACACGAAGTTGAGAGAAACATCTGACGTCGCCGTCAGGAATTTATTAAACAAACAGGCATCGAACCCGAAGGCCGGCTCAACCCGTAGTTGAGAAAAACATTCGACGTAGCCGTCAGGCATCTGTTAAACAAACAGGCATCGAACCGGAAGGTTGGCACAACACGAAGTTGAGAGAAACATCTGACCTCGCTGTCAGGAATTTATTAAACAAACAGGCATCGAACCCGAAGGCCGGCTCAACACGAAGTTGAGAGGAACATCTGACCTCGCTGTCAGGCATCTGTTAAACAAACAGGCATCGAATTTGATGGCCAGCTCAACCCGAACTTGATAAGAAAATTAGACCTCGCCGTCAGGCATCTGTTTAATATACAGGCATCGAACCCGAATGTCGGCTCAACAAGAAGTTAAGAGGAACATTTGACCTCGCCGTTAGGCATCTGTTAAACAAACAAGCATCAAACCCGAAGGCCGGCTGAACACAAAGTTGAGAAGAACATTTGACGTCCCCGTCAAGTATCTGTTAAACAAACAGGCATCGAACCAGAAGAGCGGTTCAACCCGAAGATGAGAAGAACATCTGACCTCGCCGTCAGGCATCTGTTAAATATACAGGCATCGAACTCGAATGCCGGCTCAACAAGAAGTTGAGAGGAACATTTGACCTCCCCGTGAGGCATCTGTTAAACAAACAGGCATCGAACCCGAAGGTCTGCTGAACACGAAGTTGAGAAGTTCATTTGACCTCGTCGTCAGGCATCTGTTAAACAAACAGGCATTGAACCCGGAGCCCGACTCAACCCGAAGTTGAAAAGAACATCTAACCTCACCGTGAGGCATCTGTTAAACAAACAAGCATCGAACCCGTAGGCCGTCTCAACCCGTAGTTGAGAAAAACATTCGACGTAGCCGTCAGGCATATGTTAAACAAACAGGCATCGAACCGGAAGGTTGGCACAACACGAAGTTGAGAGAAACATCTGACCTCGCTGTCAGGCATTTATTAAACAAACAGGCATTGAACCCGAAGGCCGGCTCAACACGAAGTTGAGCGGAACATCTGACCTTGCTGTCAAGCATCTGTTAAACAAACAGGCATCGAATTTGATGGCCAGCTCAACCCGAACTTGATAAGAAAATTAGACCTTGCCGTCAGGCATCTGTTTAATATACAGGCATCGAAACCGAATGTCGGCTCAACAAGAAGTTAAGAGGAACATTTGACCTCGCCGTTAGGCATCTGTTAAACAAACAAGCATCGAACCGGAAGGCCGGCTGAACACAAAGTTGAGAGGAACATTTGACGTCCCCGTCAAGTATCTGTTAAACAAACAGGCATCGAACCAGAAGAGCGGCTCAACCCGAAGATGAGAAGAATATCTGACCTCGCCGTCAGGCATCTGTTAAATATACATGCATTGAACCCGAATGCCGGCTCAACAAGAAGTTGAGAGGAACATTTGACCTCGCCGTGAGGCATCTGTTAAACAAACAGGCATCGAACGCGAAGGTCTGCTGAACACGAAGTTGAGAAGTTCATTTGACCTCGTCGTTAGGCATCTGTTAAACAAACAGGCATTGAACCGGAAGGTTGGCACAACACGAAGTTGAGAGAAACATCTGACGTCGCAGTCAGGCATTTATTACACAAACAGGCATCGAACCTGAAGGTCGGCTCAACCCGTAGTTGAGAAAAACATTCGACGTAACCGTCAGGCATCTGTTAAACAAACAGGCATCGAACCGGAAGGTTGGCACAACACGAAGTTGAGAGAAACATCTGACCTCGCTGTCAGGCATTTATTAAACAAACAGGTATCGAACCCGAAGGTCGACTCAACACGAAGTTGAGAGGAACATCTGACCTTGCTTTCAGGCATCTGTTAAACAAACAGGCATCGATATTGATGGCCAGCTCAACCCGAACATGATAAGAAAATTAGACCTCGCCGTCAGGAATCAGTTTAATATACAGGCATCGAACCCGAATGTCGGCTCAACAAGAAGTTAAGAGGAACATTTGACCTCGCCGTTAGGCATCTATTAAACAAACAAGCACCGAACCCGAAGGCCGGCTGAACACAAAGTTGAGAGGAACATTTGACGTCCCCGTCAAGTATCTGTTAAACAAACAGGCATCGAACCAGAAGAGCGGCTCAACCTGAAGATGAGAAGAACATCTGACCTCGCCGTCAGGCATCTGTTAAATATACAGGCATCGAACCCGAATGCCGGCTCAACAAGAAGTTGAGAGGAACATTTGACCTCGCCGTGAGGCATCTGTTAAACAAACAAGCATCGAACCCGTAGGCCGTCTCAACCGGTAGTTGAGAAAAACATTCGACGTAGCCGTCAGGCATATGTTAAACAAACAGGCATCGAACCAGAAGGTTGGCACAACACGAAGTTGAGAGAAACATCTGACCTCGCTGTCAGGCATTTATTAAACAAACAGGCATCGAACCCGAAGGTCGGCTCAACACGAAGTTGAGCGGAACATCTGACCTTGCTGTCAGGCATCTGTTAAACAAACAGGCATCAAATTTGATGGCCAGCTCAACCCGAACTTGATAAGAAAATTAGACCTCGCCGCCAGGCATCTATTTAATATACAGGCATCGAAACCGAATGTCGGCTCAACAAGAAGTTAAGAGGAACATTTGACCTCGCTGTTAGGCATCGGTTAAACAAACAAGCATCGAACCGGAAGGCCGGCTGAACACAAAGTTGAGAGGAACATTTGACGTCCCCGTCAAGTATCTGTTAAACAAACAGGCATCGAACCAGAAGAGCGGCTCAACCCGAAGATGAGAAGAATATCTGACCTCGCCGTCAGGCATCTGTTAAATATACATGCATTGAACCCGAATGCCGGCTCAACAAGAAGTTGAGAGGAACATTTGACCTCGCCGTGAGGCATCTGTTAAACAAACAGGCATCGAACGCGAAGGTCTGCTGAACACGAAGTTGAGAAGTTCATTTGACCTCGTCGTCAGGCATCTGTTAAACAAACAGGCATTGAACCGGAAGGTTGGCACAACACGAAGTTGAGAGAAACATCTGACGTCGCCGTCAGGCATTTATTAAAAAAACAGGCATCGAACCCGAAGGCCGGCTCAACCCGTAGTTGAGAAAAACATTCGACGTAGCCGTCAGGCATCTGTTAAACAAACAGGCATCGAACCGGAAGGTTGGCACAACACGAAGTTGAGAGAAACATCTGACCTCGCTGTCAGGAATTTATTAAACAAACAGGCATCGAACCCGAAGGCCGGCTCAACACGAAGTTGAGAGGAACATCTGACCTCGCTGTCAGGCATCTGTTAAACAAACAGGCATCGAATTTGATGGCCAGCTCAACCCGAACTTGATAAGAAAATTAGACCTCGCCGTCAGGCATCTGTTTAATATACAGGCATCGAACCCGAATGTCGGCTTAACAAGAAGTTAAGAGGAACATTTGACCTCGCCGTTAGGCATCTGTTAAACAAACAAGCATCAAACCCGAAGGCCGGCTGAACACAAAGTTGAGAGGAACATTTGACGTCCCCGTCAGGTATCTATTAAACAAACAGGCATCGAACCAGAAGAGCGGTTCAACCCGAAGATGAGAAGAACATCTGACCTCGCCGTCAGGCATCTGTAAAATATACAGGCATCGAACTCGAATGCCGGCTCAACAAGAAGTTGAGAGGAACATTTGACCTCGCCGTGAGGCATCTGTTAAACAAACAGGCATCGAACCCGAAGGTCTGCCGAACACGAAGTTGAGAAGTTCATTTGACCTCGTCGTCAGGCATCTGTTAAACAAACAGGCATTGAACCCGGAGCCCGACTCAACCCGAAGTTGAAAAGAACATCTAACCTCACCGTGAGGCATCTGTTAAACAAACAAGCATCGAACCCGTAGGCCGTCTCAACCCGTAGTTGAGAAAAACATTCGACGTAGCCGTCAGGCATATGTTAAACAAACAGGCATCGAACCGGAAGGTTGGCACAACACGAAGTTGAGAGAAACATCTGACCTCGCTGTCAGGCATTTATTAAACAAACAGGCATCGAACCCGAAGGCCGACTCAACACGAAGTTGAGCGGAACATCTGACCTTGCTGTCAAGCATCTGTTAAACAAACAGGCATCGAATTTGATGGCCAGCTCAACCCGAACTTGATAAGAAAATTAGACCTTGCCGTCAGGCATCTGTTTAATATATAGGCATCGAAACCGAATGTCGGCTCAACAAGAAGTTAAGAGGAACATTTGACCTCGCTGTTAGGCATCGGTTAAACAAACAAGCATCGAACCGGAAGGCCGGCTGAACACAAAGTTGAGAGGAACATTTGACGTCCCCGTCAAGTATCTGTTAAACAAACAGGCATCGAACCAGAAGAGCGGCTCAACCCGAAGATGAGAAGAATATCTGACCTCGCCGTCAGGCATCTGTTAAATATACAGGCATTGAACCCGAATGCCGGCTCAACAAGAAGTTGAGAGGAACATTTGACCTCGCCGTGAGGCATCTGTTAAACAAACAGGCATCGAACGCGAAGGTCTGCTGAACACGAAGATGAGAAGTTCATTTGACCTCGTCGTCAGGCATCTGTTAAACAAACAGGCATTGAACCGGAAGGTTGGCACAACACGAAGTTGAGAGAAACATCTGACGTCGCCGTCAGGCATTTATTAAAAAAACAGGCATCGAACCCGAAGGCCGGCTCAACCCGTAGTTGAGAAAAACATTCGACGTAGCCGTCAGGCATCTGTTAAACAAACAGGCATCGAACCGGAAGGTTGGCACAACACGAAGTTGAGAGAAACATCTGACCTCGCTGTCAGGAATTTATTAAACAAACAGGCATCGAACCCGAAGGCCGGCTCAACACGAAGTTGAGAGGAACATCTGACCTCGCTGTCAGGCATCTGTTAAACAAACAGGCATCGAATTTGATGGCCAGCTCAACCCGAACTTGATAAGAAAATTAGACCTCGCCGTCAGGCATCTGTTTAATATACAGGCATCGAACCCGAATGTCGGCTCAACAAGAAGTTAAGAGGAACATTTGACCTCGCCGTTAGGCATCTGTTAAACAAACAAGCATCAAACCCGAAGGCCGGCTGAACACAAAGTTGAGAGGAACATTTGACGTCCCCGTCAGGTATCTATTAAACAAACAGGCATCGAACCAGAAGAGCGGTTCAACCCGAAGATGAGAAGAACATCTGACCTCGCCGTCAGGCATCTGTAAAATATACAGGCATCGAACTCGAATGCCGGCTCAACAAGAAGTTGAGAGGAACATTTGACCTCGCCGTGAGGCATCTGTTAAACAAACAGGCATCGAACCCGAAGGTCTGCCGAACACGAAGTTGAGAAGTTCATTTGACCTCGTCGTCAGGCATCTGTTAAACAAACAGGCATTGACTCCGGAGCCCGACTCAACCCGAAGTTGAAAAGAACATCTAACCTCACCGTGAGGCATCTGTTAAACAAACAAGCATCGAACCCGTAGGCCGTCTCAACCCGTAGTTGAGAAAAACATTCGACGTAGCCGTCAGGCATATGTTAAACAAACAGGCATCGAACCGGAAGGTTGGCACAACACGAAGTTGAGAGAAACATCTGACCTCGCTGTCAGGCATTTATTAAACAAACAAGCATCGAACCCGAAGGCCGGCTCAACACGAAGTTGAGCGGAACATCTGACCTTGCTGTCAAGCATCTGTTAAACAAACAGGCATCGAATTTGATGGCCAGCTCAACCCGAACTTGATAAGAAAATTAGACCTTGCCGTCAGGCATCTGTTTAATATATAGGCATCGAAACCGAATGTCGGCTCAACAAGAAGTTAAGAGGAACATTTGACCTCGCCGTTAGGCATCTCTTAAACAAACAAGCATCGAACCGGAAGGCCGGCTGAACACAAAGTTGAGAGGAACATTTGACGTCCCCGTCAAGTATCTGTTAAACAAACAGGCATCGAACCAGAAGAGCGGCTCAACCCGAAGATGAGAAGAATATCTGACCTCGCCGTCAGGCATCTGTTAAATATACATGCATTGAACCCGAATGCCGGCTCAACAAGAAGTTGAGAGGAACATTTGACCTCTCCGTGAGGCATCTGTTAAACAAACAGGCATCGAACGCGAAGGTCTGCTGAACACGAAGTTGAGAAGTTCATTTGACCTCGTCGTCAGGCATCTGTTAAACAAACAGGCATTGAACCGGAAGGTTGGCACAACACGAAGTTGAGAGAAACATCTGACGTCGCCGTCAGGCATTTATTAAACAAACAGGCATCGAACCCGAAGGCCGGCTCAACCCGTAGTTGAGAAAAACATTCGACGTAATCGTCAGGCATCTGTTAAACAAACAGGCATCAAACCGGAAGGTTGGCACAACACGAAGTTGAGAGAAACATCTGACCTCGCTGTCAGGCATTTATTAAACAAACAGGTATCGAACCCGAAGGTCGACTCAACACGAAGTTGAGAGGAACATTTGACCTTGCTTTCAGGCATCTGTTAAACAAACAGGCATCGATATTGATGGCCAGCTCGACCCGAACTTGATAAGAAAATTAGACCTCGCCGTCAGGAATCAGTTTAATATACAGGCATCGAACTCGAATGTCGGCTCAACAAGAAGTTAAGAGGAACATTTGACCTCGCCGTTAGGCATCTATTAAACAAACAAGCACCGAACCCGAAGGCCGGCTGAACACAAAGTTGAGAGGAACATTTGACGTCCCCGTTAAGTATCTGTTAAACAAACAGGCATCGAACCAGAAGAGCGGCTCAACCCGAAGATGAGAAGAACATCTGACCTCGCCGTCAGGCATCTGTTAAATATACAGGCATCGAACCCGAATGCCGGCTCAACAAGAAGTTGAGAGGAACATTTGACCTCGCCGTGAGGCATCTGTTAAACAAACAAGCATCGAACTGTGAAGGCAAAGTATCTACCAACACAAGCGTGCCTCTGGTTTTTGATGATGACAACTTGCTAAGAGATATCCTTCTTTCGTTTAAATCATTCACGCTACTTATGATTCAATTTTTACAATGTCGTAATGCACAAAAAGCTGTAGAAATTTATGTTTTTGCAGATTTTTGAACCATGAGCCGACCATACCGTCAGCACACAGTTTCATTCAGTTCACACGGCTCAGCGCATGAAGATCATGCGTCGACCGCTGACTCGGCGCATGACAGTTTGAGTGTCACACGGCTCAGCGCACGCCGACCCTATGGTCGACCGTTCGCGCGCAGAAACAGAAATTCTGCTATGTTTCATTGATCTGTCAACTGTCTGTTTTGTATATTACTATAAATAGCTGTCTTTTCAATTTTAACAACTAACATTTTTGAAAGCATTGTGAGAAAGTGTTCAGGTCAAGAAACGTGAAAGAGGTGCATCAGTGTTCTTCATCTTCATCGTTCAATCAACTCACAAATCCTCAAATTACAGATAATCAATTTTTTGCTGCGGTTTGTGGTTTGCTCGACGGTGATAAGGTTCGAACGCGTGATTGAAGATCCGTTTCGAGTGGAAGCTGGTGCAGGTGTTTCTTGGGAGAAAACCTTTGAGGTTTTACCTATCAAGACTACAGGTTTTGAAGGCTTTTGTTACGGAATCGTCGGTTCAACAATCAAGCGAGTGCGAAGGTGATTGATTAGCGGAAGGTTGATCAATCTAGTAGCTAGGGCGTTGAAAGGTTGAAGACGTTCCGGGTTCAATTTGGGTGTGTCTAAGATCAGCCGTGCCGAAGGTTTGATCAACGGAAGAGTTGTCAATAAGGTGGCTGCAATCGGAGGTCATTCACATCAAATTGGAGGACTTGATTCATCTTGAATCAAGGGGCAAGAAGTGGTAGAAATTATCAGCAACATTGAGATTGTTTGTATCAATTGTCTATCGATTCTTGTGTATAACTGTTCTACCAAACAGGTGATATCTATTCAATACATATCTCAATTCTCATTGTAGAATTGAGGGCAGACGTACCCCAACGCGAGGACGACTGGGGGAACTGCCTCATCAAATCTTGTGTTCCTTTATTTTCTGCATTTTCAATTACAGCTTAAAAATTAAGTGATTCTAGAATAAGTGATTTTGTCAAATTGTAGTATTGATTGAGTGAGTTGGTGAAACACTGTTTTTTAACTACTAAGTACAATAGAAATACTGTACTAAGGCTTTTTCAATCACTCATTCAACACAAATATCATTTAAGGTATTTGTGCACACCAACTGTTCGACAAAAGTGCTGAACTAAAATTGCCTTAATTTTGCTGCTAGTTTTGGTGTAATTTTTGATCATTGGAATAAGGAAATAGTACGAGTGAATCACATCTGAGTTTTGCATAAAAGTGTGTAGTGATTTACTATCCGTTATCGTCTTAAATTCATCTGCTTGACGCATATCCGGCTCTCCAATAGTTGTTCGTTTTAGACTATATTTTCCAAGGCCGCTTCCGCATTTGAAAACAATTTTGAAAACCAATTTTATTGGTAGCGCCACTCAAATTTTTAAAAGGGATCTATTCAACCCCCCCTTCTAGATCCGTGCCTTAGTCTAACAAGTGGTATCACGAGCTCCGGTTCTCCGGTGCTTCAAATACAACATTGATAGAATAATGGCTAACGAACCAAAAGGGGCGTACAATAGAGCTCCCGTTTTTAACGGTGAAAATTATAGCTATTGGAAAGACTGTATGCGGGTGCACATTAATTCCATAGATAGAAAGATATGGAACGTTATTCTCAATGGTCCGATTGAAATAACCATGACAAATGAGAATAACGAAGTTGTGCCAAAGCCCGAAGCACAATGGACCGACGACGATGAGCGAAAGTATAATTACGATTGGAAAGCTAAGAACATTCTAATCTCCTCATTAGGTGTAGATGAATACTACCGTGTATCCCATTGCCCTACGGCTAAGACTATGTGGGATGCACTACAAATTGCCCATGAGGGGACAAACGATGTTAAGTTGGCTCGAATCAACACTCTTATACAAGAGTTTGATCTTTTTTTCATGGAGCAAGGGGAAACCATTGCTGACATGCAAAAGAGATTTACTCATCTCATAAACAGATTACATTCACTAGGAAGACCTATTTCCAATGATCTTGCTACTAATAAAGTTTTGAGATGTCTTAGCAGGGAATGGCAGCCGAAAGTGACCGCCATCAAAGAGGCAAATGATCTTACGGTATTAGACCTGACTACATTGTTTGGCAAACTACAAGAGCATGAACAGGTACTCTTGAGTCTTGACCAACATGAAAGGAAAGAAAAGAAGGACAAAGTAAAGATGAGTGAAAAGAAGTCCATAGCTCTTAAGGCTTCTTCCTCGAAGTCTAAAGCAAAAGAGCAAAGTGATTATTCTTCAAGCGACGACGAAGAAGAAGACATAAATGAGGACATGGGGCTGTTCGTTAAACGGTATAACCGGTACGTGAGAAAGAACGGCATCCAACATTCGGAGAAGAACCTGGTAAATTTCCGAAGGCAATCAAGGTTCTCCAAAGATGACAATCAAAAAGGCAAAAAGACTAGAGGAACGTGCTATAAATGTGGAAAGCCCGGTCACTACAAACCGGACTGTCCAATGAACAACAAGGGAAAAGAAAAGGAACAATCGAAGTCACATAAGAGAGCATCAAAGCCTAGGAGGGCGTACATCGCGTGGGAAAGCGACAGTGATTCTTCCTCCTCTAATGAAAGCTCTAGTGATGAAGAAGAGTCCGTGAATCTATGTCTCTCCGCAAATCAGAAAAAGAAAAAGAAACAGGTACGTCACTCTAGATATAATATGTCATCTAATATGTCTCATTCCGAATTACAAACCGCATTCGATGTTTTACACAAGGAAGCAACTGAAGCCTTTAAGAAACTTGCTTCTAATAGAAGAATTTTTACATATTTAGAGCACAAAGTCTTAGAGTCCGAAAAGAAATTAGAGGACCTTAAGGCTTCCATTGTGAAAGATAATGAATCGGATTGTAAGGACAATAGTAATCCTTTCAACTTTGGTTGTGATACTTGTCATATTTGGCAAGGTGAGGTTAGAAACCTTAAGGCCAAATTAGACAAGGCACTTGAACCTAAAATTACATTTGCAATCGATAAAAAGGATTTTAGAAAAAGTATGATAAACCCATATCAAAAATATGCATATGTAATTAGGGATCAAGCAAGTGAAAGTGATTCTAATGTCGACTTTGTATGCTTTTACTGTTGCAAGAAAGGCCACTCCATTGGTAAATGTCGATTTAGGAGATTTCTTGTTCCTAAAGGCATCTACCAATGGTTGCCCAAACGCAACCGTCTTGTCGCTAACCTATTAGGACCCAATATGCCATTGGGTACCTCCCTTCTCTAAGTTATATTTTGACAGGTGAAATGTGTCGAGTCCACCGAGAGAAGATGGGTTCTTGATAGTGGGTGCTCAAGGCACATGTCTGGAGACATATCCTTATTCATAGACTTCATGGCTAAGAAGAAAGGGTATGTAACATACGGTGATAACAACCGCGGAGCGATACTAGGTAAAGGTAGTATAGGTAATCCCTCCTCTACTACAATTTCCGATGTGTTGCTTGTCGAAAACCTTAAACATAATCTCCTTAGCATTAGCCAATTATGCGACAAAGGTTACAATGTTTCCTTTTCAAAAGATTGCTGCAAAATTGTGCATGAAAGTGATAAGAAGAATGTGTTTATTGGTTTTAGAGTAAACAATGTGTATATGCTTGACTTGAATGTGGTATCCCCAACAAGCGATCAATGTCTCATATCTATGAGTGAAGACTCATGGCTATGGCATAGGCGCTTAGCGCATGTCAACTTTGACTTACTCAATAAGATTGTCTCAAAAGATCTAGTACTAGGACTTCCCAAAATTAAGTTCACCAAGGATCACCTTTGTGATGCTTGTCAAAAAGGAAAACAAACGAGGATCTCCTTTAAATCCAAAAAGATTATTTCAACAACGAGACCTCTTGAACTACTTCATATGGACTTGTTTGGGCCGTCTAGGATCAAAAGTCTAGGAGGAAACTATTACGGATTCGTAATAGTGGACGACTTTTCTAGGTTCTGTTGGACCATCTTCTTAGTGAGTAAAAGTGACACGTTTGCCGCTTTTGAGAGATTTGCCAAGCTCTCCCAAAATAAGTTAAATACAAACATTGTGTCAATAAGAAGTGACCACGGAGGTGAATTTGAAAATCATTTATTTGAAGAATATTGCGGTAACCATGGCATCGATCATAACTTCTCGGCTCCACGAACTCCTCAACAAAATGGGGTTGTGGAGCGTAAAAACAGAATTTTAGAAGAATTGGGAAGAACAATGATTAATGATAGTGGTTTACCAAAATACTTTTGGGCCGACGCCATTAGTACGGCATGTTATGTTTTGAATAGGGTACTCATCCGCCCCATTCTAAACAAAACTCCGTATGAACTTTTAAAAGGGCGAAAGCCTAATGTTTCTCACCTTCATGTTTTTGGATGCAAGTGCTTTGTATTAAACAATGGAAAGGAAAACTTGGGCAAGTTTGATTCAAAAGCCGATGAAGGCATTTTTCTAGGGTACTCGCAATCAAGTAAAGCATATAGGATTTATAATAAAAGATTACTAGCTGTTGAAGAGTCTGTGCACGTTACGTTTGATGAGTCCTATCCGAGAAATGTCGGAAAGGATAGTGTTGTTCATGGTGCAGGTACATCCACAGAAGACATACTCAAAGGTGGCGAAACGGGGATTGATCAACCCGATAGAGTCAAAATTGAGGAGGATAAGGATGCACACCATGAGGTAACTGAGGAAGCTCATCCGCCTACAAACGATGATCTCCCTCAAGCTTGGAAGTCGTGTAAAGATCATCCAATTGACAATATTCTCGGAGACATCACAAAGGGAGTCACCACTCGATCTAAGCTAAGTAACTTTTGTTATCACTTCGCTTTCGTTTCACAAATAGAGCCTAAAAACCCCAAAGAGGCCCTACTCGATGAGCACTGGTTTTTATCGATGCAAGAGGAACTAAATCAGTTTAAAAGAAACGAGGTATGGGACCTTGTCCCTCCTCCGCGAGGCCATCGAGTAATCGGCACCCGATGGGTGTTTAGGAACAAGTTGGACGAAAACGGGGTAATAACCCGTAATAAAGCGAGATTGGTCGCTCAAGGGTATAACCAAGAGGAAGGCATCGACTATGAGGAAACTTATGCGCCGGTTGCCCGACTCGAGGCTATACGCCTTTTACTCGCCTTTGCATGTGCAAAGGATTTTAAGTTATTTCAAATGGATGTTAAAAGTGCGTTCCTTAACGGTCACATAAATGAAGAAGTATATGTGTCTCAACCTCCCGGTTTTGAATCTCATGAATACCCTGAACATGTTTACAAGTTAAAAAGAGCTTTATATGGTCTCAAACAAGCTCCTAGAGCTTGGTATGAACGACTAAGTAAGTTTTTACTTAATCAGGGGTACTCACGAGGAAAGGTTGACACTACACTCTTCATTAAACGTCAAGGAAAGCACTTGATTTTGGTGCAAATCTATGTTGACGATATTATATTTGGATCCACTAACATGAATCTCGTGAGAGAGTTTTCTGACCTCATGCAGGGCGAATTCGAGATGAGTATGATGGGGGAGCTCACATACTTCCTCGGCCTGCAAATTAAACAACTCCAAGAAGGGACATTCGTGAGCCAAACAAAATATTGTTTGGACTTGATCAAGAGATTTGACATGGCAAAATCCAAGGCCATAGACACCCCAATGCCTACATGCGTAAATTTGGATAAAGATGAAAATGGCAAGGACGTAGAGGTAAAACGATATAGAGGTATGATTGGTTCATCCGTCTCGTCGGGAAAACTTTAACAAAGACATTGGTAAGAGGAAAGTGGTTCGACAACACGCCTTCTATGAACTGGTTGCTGAACGCATGCATCTGGGTGAGTTCATGAACTTTCTTACTTATCATGGTGTTGAACGATTTGTTGAATGCAATGTACAATATAGCAAAGATCTGGTGCGTGTCTTTTACTCTGAATTGAATGATAAATTTCACGGAGAAAACTTTCATTCCCATATTGGAACAACTCAAGTGACTGTAAATACTGAATTCTGGAGTAAGTATTTTGATATGTCTGTAGAGGATGGTGAACCTCCCCTAGCCGAAGTGACCGATTCTAAAACTCTTGAAGGTTATGAGTATAACAAAGCACTGAATAATATGCTCAAGAGGCCTTATCCGGAGCACATTGTAAACAGTGCGGCTTTTCCGAGGTCCGTCACATCCGGAAAACTCAGATCATTTCCAAGGATCCTTCAATGGATTGTGGCGCGCATTCTGCGGCCTAAACAAGGTGGTTTGTCAAGAGTCGAACAAGCTGAAGTGCATCTCATCCATATACTAGGTCACGGCATTAAAATTAACTGGCCGTACTATATTACAAGCCGGATGTATGAACTAAGAGACTCCAAGCGAGGCACCGCGCTCGCCTATGGCTCATTCATTCAGGAAGCTTTAAACTCTGCAGGTATCAATTACCCGTCTTTTCCGTATACTCCAATTTCTTCCGATAAAGAGTTCAGTTCAAAGGTCTTTGCTATGATGGGATATGTGTGGGATCAGTCGCTCAAAAAGTACAGATTTTATCGGCGCTCAACCATGGCTGCAGCTGCCTCCTCGAGTGAAGAAAGTGCTGATGAGTCAGAGGGTGGAGAAGATGAAGAAGCAGAAGGAAGCTCAAGTGAAGATGAAGACAATCAAAGTGACAATGCAGGAGAGGCACAAGAAACCGCTGATGAGACTCAGCTGGACCACGATATTAATGAAGGTCATCAACCATACGTGCCTTCTGAAAACTATCAACAAACATATCAAGATGACAATCAACACAATAACTGGTCTGCCTACTCAAACCAACAGGAAAATGAGGATGAGGAGAATAACCAAGGCTGGGGTGAATGGCAATACACCGGGTGGACCACCCTTGGCAAATTCTATCAGCCGTATCAACCAAGCACTGCAGACCCACCTTCTCCTCAACAACCGTCAAACAATTCGGAGATTTTAGAAATGATGCAGTCGATGCAGTTGGAACAGCGAAATTTTATGACCAATATGCAGGAACAACAGCAAAAATTCATGAGGGATCAAAATGAAAGAATGGCACAAATTCGTTCTGAACTGCATAACCAAAATGAACGGATCAGTGGAATGTCGACTCAGCTGGACGCTCGATTCGAGACTCTAACTCACTGTCATCAAGCTGAAGAGCGCGCCATTGTCGACAGTCTTGACTTTTTGAATAACATCACAGAAGAATTTACTGATCTAGCTCATCCCCAACGCCATCCTCATTACTATGACAGGCGTGGTCGTGGTCGCGGACGTGGACGGGGCTATTAGCATGCGCTCATATGTCATTTGTTGTTTCCTGTTTTGGCTTGCATTCATTTTGTTTGTTGTGTTTTGCTTTTCTGCCCAAACTCACTATGATTGTTGCTTACTTCTATGTTGCTATCATGACATTTTTGTGGTTCTGTAATCTATTAACTGTTATCTCCATCATATGTATAACTGTTGTTTACTTCTCATCTGTTGGTATCTCATTTATGCATGATTCAATGTGTTGTTATTGTGTCACGAGTTTACCTCTTTTTGATGTTGTCAAAGGGGGAGAACCAAGCAGTAGATAGACGATGATTACGACCGCTATAATTGTAAAAGAAAGGGGGAGCATACCTATACCTATCTCGTGTTGCGTAACAGTAGGTTGCCATCATCAAAAAGGGGGAGAATGTGAAGGCAAAGTATCTACCAACACAAGCGTGCCTCTGGTTTTTGATGATGACAACTTGCTAAGAGATATCCTTCTTTCGTTTAAATCATTCACGCTACTTATGATTCAATTTTTACAATGTCGTAATGCACAAAAAGCTGTAGAAATTTATGTTTTTGCAGATTTTTGAACCATGAGCCGACCATACCGTCAGCACACAGTTTCATTCAGTTCACACGGCTCAGCGCATGAAGATCATGCGTCGACCGCTGACTCGGCGCATGACAGTTTGAGTGTCACACGGCTCAGCGCACGCCGACCCTATGGTCGACCGTTCGCGCGCAGAAACAGAAATTCTGCTATGTTTCATTGATCTGTCAACTGTCTGTTTTGTATATTACTATAAATAGCTGTCTTTTCAATTTTAACAACTAACATTTTTGAAAGCATTGTGAGAAAGTGTTCAGGTCAAGAAACGTGAAAGAGGTGCATCAGTGTTCTTCATCTTCATCGTTCAATCAACTCACAAATCCTCAAATTACAGATAATCAATTTTTTGCTGCGGTTTGTGGTTTGCTCGACGGTGATAAGGTTCGAACGCGTGATTGAAGATCCGTTTCGAGTGGAAGCTGGTGCAGGTGTTTCTTGGGAGAAAACCTTTGAGGTTTTACCTATCAAGACTACAGGTTTTGAAGGCTTTTGTTACGGAATCGTCGGTTCAACAATCAAGCGAGTGCGAAGGTGATTGATTAGCGGAAGGTTGATCAATCTAGTAGCTAGGGCGTTGAAAGGTTGAAGACGTTCCGGGTTCAATTTGGGTGTGTCTAAGATCAGCCGTGCCGAAGGTTTGATCAACGGAAGAGTTGTCAATAAGGTGGCTGCAATCGGAGGTCATTCACATCAAATTGGAGGACTTGATTCATCTTGAATCAAGGGGCAAGAAGTGGTAGAAATTATCAGCAACATTGAGATTGTTTGTATCAATTGTCTATCGATTCTTGTGTATAACTGTTCTACCAAACAGGTGATATCTATTCAATACATATCTCAATTCTCATTGTAGAATTGAGGGCAGACGTACCCCAACGCGAGGACGACTGGGGGAACTGCCTCATCAAATCTTGTGTTCCTTTATTTTCTGCATTTTCAATTACAGCTTAAAAATTAAGTGATTCTAGAATAAGTGATTTTGTCAAATTGTAGTATTGATTGAGTGAGTTGGTGAAACACTGTTTTTTAACTACTAAGTACAATAGAAATACTGTACTAAGGCTTTTTCAATCACTCATTCAACACAAATATCATTTAAGGTATTTGTGCACACCAACTGTTCGACAAAAGTGCTGAACTAAAATTGCCTTAATTTTGCTGCTAGTTTTGGTGTAATTTTTGATCATTGGAATAAGGAAATAGTACGAGTGAATCACATCTGAGTTTTGCATAAAAGTGTGTAGTGATTTACTATCCGTTATCGTCTTAAATTCATCTGCTTGACGCATATCCGGCTCTCCAATAGTTGTTCGTTTTAGACTATATTTTCCAAGGCCGCTTCCGCATTTGAAAACAATTTTGAAAACCAATTTTATTGGTAGCGCCACTCAAATTTTTAAAAGGGATCTATTCAACCCCCCCTTCTAGATCCGTGCCTTAGTCTAACACGAACCCGTAGGCTGTCTCAACCCGTAGTTGAGAAAAACATTCGTCGTAGCCGTCAGGCATATGTTAAACAAACAGGCATCGAACCGGAAGGTTGGCACAACACGAAGTTGAGAGAAACATCTGACCTCGCTGTCAGGCATTTATTAAACAAACAGGCATCGAACCCGAAGGTCGGCTCAACACGAAGTTGAGCGGAACATCTGACCTTGCTGTCAGGCATCTGTTAAACAAACATGCATCGAATTTGATGGCCAGCTCAACCCGAACTTGATAAGAAAATTAGACCTCGCCGTCAGGAATCAGTTTAATATACAGGCATCGAACCCGAATGTCGGCTCAACAAGAAGTTAAGAGGAACATTTGACCTCGCCGTTAGGCATCGGTTAAACAAACAAGCACCGAACCCGAAGGCCGGCTGAACACAAAGTTGAGAGGAACATTTGACGTCCCCGTCAAGTATCTGTTAAACAAACAGGCATCGAACCAGAAGAGCGGCTCAACCCGAAGATGAGAAGAATATCTGACCTCGCCGTCAGGCATCTGTTAAATATACAGGCATCGAACCCGAATGCCGGCTCAACAAGAAGTTGAGAGGAACATTTGACCTCGCCGTGAGGCATCTGTTAAACAAACAAGCATCGAACCCGTAGGCTGTCTCAACCCGTAGTTGAGAAAAACATTCGACGTAGCCGTCAGGCATATGTTAAACAAACAGGCATCGAACCGGAAGGTTGGCACAACACGAAGTTGAGAGAAACATCTGACCTCGCTGTCAGGCATTTATTAAACAAACAGGCATCGAACCCGAAGGTCGGCTCAACACGAAGTTGAGCGGAACATCTGACCTTGCTGTCAGGCATCTGTTAAACAAACAGGCATCGAATTTGATGGCCAGCTCAACCCGAACTTGATAAGAAAATTAGACCTCGCCGTCAGGCATCTGTTTAATATACAGGCATCGAAACCGAATGTCGGCTCAACAAGAAGTTAAGAGGAACATTTGACCTCGCCGTTAGGCATCGGTTAAACAAACAAGCATCGAACCGGAAGGCCGGCTGAACACAAAGTTGAGAGGAACATTTGACGTCCCCGTCAAGTATCTGTTAAACAAACAGGCATCGAACCAGAAGAGCGGCTCAACCCGAAGATGAGAAGAATATCTGACCTCGCCGTCAGGCATCTGTTAAATATACAGGCATTGAACCCGAATGCCGGCTCAACAAGAAGTTGAGAGGAACATTTGACCTCGCCGTGAGGCATCTGTTAAACAAACAGGCATCGAACGCGAAGGTCTGCTGAACACGAAGTTGAGAAGTTCATTTGACCTCGTCGTCAGGCATCTGTTAAACAAACAGGCATTGAACCGGAAGGTTGGCACAACACGAAGTTGAGAGAAACATCTGACGTCGCCGTCAGGCATTTATTAAACAAACAGGCATCGAACCCGAAGGCCGGCTCAACCCGTAGTTGAGAAAAACATTCGACGTAGCCGTCAGGCATCTGTTAAACAAACAGGCATCGAACGGGAAGGTTGGCACAACACGAAGTTGAGAGAAACATCTGACCTCGCTGTCAGGCATTTATTAAACAAACAAGCATCGAACCCGAAGGCCGGCTCAACACGAAGTTGAGAGGAACATCTGACCTCGCTGTCAGGCATCTGTTAAACAAACAGGCATCGAATTTGATGGCCAGCTCAACCCGAACTTGATAAGAAAATTAGACCTCGCCGTCAGGCATCTGTTTAATATACAGGCATCGGAACCGAATGTCGGCTCAACAAGAAGTTAAGAGGAACATTTGACCTCGCCGTTAGGCATCTGTTAAACAAACAAGCATCGAACCGGAAGGCCGACTGAACACAAAGTTGAGAGGAACATTTGATGTCCCCGTCAAGTATCTGTTAAACAAACAGGCATCGAACTAGAAGAGCGGCTCAACCCGAAGATGAGAAGAACATCTGACCTCGCCGTCAGGCATCTGTTAAATATACAGGCATCGAACCCGAATGCCGGCTCAACAAGAAGTTGAGAGGAACATTTGACCTCGCCGTGAGGCATCTGTTAAACAAACAGGCATCGAACCCGGAGGTCTGCCGAACACGAAGTTGAGAAGTTCATTTGACCTCGTCGTCAGGCATCTGTTAAACAAACAGGCATTGAACCCGGAGCCCGACTCAACCCAAAGTTGAAAAGAACATCTAACCTCACTGTGAGGCATCTGTTAAACAAACAAGCATCGAACCCGTAGGCCGTCTCAACCCGTAGTTGAGAAAAACATTCGACGTAGCCGTCAGGCATATGTTAAACAAACAGGCATCGAACCGGAAGGTTGGCACAACACGAAGTTGAGAGAAACATCTGACCTCGCTGTCAGGCATTTATTAAACAAACAGGCATCGAACACGAAGGCCGGCTCAACACGAAGTTGAGCGGAACATCTGACCTTGCTGTCAAGCATCTGTTAAACAAACAGGCATCGAATTTGATGGCCAGCTCAACCCGAACTTGATAAGAAAATTAGACCTCGCCGTCAGGCATCTGTTTAATATACAAGCATCGAAACCGAATGTCGGCTCAACAAGAAGTTAAGAGGAACATTTGACCTCGCCGTTAGGCATCTGTTAAACAAACAAGCATCGAACCGGAAGGCCGGCTGAACACAAAGTTGAGAGGAACATTTGACGTCCCCGTCAAGTATCTGTTAAACAAACAGGCATCGAACCAGAAGAGCGGCTCAACCCGAAGATGAGAAGAATATCTGACCTCGCCGTCAGGCATCTGTTAAATATACATGCATTGAACCCGAATGCCGGCTCAACAAGAAGTTGAGAGGAACATTTGACCTCGCCGTAAGGCATCTGTTAAACAAACAGGCATCGAACGCGAAGGTCTGCTGAACACGAAGTTGAGAAGTTCATTTGACCTCGTCGTCAGGCATCTGTTAAACAAACAGGCATTGAACCGGAAGGTTGGCACAACACGAAGTTGAGAGAAACATCTGACGTCGCCGTCAGGCATTTATTAAACAAACAGGCATCGAACCCGAAGGCCGGCTCAACCCGTAGTTGAGAAAAACATTCGACGTAGCCGTCAGGCATCTGTTAAACAAACAGGCATCGAACGGGAAGGTTGGCACAATACGAAGTTGAGAGAAACATCTGACCTCGCTGTCAGGCATTTATTAAACAAACAAGCATCGAACCCGAAGGCCGGCTCAACACGAAGTTGAGAGGAACATCTGACCTCGCTGTCAGGCATCTGTTAAACAAACAGGCATCGAATTTGATGGCCAGCTCAACCCGAACTTGATAAGAAAATTAGACCTCGCCGTCAGGCATCTGTTTAATATACAGGCATCGAAACCGAATGTCGGCTCTACAAGAAGTTAAGAGGAACATTTGACCTCGCCGTTAGGCATCTGTTAAACAAACAAGCATCGAACCGGATGGCCGACTGAACACAAAGTTGAGAGGAACATTTGATGTCCCCGTCAAGTATCTGTTAAACAAACAGGCATCGAACTAGAAGAGCGGCTCAACCCGAAGATGAGAAGAACATCTGACCTCGCCGTCAGGCATCTGTTAAATATACAGGCATCGAACCCGAATGCCGGCTCAACAAGAAGTTGAGAGGAACATTTGACCTCGCCGTGAGGCGTCTGTTAAACAAACAGGCATCGAACCCGAAGGTCTGCTGAACACGAAGTTGAGAAGTTCATTTGACCTCGTCGTCAGGCATCTGTTAAACAAACAGGCATTGAACCCGGAGCCCGGCTCAACCCGAAGTTGAAAAGAACATCTAACCTCACCGTGAGGCATCTGTTAAACAAACAAGCATCGAACCCGTAGGCCAGCTCAACCCGTAGTTGAGAAAAACATTCGACGTAGCCGTCAGGCATCTGTTAAACAAACAGGCATCGAACCGGAAGGTTGGCACAACACGAAGTTGAGAGAAACATCTGACCTCGCTGTCAGGCATTTATTAAACAAACAGGCATCGAACCCGAAGGCCGTCTCAACACGAAGTTGAGAGGACCATCTGACCTCGCTGTCAGGCATCTGTTAAACAAACAGGCATCGAATTTGATGGCCAGCTCAACCCGAACTTGATAAGAAAATTAGACCTCGCCGTCAGGCATCTGTTTAATATACAGGCATCGAACCCGAATGTCGGCTCAATAAGAAGTTAAGAGGAACATTTGACCTCGCCGTTAGGCATCTATTAAACAAACAAGCCCCGAACCCGAAGGCCGGCTGAACACAAAGTTGAGAGGAACATTTGACGTCCCCGTCAAGTATCTGTTAAACAAACAGGCATCGAACCAGAAGAGCGGCTCAACCCGAAGATGAGAAGAACATCTGACCTCGCCGTCAGGCATCTGTTAAATATACAGGCATCGAACCCGAATGCCGGCTCAACAAGAAGTTGAGAGGAACATTTGACCTCGCCGTGAGGCATCTGTTAAACAAACAAGCATCGAACCCGTAGGCCGTCTCAACCCGTAGTTGAGAAAAACATTCGACGTAGCCGTCAGGCATATGTTAAACAAACAGGCATCGAACCGTAAGGTTGGCACAACACGAAGTTGAGAGAAACATCTGACCTCGCTGTCAGGCATTTATTAAACAAACAGGCATCGAACCCGAAGGTCGGCTCAACACGAAGTTGAGCGGAACATCTGACCTTGCTGTCAGGCATCTGTTAAACAAACAGGCATCGAATTTGATGGCCAGCTCAACCCGAACTTGATAAGAAAATTAGACCTCGCCGTCAGGCATCTGTTTAATATACAGGCATCGAAACCGAATGTCGGCTCAACAAGAAGTTAAGAGGAACATTTGACCTCGCCGTTAGGCATCGGTTAAACAAACAAGCATCGAACCGGAAGGCCGGCTGAACACAAAGTTGAGAGGAACATTTGACGTCCCCGTCAAGTATCTGTTAAACAAACAGGCATCGAACCAGAAGAGCGGCCCAACCCGAAGATGAGAAGAATATCTGACCTCGCCGTCAGGCATCTGTTAAATATACAGGCATTGAACCCGAATGCCGGCTCAAAAAGAAGTTGAGAGGAACATTTGACCTCGCCGTGAGGCATCTGTTAAACAAACAGGCATCGAACGCGAAGGTCTGCTGAACACGAAGTTGAGAAGTTCATTTGACCTCGTCGTCAGGCATCTGTTAAACAAACAGGCATTGAACCGGAAGGTTGGCACAACACGAAGTTGAGAGAAACATCTGACGTCGCCGTCAGGCATTTATTAAACAAACAGGCATCGAACCCGAAGGCCGGCTCAACCCGTAGTTGAGAAAAACATTCGACGTAGCCGTCAGGCATCTGTTAAACAAACAGGCATCGAACGGGAAGGTTGGCACAACACGAAGTTGAGAGAAACATCTGACCTCGCTGTCAGGCATTTATTAAACAAACAAGCATCCAACCCGAAGGCCGGCTCAACACGAAGTTGAGAGGAACATCTGACCTCGCTGTCAGGCATCTATTAAACAAACAGGCATCGAATTTGATGGCCAGCTCAACCCGAACTTGATAAGAAAATTAGACCTCGCCGTCAGGCATCTGTTTAATATACAGGCATCGAAACCGAATGTCGGCTCTACAAGAAGTTAAGTGGAACATTTGACCTCGCCGTTAGGCATCTGTTAAACAAACAAGCATCGAACCGGATGGCCGACTAAACACAAAGTTGAGAGGAACATTTGATGTCCCCGTCAAGTATCTGTTAAACAAACAGGCATCGAACTAGAAGAGCGGCTCAACCCGAAGATGAGAAGAACATCTGACCTCGCCGTCAGGCATCTGTTAAATATACAGGCATCGAACCCGAATGCCGGCTCAACAAGAAGTTGAGAGGAACATTTGACCTCGCCGTGAGGCATCTGTTAAACAAACAGGCATCGAACCCGAAGGTCTGCTGAACACGAAGTTGAGAAGTTCATTTGACCTCGTCGTCAGGCATCTGTTAAACAAACAGGCATTGAACCCGGAGCCCGGCTCAACCCGAAGTTGAAAAGAACATCTAACCTCACCGTGAGGCATCTGTTAAACAAACAAGCATCGAACCCGTAGGCCGGCTCAACCCGTAGTTGAGAAAAACATTCGACGTAGCCGTCAGGCATCTGTTAAACAAACAGGCATCGAACTGGAAGGTTGGCACAACACGAAGTTGAGAGAAACATCTGACCTCGCTGTCAGGCATTTATTAAACAAACAGGCATCGAACCCGAAGGCCGTCTCAACACGAAGTTGAGAGGAACATCTGACCTCGCTGTCAGGCATCTGTTAAACAAACAGGCATCGAATTTGATGGCCAGCTCAACCCGAACTTGATAAGAAAATTAGACCCCGCCGTCAGGCATCTGTTTAATATACAGGCATCGAACCCGAATGTCGGCTCAACAAGAAGTTAAGAGGAACATTTGACCTCGCCGTTAGGCATCTGTTAAACAAACAAGCATCGAACCCGAAGGCCGGCTGAACACAAGGTTGAGAGGAACATTTGACGTCCCCGTCAAGTATCTGTTAAATAAACAGGCATCAAACCAGAAGAGCGGATCAACCCGAAGATGAGAAGAACATCTGACCTCGCCGTCAGGCATCTGTTAAATATACAGGCATCGAACCCGAATGCCGGCTCAACAAGAAGTTGAGAGGAACATTTGACCTTGCCGTGAGGCATCTGTTAAACAAACAGGCATCGAACCCAAAGGTCTGCTGAACACGAAGTTGAGAAGTTCATTTGACCTCGTCGTCAGGCATCTGTTAAACAAACAGGCATTGAACCCGGAGCCCGGCTCAACCCGAAGTTGAAAAGAACATCTAACCTCACCGTGAGGCATCTGTTAAACAAACAGGCATCGAACCCGTAGGCCGTCTCATCCCGTAGTTGAGAAAAACATTCGACGTAGCCGTCAAGCATCTGTTAAACAAACAGGCATCGAACCAGAAGGTTGGCACAACACGAAGTTGAGAGAAACATCTGACCTCGCTGTCAGGCATTTATTAAACAAACAGGCATTGAACCCGAAGGCCGGATCAACACGAAGTTGAGAGGAACATCTGACCTCACTTTCAGGTATCTGTTAAACAAACAGGCATCGAATTTTGTGGCCAGCTCAACCCAAACTTGATAAGAAAATTAGACCTCTCCGTCAGGCATCTGTTTAATATACAGGCATCGAACCCGAATGTCGGCTCAACAAGAAGTTAAGAGGA
This sequence comes from Lathyrus sativus, assembly GCA_963859935.3. Lineage (NCBI taxonomy): Eukaryota > Viridiplantae > Streptophyta > Magnoliopsida > Fabales > Fabaceae > Lathyrus > Lathyrus sativus. The sequence goes on along the minus strand of CAWUDS030000591.1, from coordinate 34,301 downwards.
ACATTTGACCTCGCCGTTAGGCATCTATTATACAAACAAGCATCGAACCCGAAGGCCGGCTGAACACAAGGTTGAGAGGAACATTTGACGTCCCTGTCAAGTATCTGTTAAATAAACAGGCATCGAACCAGAAAAGCGGATCAACCCGAAGATGAGAAGAACATCTGACCTCGCCGTCAGGCATCTGTTAAATATACAGGCATCGAACCCGAATGCCGGCTCAACAAGAAGTTGAGAGGAACATTTGACCTCGCCGTGAGGCATCTGTTAAACAAACAGGCATCGAACCCGAAGGTCTGCTGAACACGAAGTTGAGAAGTTCATTTGACCTCGTCGTCAGGTATCTGTTAAACAAACAGGCATTGAACCCGGAGCCCGGCTCAACCCGAAGTTGAAAAGAACATCTAACCTCACCGTGAGGCATCTCTTAAACAAACAGGCATCGAACCCGTAGGCCGTCTCATCCCGTAGTTGAGAAAAACATTCGACGTAGCCGTCAAGCATCTGTTAAACAAACAGGCATCGAACCAGAAGGTTGGCACAACACGAAGTTGAGAGAAACATCTGACCTCGCTGTCAGGCATTTATTAAACAAACAGGCATTGAACCCGAAGGCCGGATCAACACGAAGTTGAGAGGAACATCTGACCTCACTTTCAGGCATCTGTTAAACAAACAAGCATCGAATTTGATGGCCAGCTCAACCCAAACTTGATAAGAAAATTAGACCTCTCCGTCAGGCATCTGTTTAATATACAAGCATCGAACCCGAATGTCGGCTCAACAAGAAGTTAAGAGGAACATTTGACCTCGCCGTTAGGCATCTGTTAAACAAACAAGCATCAAACCCGAAGGCCGGCTGAACACAAAGTTGAGAGGAACATTTGACGTCCCCGTCAAGTATCTGTTTAACAAACAGGCATCAAACCAGAAGAGCGGCTCAACCCGAAGATGAGAAGAACATCTGACCTCGCCGTCAGGCATCTGTTAAATATACAGGCATCGAACCCGAATGCCGGCTCAACAAGAAGTTGAGAGGAACATTTGACCTCACCGTGAGGCATCTGTTAAACAAACAGGCATCGAACCCGAAAGTCTGCTGAACACGAAGTTGAGAAGTTCATTTGACCTCGTCGTCAGGCATCTGTTAAACAAACAGACATTGAACCCGGAGCCCGGCTCAACCCGAAGTTGAAAAGAACATCTAACCTCACCGTGAGGCATCTGTTAAACAAACAAGCATCGAACCCGTAGGCCGTCTCAACCCGTAGTTGAGAAAAACATTCGACGTAGCCGTCAGGCATCTGTTAAACAAACAGGCATCGAAACGGAAGGTTGGCACAACACGAAGTTGAGAGAAACATCTGACCTCACTGTCAGGCATTTATTAAACAAACAGGCATCGAACCCGAAGGCCGGCTCAACACGAAGTTGAGAGGAACATCTGACCTCGCTGTCAGGTATCTGTTAAACAAACAGGCATCGAATTTGATGGCCAGCTCAACCCGAACTTGATAAGAAAATTAGACCTCGCCGTCAGGCATCTGTTTAATATACAGGCATCGAACCCGAATGTCGGCTCAACAAGAAGTTAAAAGGAACATTTGACCTCGCCGTTAGGCACGTGTTAAACAAACAAGCATCGAACCCGAAGGCCGGTTGAACACAAAGTTGAGAGGAACATTTGACGTCCCTGTCAAGTATCTGTTAAACAAACAGGCATCGAACCAGAAGAGCGGCTCAACCCAAAGATGAGAAGAACATTTGACCTCGCCGTCAGGCATCTGTTAAATATACAGGCATCGAACCCGAATGCAGGCTCAACAAGAAGTTGAGAGGAACATTTGACCTCGCCGTGAGGCATCTGTTAAACAAACAGGCATCGAACCCGAAGGTCTGCTGAACACGAAGTTGAGAAGTTCATTTGACCTCGTCGTCAGGCATCTGTTAAACAAACAGGCATTGAACCCGGAGCCCGACTCAACCCGAAGTTGAAAAGAACATCTAACCTCACCGTGAGGCATCTGTTAAACAAACAACCATCGAACCTGTAGGCCGTCTCAACCCGTAGTTGAGAAAAACATTCGACGTAGCCGTCAGGCATCTGTTAAACAAACAGGCATCGAACCGGAAGGTTGGCCCAACACGAAGTTGAGAGAAACATCTGACCTTGCTGTCAGGCATTTATTAAACAAACAGGCATCGAACCCGAAGGCCGGCTCAACACGAAGTTGAGAGGAACATCTGACCTCGCTGTCAGGCATCTGTTAAACAAACAGGCATCGAATTTGATGGCCAGCTCAACCCGAACTTGATAAGAAAATTAGACCTCGCCGTCAGGCATCTGTTTAATATACAGGCATCGAACCCGAATGTCGGCTCAACAAGAAGTTAAGAGGAACATTTGACCTCGCCGTTAGGCACGTGTTAAACAAACAAGCATCGAACCCGAAGGCCGGCTGAACACAAAGTTGAGAGGAACATTTGACGTCCCCGTCAAGTATCTGTTAAACAAACAGGCATCGAACCAGAAGAGCGGCTCAACCCGAAGATGAGAAGAACATTTGACCTCGCCGTCAGGCATCTGTTAAATATACAGGCATCGAACCCGAATGCAGGCTCAACAAGAAGTTGAGAGGAACATTTGACCTCGCCGTGAGGCATCTGTTAAACAAACAGGCATCGAACCCGAAGGTCTGCTGAACACGAAGTTGAGAAGTTCATTTGACCTCGTCGTCAGGCATCTGTTAAACAAACAGGCATTGAACCCGGAGCCCGACTCAACCCGAAGTTGAAAAGAACATCTAACCTCACCGTGAGGCATCTGTTAAACAAACAACCATCGAACCCGTAGGCCGTCTCAACCCGTAGTTGAGAAAAACATTCGACGTAGCCGTCAAACATCTGTTAAACAAACAGGCATCAAACCAGAAGGTTGGCACAACACGAAGTTGAGAGAAACATCTGACCTTGCTGTCAGGCATTTATTAAACAAACAGGCATCGAACCCGAAGGCCGGCTCAACACGAAGTTGAGAGGAACATCTGACCTCGCTGTCAGGCATCTGTTAAACAAACAGGCATCGAATTTGATGGCCAGCTCAACCCGAACTTGATAAGAAAATTAGACCTCGCTGTCAGGCATCTGTTTAATATACAGGCATCGAACCCGAATGTCGGCTCAACAAGAAGTTAAGAGGAACATTTGACCTCGCCGTTAGGCACGTGTTAAACAAACAAGCATCGAACCCGAAGGCCGGCTGAACACAAAGTTGAGAGGAACATTTGACGTCCCTGTCAAGTATCTGTTAAACAAACAGGCATCGAACCAGAAGAGCGGCTCAACCCAAAGATGAGAAGAACATCTGACCTCGCCGTCAGGCATCTGTTAAATATACAGGCATCGAACCCGAATGCAGGCTCAACAAGAAGTTGAGAGGAACATTTGACCTCGCCGTGAGGCATCTGTTAAACAAACAGGCATCGAACCCGAAGGTCTGCTAAACACGAAGTTGAGAAGTTCATTTGACCTCGTCGTCAGGCATCTGTTAAACAAACAGGCATTGAACCCGGAGCCCGACTCAACCCGAAGTTGAAAAGAACATCTAACCTCATCGTGAGGCATCTGTTAAACAAACAACCATCGAACCTGTAGGCCGTCTCAACCCGTAGTTGAGAAAAACATTCGACGTAGCCGTCAGGCATCTGTTAAACAAACAGGCATCGAACCGGAAGGTTGGCACAACACGAAGTTGAGAGAAACATCTGACCTTGCTGTCAGGCATTTATTAAACAAACAGGCATCGAACCCGAAGGCCGGCTCAACACGAAGTTGAGAGGAACATCTGACCTCGCTGTCAGGCATCTGTTAAACAAACAGGCATCGAATTTGATGGCCAGCTCAACCCGAACTTGATAAGAAAATTAGACCTCGCCGTCAGGCATCTGTTTAATATACAGGCATCGAACCCGAATGTCGGCTCAACAAGAAGTTAAGAGGAACATTTGACCTCGCCGTTAGGCACGTGTTAAACAAACAAGCATCGAACCCGAAGGCCGGCTGAACACAAAGTTGAGAGGAACATTTGACGTCCCCGTCAAGTATCTGTTAAACAAACAGGCATCGAACCAGAAGAGCGGCTCAACCCGAAGATGAGAAGAACATTTGACCTCGCCGTCAGGCATCTGTTAAATATACAGGCATCGAACCCGAATGCAGGCTCAACAAGAAGTTGAGAGGAACATTTGACCTCGCCGTGAGGCATCTGTTAAACAAACAGGCATCGAACCCGAAGGTCTGCTGAACACGAAGTTGAGAAGTTCATTTGACCTCGTCGTCAGGCATCTGTTAAACAAACAGGCATTGAACCCGGAGCCCGACTCAACCCGAAGTTGAAAAGAACATCTAACCTCACCGTGAGGCATCTGTTAAACAAACAACCATCGAACCCGTAGGCCGTCTCAACCCGTAGTTGAGAAAAACATTCGACGTAGCCGTCAAACATCTGTTAAACAAACAGGCATCAAACCAGAAGGTTGGCACAACACGAAGTTGAGAGAAACATCTGACCTTGCTGTCAGGCATTTATTAAACAAACAGGCATCGAACCCGAAGGCCGGCTCAACACGAAGTTGAGAGGAACATCTGACCTCGCTGTCAGGCATCTGTTAAACAAACAGGCATTGAATTTGATGGCCAGCTCAACCCGAACTTGATAAGAAAATTAGACCTCGCTGTCAGGCATCTGTTTAATATACAGGCATCGAACCCGAATGTCGGCTCAACAAGAAGTTAAGAGGAACATTTGACCTCGCCGTTAGGCACGTGTTAAACAAACAAGCATCGAACCCGAAGGCCGGCTGAACACAAAGTTGAGAGGAACATTTGACGTCCCCGTCAAGTATCTGTTAAACAAACAGGCATCGAACCAGAAGAGCGGCTCAACCCGAAGATGAGAAGAACATTTGACCTCGCCGTCAGGCATCTGTTAAATATACAGGCATCAAACCCGAATGCAGGCTCAACAAGAAGTTGAGAGGAACATTTGACCTCGCCGTGAGGCATCTGTTAAACAAACAGGCATCGAACCCGAAGGTCTGCTGAACACGAAGTTGAGAAGTTCATTTGACCTCGTCGTCAGGCATCTGTTAAACAAACAGGCATTGAACCCGGAGCCCGACTCAACCCGAAGTTGAAAAGAACATCTAACCTCACCGTGAGGCATCTGTTAAACAAACAACCATCGAACCCGTAGGCCGTCTCAACCCGTAGTTGAGAAAAACATTCGACGTAGCCGTCAAACATCTGTTAAACAAACAGGCATCAAACCAGAAGGTTGGCACAACACGAAGTTGAGAGAAAATCTGACCTCGCTGTCAGGCATTTATTAAACAAACAGGCATCGAACCCGAAGACCGGATCAACACGAAGTTGAGAGGAACATCTGACCTCGCTTTCAGGCATCTGTTAAACAAACAGGCATCGAATTTGATGGCCAGCTCAACCCAAACTTGATAAGAAAATGAGACCTCTCCGTCAGGCATCTGTTTAATATACAGGCATCGAACCCGAATGTCGGCTCAACAAGAAGTTAAGAGGAACATTTGACCTCGCCGTTAGGCATCTCTTAAACAAACAAGCATCAAACCCGAAGGCCGGCTGAACACAAAGTTGAGAGGAACATTTGACGTCCCCGTCAAGTATCTATTAAACAAATATGCATCAAACCAGAAGAGCGGCTCAACCCGAAGATGAGAAGAACATCTGACCTCGCCGTCAGGCATCTGTTAAATATACAGGTATCGAACCCGAATGCCGGCTCAACAAGAAGTTGAGAGGAACATTTGACCTCGCCGTGAGGCATCTGCTAAACAAACAGGCATCGAACCCGAAGGTCTGCTGAACACGAAGTTGAGAAGTTCATTTGACCTCGTCGTCAGGCATCTGTTAAACAAACAGGCATTGAACCCGGAGCCCGGCTCAACCCGAAGTTGAAAAGAACATCTAACCTCACCGTGAGGCATCTGTTAAACAAACAAGCATCGAACCCGTAGGCCGTCTCAACTCGTAGTTGAGAAAAGCATTCGACGTAGCCGTCAGGCATCTGTTAAACAAACAGGCATCGAAACGGAAGGTTGGCACAACACGAAGTTTAGAGAAACATCTGACCTCGCTGTCAGGAATTTATTAAACAAACAGGCATCGAACCCGAAGGCCGGCTCAACACGAAGTTGAGAGGAACATCTGACCTCGTTGTCAGGCATCTGTTAAACAAACAGGCATCGAATTTGATGGCCAGCTCAACCCAAACATGATAAGAAAATTAGACCTCGCCGTCAGGCATCTGTTTAATATACAGGCATCGAACCCGAATGTCGGCTCAACAAGAAGTTAAGAGGAACATTTGACCTCGCCGTTAGGCATTTGTTAAACAAACAAGCATCGAACCCGAAGGCCGGCTGAACACAAAGTTGAGAGGAACGTTTGACGTCCCCGTCAAGTATCTGTTAAACAAACAGGCATCGAACCAGAAGAGTGGCTCAACCCGAAGATGAGAAGAACATCTGACCTCGCTGTCAGGCATCTGTTAAATATACAGGCATCGAACCCGAATGTCGGCTCAACAAGAAGTTGAGAGGAACATTTGACCTCGCCCTGAGGCATCTGTTAAACAAACAGACATCTAACCCGAAGGTCTGCTGAACACGAAGTTGAGAAGTTCATTTGACCTCGTCGTCAGGCATCTGTTAAACAAACAGGCATTGAACCCGGAGCCCGGCTCAACCCGAAGTTGAAAAGAACATCTAACCTCACCGTGAGGCATCTGTTAAACAAATAGGCATCGAACCCGTAGGCCGTCTCAACCCGTAGTTGACAAAAACATTCGACGTAGCCGTCAAGCATCTGTTAAACAAACAGGCATCGAACCAGAAGGTTGGCACAACACGAAGTTGAGAGAAACATTTGACCTCGCCGTCAGGAATTTATTAAACAAATAGGCATCGAACACGAAGGCCGGATCAACACGAAGTTGAGAGGAACATCTAACCTCGCTTTTTCAGGCATTTGTTAAACAAACAGGCATCGAATTTGATGGCCAGCTCAACCCGAACTTGATAAGAAAATTAGACCTCGCCGTAACGCATCTGTTTAATATACAGGCATCGAACCCGAATGTCGGCTCAACAAGAAGTTAAGAGGAACATTTGACCTCGCCGTAAGGCATCTGTTAAACAAACAAACATCGAACCCGAAGGCCGACTGAACACGAAGTTGAGAAGTTCATTTGACGTCATCGTCGGACATCTGTTAAACAAACAGGCATCGAACCCGGAGCCCGGCACAACACGATGTTGAGAAGAACATCTGACCTCGCCGTTAGAAATCTGTTAAACAAACAGGCATCGAACCTGAAGGCCAGCTTATCCTGAAGTTGAGAAGAACATCTGACCTCGTCGTCAGGTATCTTTTAAACAAACAGGCATCGAACCCGAAGGCCGGCTCAACACGAAGTTGAGGGGAACATTTGACCTTGCCGTGAGGTATCTACTAAACAAACAGGCATCAAACCCGATGGGCGGTTCAACCAGAAGTTGATTAGAACATTAGACCTTGCTGTCAGGCATCTATTAAACAAACCGGCACCGAACCCGAAGGCTGGCTAAACACGAAGATGAGAGGAACATGTGACCTCGCTGTCAGGAATTTGTTACACAAACAGGAATCGAACCCCAAGGCCGGCTAAACACGAAGTTGAGAGGAACGTTTTACCTTGCCGTCAGGCATCTGTTAAAAATATAGTCATCGAACCCGAAGGCTGGCTCAACCCAAAGTTGAGAAGAACATCTGACCTCGCCGTCAGGCATCTGTTAAACAAACTGTCATCGAACCCAAAGGCCGGTTCAACAAGAAGTTCATAGGAATATCAGACCTCGTCGTAAGGCATTTGTTAAACAAATAGGCATCAAACCCGAAGGATGGCTGAACCCGTAGTTGAGAAAAACATTCGACCTAGCCTTCAGGCATGTGTTAAACAGACAGGAATCAAACCCGAAGGCTGGCACAACACGAAGTTGAGTGGAATATCAGACCTTGCCTTTAGGCATCTATTAAACAAACAGGCTTCGAACCCAAAGACCGGCTCAACACGAAGTTCATAGGAATATCTGACCTCGCAGTCAGGGATCTCTTAAACAAACAGGCATCGAACACGAAGGTCGGCTCAACCTGAAAATTAAAAGAACATCTGACCTCGTTGTCAGGCATCTCTTAAACAAATAGGCATCGAATTTGATGGCCAGCTCAACCCGAGCTTGATAAGAACATTAGACCTCACCGTTAGGCATCTATTAAGCAAACAGGCATCGAACCCCAAGGCCTGCTCAACAAGAAGTCGAGAGGAACATTTGACCTCGCCGTCAGGTATCTGTTAAACAAACAGGCATCGAACCAGAAGGGCGGATCAACACGAAGTTGAGAAGATGACCTCGCCGTCAAGGATCTGTAAAACAAACAGGCATCGAACCCGAAGGCTAGATCAACCTGAAGTTGAGAAGAACATCTGACCTCGTCGTCAGGTATCTGTAAACAAACAGGCATCGAACCTGAAGGCCTACTCAACACGAAGTTGAGAGGAATATCTGACCTCGCCATGAGGCATCTACTAAACAAACAGGCACCAAACCCGAAGGGCGGCTCAACCAGAAGTTGATAAGAACATTAGACCTTCCCGTCAGGCATCTATTAAACAAATAGGCATCGAACCCGAAGGCTGGCTGAACACGAAGTTGAGAGGAACATGTGACCTCGCCGTCAGGAATTTGTTAAACTTACAGGAATCGAACCCCAAGGCCGGCTCAACACGAAGTTTAGAAGAAAGTGTTACCTCGCCGTCAGGCATCTGTTAAAAATACAGTCATCGAACCCGAAGGCCGACTCAACAAGAAGTTGAGAAGACCATCTGACCTCGCCGTCAGGCATCTGTTAAACAAACTGTCATCGAACCCAAAGCTCGGTTCAACAAGAAGTTCATAGGAATATCAGACATTGCCGTAAGGCATCTGTTAAACAAATAGGCATCAAACCCGAAGGCTGGCTCAACCCGTAGTTGAGAAAAACATTCGACCTAGCCGTCAGGAATGTGTTAAACAAACAGGCATCAACCCGAAGGCCGACTCAACAAGAAGTTGAGAAGACTATCTGACCTCGCCGTCAGGCATCTGTTAAACAAACTGTCATCGAACCCAAAGACCGGCTCAACACGAAGTTCATAAGATATCTGACCTCGCAGTCAGGGATATCTTAAACAATCAGGCAGCGAACACGAAGGCCGGCTCAACCCGAAGATGAGAAGAACATCTGACCTCGCTGTCAGGCATCTGTTAAACAAACAGACATCGAATTTGATGGCCAGCTCAACCCGAGCTTGATAAGAACATTAGACCTCACCGTTAGACATCTGTTAAACAAACAGGCATCGAACCCCAAGGCCTGCTCAACAAGAAGTCAGGAGGAACATTTGACCTCGCCGTCAGGCATCTGTTAAACAAACAGGCATCGAACCAGAAGGGCGGCTCAACACGAAGTTCACAAGATGACCTCGCCGTCAAGGATCTGTAAAACAAACAGGCATCAAACCCGGATGCCGGCTCAACTCGAAGTTGAGAAGAACATCTGACCTCGCTGTCAGGCATCTGTTAAACAAATAAGCATCGAGATTGATGGTCGGCTCATCCCGAAGTTGAGAAGAACATCTGACCTGGTTGTCAGGCATCAGCTAAATAAACAGGAACCGAACCCTAAGTCCGGCTCAAACAAAAGGTGAGAAGAACATCTGACCTCTCCGCCAGGCATCTGTTAAACAAACAGGCATCGAACCCGAAGGCCGGCTCAACCCGAAGTTGAGAAGAACATCTGACCTTGACGTCAGGCATCTGTTAAACAAACAGGCATCGAACCCGAAGGCCGGCTCAACTCCAAGTTGAGAAGAACATCTGACCTCGCTGTTAGGCATCTGTTAAACAAACAGGCATCGAACCCGAAGGTCGGTTGAACACAAAACTGAGAAGTACATCTGACTGCATCGTCAGGCATCTGTTAAACAAACAGATATCGAACCCGGAGGCCCGCTCAACACGAAGTAGAGAAGAACATCTGACCTCGCTGTCAGGCATCTGTTAAACAAACAGGCATCTGTTAAACAAATGGCATCGAATTTGATGGCCAACTCAACACGAACATGATAAGAAAATTAGACCTCGCCGTCAGGCATCTGTTAAATATACAGGTATCAAACCCGAATGTCGGCTCAACAAGAAGTTGAGAGGAACATCTGACCTCGCCGTCAGGCATCTATTAAAGAAACAGGCTTCGAACCCGAAGGCCGACTCAACACGAAGTTCATAGGAATATCTGACCTCGCATTCAGGGATCTCTTAAAACAAACAGGCATCGAACACGAAGGTCGGCTCAACCCGAAGTTGAGAAGAACATCTGACCTCACTGTCAGATATCTGTTAAACAAACAGGAATCGAATATGATGGCGAGCTCAACCCGAGCTTGAAAAGAACATTAGACCTCGTCGTCAGGCATCTGTTAAACAAACAGGCATCGAACCCGAAGGCCGGCTCAACAAGAAGTCGAGAGAAATATTTGACCTCACTGTCAGGCATCTGTTAAACAAGCAGGCATCGAACAGAAGGGCGGCTCAACACGAAGTTGATAAGTACATCTGACCTCGCTGTCAGGGATCTGTAAAACAAACAGGCATCGAACCCGGAGGCCGGCTCAACCCGAAGTTGAGAAGAACATCTGACCTCACTGTCAGGCATCTGTTAAACAAACAGGTATCGATATTGATGGTCGGCTCATCCCGAAGTTGAGAAGAACATCTGACCTTGTTGTCAGGCATCAGTTAAACAAACAGGAATCAAACCCAAAGGTCGGCTCAAACCAAAGGTGAGAAGAACATTTGACCTCACCGCCAGGCATCTGTTAAACAAACAGGCATCGAACCCCAAGGCCGACTCAACCCGAAGTTGAGAAGAACATCTGACCTTGACGTAAGGCATCTGTTAAAGAAACAGGCATCGAACCCGAAGGCCGGCTTAACCCGAACTCGAGAAGAAAATCTGACCCGAATCGAAGCATCTACTAAACAAACAAGAATCGAAGCCGAAAGGCGGCTCAACCAGAAGTGGATAAGAATGTTAGACCTTGCCGTCAGGCATCTATTAAATTAACAGGCATCGAACCCGAAGGCTGGCTAAACACGAAGTTAAGAGGAAAATTTGACCTCGTCGTCAGGCATCTGTTAAACAAATAGGCACCGAACCCCAAAGCCGACTCAACACGAAGTTGAGACGAACATTTTACCTCGCCGTCAGGCATCTGTTAAACAAACAAGCATCGAACCCGAAGGGCGGCTCAACCTGAAGTTGAGAAGAACATCTGACCTCGCCGTCAAGCATCAGTTCAACAAATAGGAATCTAACCCGAAGGCCGTCTCCAACCGTAGTTGAGAAAAACATCTGACCTCTTCGTCAGGCATCTAATAAAGAAACAGAGATCGAACCCGATGGCCGGCGAAACACGAAGTTCATAGGAATATTTGACCTCACCGTCAGGCATCTGTTAAACAAATAGGAATCGAACACGAAGTCCCGCTCAATAGGAAGTTGAGAGCAACATCTGACCTCGCCGCCAGGCATTTGTTAAACAAACGGGCATCGAACCCAAAGGCCGGATCAACCCGATGTTGAGAGGAACATCTGACCTTGTCGTCAGGCATTTGTTAAATAATTAGGCATCGAACCCGAAGGTTGGCTCAACCTGAAGTTGAGAAAAACATCTGACCTCGCTGTCACGTATCTGTTAAACAAACATGCATTGAACCAGAAGGGCGGCTCAACCCGAAGTTGAGAAAAACATCTGACCTCGCCGTCAGGCATCTGTTAAACAAACATGCATCGAACCCGAAGGCCGGTTCAACACGAAGTTCATAGGAATATCTGACATCACCGTAAGGCCTCTATTGTACAAATAGGCATCTAACACGAAGTCCCGCTTAACATGAAATTGAGAGCAACATCTGACCTCGCCGCCAGGCATTTGTTAAACAAACGGGCATCGAACCCGAAGGCCGGCTCAACACGATGTTGAGAGGAACATCGGACCTCGCTGTCAAGCATATGTTAAATAAACAGGCATCGAACCCAAAGGCCGGCTCGACCAAAAGTTGAGAAGAACATTTGACCTCGCCGTCAAGCATCTGTTAAACAAACAGGCATCGAACCCGAAGGTCGGCTCAATCCGAAGTTGAGAAGAACATCTGACCTCGCCGTCACGTATCTGTTAAACAAACAGGCATCGAACCCAAAGGCCGGTTCAACACGAAGTTCATAGGAATATCAAACCTCTCCGTAAGGCATCTGTTAAACAAATAGGCATCGAACACGAAGTCCCGCTCAACACGAAGTTGAGAGGAACATCTGACCTCGCCGTCAAGCATCTGTTAAACAAACTTGCATCAAACCCGAAGGCTGGCTCAACCCGTACTTGAGAAAAACATTCGACCTAACCGTCAGGCATCTGTTAAACAAACACGCATCAAACCCGATGGATGGCACAACACGAAGTTGAGTGGAATATCAGACCTCGCCTTTAGGCATCTATTAAAGAAACAGGCTTCAAACCCGAAGGCCGACTCAACACGAAGTTCATAGGAATCTCTGACCTCGCAGTCAGGGATCTCTTAAAAGAAACAGGCATCGACCACGAAGGTCGGCTCAACCCAAAGTTGAGAAGAACATCTGACCTCGCAGTCAGATATCTGTGAAATGAACAGGCATCGAATATGATGACTAGCTCAACCCGAGCTTGAAAAGAACATTAGACCTCGCCGTCAGGCATCTGTTAAACAAACAGGCATCGAACCTGATGGTCGGCTAAACCCGAACATGATAAGAAAATCCGACCTCGCCGTGTGACATCTGTTAAACAAACAGGCATCGAACCCAAAGGTCGGCTGAACACAAAGTTGAGAAGTACATCTGACCTCGTCGTCAGGCATCTGTTAAACAAACAGGCATCGAACCCGGAGGCCCGCTCAACACGAAGTTGAGAAGAATATCTGACCTCGCCGTCAGGCATCTGTTAAACAAACAAGCATCGAACACAATGACCGGCTCAACCTGAAGTTGAGAAGAATATCTGACCTTGCCTCAGGTATCTGTTAAACAAACAAGCATCGAACCCCAAGTCCGGCTCAACACGAAGTTGAGAGGAACATCAGACCTCACCGTGAAGCATCTACTAAACAAACAGGAATCGAAGCCGAAAGGCGGCTCAACCAGAAGTTGATAAGAACATTAAACCTTGCCGTCAGGCATCTATTAAACAAACAGGCATCTAACCCGAAGCCTGGCTAAACACGAAGTTAAGAGGAACATTTGACCTCGTTGTCAAGCATCTATTAAACAAACAGGCACCGAACCCCAAGGCCGGCTCAACACGGAGTTGAGACGAACATTTTACCTCATCGTCGGGCATCTGTTAAACAAACAAGCATCGAACCCGAAGGCCGGCTCAACCCAAAGTTGAGAAGAACATCTGACCTCGCCGTCAGGCTTCTGTTAAACAAACAGGCATTGAACCCGAAGGCCGTCTCAAACCGTAGTTGAGAAAAACATCCGACCTCTTCGTCAGACATCTATTAAAGAAACAGACATCGAACCAGATGACCGACTCAACACGAAGTTCATAGGAATATATGAACTTGCCGTCAGGCATCTGTTAAACAAACAGGAATCGAACACGACGTCCCGCTCAATAGGAAGTTAAGAGCAACATATGACCTCGCCGCCAGGCATTTGTTAAACAAACAGGCATCGAACCCGAAGGCCGGCTTAACACGAAGTTGAGAGGAACATCTGACCTCATCGTCAAGCATATGTTAAATAAACAGGCATCAAACCAGAAGGGCGGCTCAACCCGATGTTGAGAAGAACATCTGACCTCGCTGTCAGGCATCTGTTAAACAAACAGGCATCGAACCCGAAGGCCGGTTTAACACGAAGTTCATAGGAATATTTGACATCGCCGTAAGGCCTCTGTTAAACAAATAGGCATCAAACACGAAGTCCCGCTCAACACGAAGTTGAGAGCAACATCTAACCTCGCCGCCAGGCATTTGTTAAACAAACAGGCATCGAACCTGATGGCCGGCCCAACATGAAGGTGAGAGGAACATCTGACCTCGCCGTCAAGCATATGTTAAATAAACAGGCATCGAACCCAAAGGCCAGCTCAACCAAAAGTTGAGAAGAACATTTGACCTCGCCGTCAAGCATCTGTTAAACAAACAGGCATCGAACCAGAAGGTCGACTCAATTTGAAGTTGAGAAGAACATTTGACCTCGTCGTCACGTATCTGTTAAACAAACAGGCATCGAATTCGAAGGCTGGCTCAACACAAAGTTGAGAGGAACATTTGAAGTCCCCGTCAAGCATCTTTTAAACAAACAAGTATCGAACCAGAGAGGCGGCTCAACCCAAAGTTGAGAAGAACATCTGACCTTTCCAACAGGCATCTGTTAAAAAAACATGCATCAAACCCGAAGGCTGGCTCAACCCGAAGTTGAGAAGAACATCTAACCTCACCGTGAGGCATCTGTTATACAAACAGGCATCGAACCCGAAGGCCGTCTCAACCCGTAGTTGAGAAAAACATTTGACCTAGCCGTCAGGCATCTGTTAAACAAACAGGCATCAGACCCGAAGGCTGGCACAAACGAAGTTGAGGGGAACATCTGACCTCGCCGTCAGGCATTTATTAAACAAATAGGCATCGTACCCGAAGGCTGGTTCAACATGAAGTTCATAGGAATATCTGACCTCGCAGTCAGGGATCTGTTAAACAAACAGGCATCGAACACGAAGGCCGGCTCAACCTGAAGTTGAGAAGAACATCTGACCTTGCTGTCAGGAAGCTGTTAAACAAACAGGCATCGAACCCGAAGGCCGACTGAACACGAATTTGAGAAGTACATCTGACCTCGTCGTCATGCATCTGTTAAACAAAGAGGCTTCGAACCCGAAGGCCGGCTCGACAAGAAGTTGAGAAGAAAATCTGACCTCACTGTCAGGCATCTGTTAAACAAACAGGCATCGAACCCAAAGGTCGGCTGAACACAAAGTTGAGAAGTACATCTGACCTCGTCGTCAGGCATCTGTTAAACAAACAGGCATCGAACCCGGAGGCCCGCTCAACACGAAGTTGAGAAGAATATCTGACCTCGCCGTCAGGCATCTGTTAAACAAACAAGCATCGAACACAATGACCGGCTCAACCTGAAGTTGAGAAGAATATCTGACCTTGCCTCAGGTATCTGTTAAACAAACAAGCATCGAACCCCAAGTCCGGCTCAACACGAAGTTGAGAGGAACATCAGACCTCACCGTGAAGCATCTACTAAACAAACAGGAATCGAAGCCGAAAGGCGGCTCAACCAGAAGTTGATAAGAACATTAAACCTTGCCGTCAGGCATCTAACCCGAAGCCTGGCTAAACACGAAGTTAAGAGGAACATTTGACCTCGTTGTCAAGCATCTATTAAACAAACAGGCACCGAACCCCAAGGCCGGCTCAACACGGAGTTGAGACGAACATTTTACCTCATCGTCGGGCATCTGTTAAACAAACAAGCATCGAACCCGAAGGCCGGCTCAACCCAAAGTTGAGAAGAACATCTGACCTCGCCGTCAGGCTTCTGTTAAAGAAACAGGCATTGAACCCGAAGGCCGTCTCAAACCGTAGTTGAGAAAAACATCCGACCTCTTCGTCAGACATCTATTAAAGAAACAGACATCGAACCAGATGACCGACTCAACACGAAGTTCATAGGAATATATGAACTTGCCGTCAGGCATCTGTTAAACAAACAGGAATCGAACACGACGTCCCGCTCAATAGGAAGTTAAGAGCAACATATGACCTCGCCGCCAGGCATTTGTTAAACAAACAGGCATCGAACCCGAAGGCCGGCTTAACACGAAGTTGAGAGGAACATCTGACCTCATCGTCAAGCATATGTTAAATAAACAGGCATCAAACCAGAAGGGCGGCTCAACCCGATGTTGAGAAGAACATCTGACCTCGCTGTCAGGCATCTGTTAAACAAACAGGCATCGAACCCGAAGGCCGGTTTAACACGAAGTTCATAGGAATATTTGACATCGCCGTAAGGCCTCTGTTAAACAAATAGGCATCAAACACGAAGTCCCGCTCAACACGAAGTTGAGAGCAACATCTAACCTCGCCGCCAGGCATTTGTTAAACAAACAGGCATCGAACCTGATGGCCGGCCCAACATGAAGGTGAGAGGAACATCTGACCTCGCCGTCAAGCATATGTTAAATAAACAGGCATCGAACCCAAAGGCCAGCTCAACCAAAAGTTGAGAAGAACATTTGACCTCGCCGTCAAGCATCTGTTAAACAAACAGGCATCGAACCAGAAGGTCGACTCAATTTGAAGTTGAGAAGAACATTTGACCTCGTCGTCACGTATCTGTTAAACAAACAGGCATCGAATTCGAAGGCTGGCTCAACACAAAGTTGAGAGGAACATTTGAAGTCCCCGTCAAGCATCTTTTAAACAAACAAGTATCGAACCAGAGAGGCGGCTCAACCCAAAGTTGAGAAGAACATCTGACCTTTCCAACAG
Source organism: Lathyrus sativus (assembly GCA_963859935.3). Lineage (NCBI taxonomy): Eukaryota > Viridiplantae > Streptophyta > Magnoliopsida > Fabales > Fabaceae > Lathyrus > Lathyrus sativus. The sequence continues at coordinate 17,577 of CAWUDS030000591.1, read as the reverse complement.
GCATCTGTTAAAAAAACATGCATCAAACCCGAAGGCTGGCTCAACCCGAAGTTGAGAAGAACATCTAACCTCACCGTGAGGCATCTGTTATACAAACAGGCATCGAACCCGAAGGCCGTCTCAACCCGTAGTTGAGAAAAACATTTGACCTAGCCGTCAGGCATCTGTTAAACAAACAGGCATCAGACCCGAAGGCTGGCACAAACGAAGTTGAGGGGAACATCTGACCTCGCCGTCAGGCATTTATTAAACAAATAGGCATCGTACCCGAAGGCTGGTTCAACATGAAGTTCATAGGAATATCTGACCTCGCAGTCAGGGATCTGTTAAACAAACAGGCATCGAACACGAAGGCCGGCTCAACCTGAAGTTGAGAAGAACATCTGACCTTGCTGTCAGGAAGCTGTTAAACAAACAGGCATCGAACCCGAAGGCCGACTGAACACGAATTTGAGAAGTACATCTGACCTCGTCGTCATGCATCTGTTAAACAAAGAGGCTTCGAACCCGAAGGCCGGCTCGACAAGAAGTTGAGAAGAAAATCTGACCTCACTGTCAGGTATCTGTTAAACAAACAGGCATCGAAACCGAAGGCAGGCTCAACCTGATGTTGAGAAGAACATCTGAACTCGTCGTCAAGTATCTGTTAAACAAATAGGCATCGAACCCGAAGGGCGGCTTAACCAGAAGTTGATAAGAACATTAGACCTTGCCTTCAGGCATCTATTAAATAAACATGGGTCGAACCCGAAGACCGGCTCAACACGAAGGTGAGAGGAACATTTGACCTTGCCGTCAGGCATTTGTTAAACAAACAGGCATCGAACCCCAAGGCCGACTCAACACGAAGTTGAGAGGAACATTTGACCTCACCGTCAGGCATCTGTTAAACGAACAGGCATCGTACCCGAAGTTCATAGAAATATCTGACCTCGCCGGAAGGCATCTGTTAAACAAAAAGGCATCGAGCACGAAGTCCCGCTCAAAACGAAGTTCAGAGCAACATCTGACCACGTCGTCAGGCATTTGTTAAACAAACGGGCATCGAACCAGAAAGACGTCTCAACCCGAAGTTGAGAAGAACAACTGACCTCGCCGTCACATATCTGTTAATCAAACAGGCGTTGAACCCGAAGGCCGACTCTACACGAAGTTTAGAGGAACATTTGACATCCCCGTCTAGCATCTGTTAAACAAACAGGCATCGAACTGGAAGGGCGGTTCAACTCGAATTTGAGAAGAACATTTGACCTCACCGTCAGGCATCTGTTAAACAAACATGAATAAAACCCGAAGGCTGGCTCAACCCGAAGTTGAAAAGAACATCTAACCTCACCATGAGGCATATGTTAAACAAACAGGCATCGAACCCGAAAGCCTTCTCATCCCGTAGTTGAGAAAAACATTCGACCTAGCCGTTAGACATCTATTAAATCAAACACGCATCGAACCCGAAGGATGGCACAACACGAAGTTGAGAGGAACATCTGACCTTGCCGTCAAGCATTTATGAAACAAACAGGCATCGAACTCGAAAGCCGGTTCAACACGAAGTTCATAGGAATATCTGACCTCGCAGTCAGGGATCTGTTAAACAAACAGGCATCGAACATGAAGGTCGGCTCAACCCGAGGTTAAGAAGAACATCTAACCTCGATGTCAGGCTTCTGTTAAACAAACAGGGATCGAATTTGATGGCCAGGTAAACCCGAACTTGATAAGAAAATTAGACCTTGCCGTCAGGCATCTGTTAATTAAACAGGCACCGAACCCGAAGGCCGACTAAACACGAAGTTGAGAGGAACATTTGACCTCGCCTTCAGGCATCTGTTAAACCAACAGGCATCGAACCCGAAGGGCGGCTCAACCCGAAGTTGAGAAGAACTTCTGACCTCGCCGTCAGGCATCTGTTAAACAAACAGGCATCAAACCCGAAGGCCGTCTCAACCCGTAGTTGAGAAAAGAATCTGACCTCTTTGTCAGGCATCTATTAAACAAACAGACATCGAACCCGATGGTCGACTCAAAACAAAGTTCATAGGAATATTTGACCTCGTTATCAGGCATCTGTCAAACAAAAATGAATCGAACAAGAAGTCTCGATCAATAGGAAGTTGAGAGCAACATCTGACCTCGCTGCCAGGTATTTGTGAAACAAACAGACATCGAACCCGAAAGGCGGCATAAATACGAAGTTGAGAGGAACATATGACCTCGTCGTCAAGCATATGTTAAATAAACAGGCATCGAACCCTAAGGCCGACTCAACCAAAAGTTGATAAGAACGTTTGACCTCGTCATCAGGCGTCTGTTAAATAATCAGGCATCGAACCCGAAGGTCGGCTCAACCCGAAGTTGAGAAAGACATCTGACCTCGCTGTCACGTATCTCTTAAACAAACAGGCATCGAACCCGAAGGCCGGCTCAACACGAAGTTGGGAGGAACATTTGACCTCCCCATCAAGCATATGTTAAACAAACAGGAATCGAAACAGAAGGGCGGCACAACCCGAAGTTGAGAAGAACATCTGACCTCACCGTCAGGCATCTGTTAAAGAAACAGGCATCGAACCTGAAGGCCGGCTTAACACGAAGTTCATAGGAATATCTGACATCGCCATAAGGCCTCTGTTAAACAAATAGGCATCTAACACGAAGTCCCGCTCAACACAAAGTTGAGAGTAACATCTGACCTCGCCGCCAGGCATTTGTTAAACAAACGAGCATAGAACCTTAAATGCCGGCTCAACATGAAGTTGAGAGGAACATCTGACCTTGCAGTCAAGCATATGTTAAATAAACAGGCATCGAACCCAAAGGTCGGCTCAACCAAAAGTTGAGAAGAACATTTGACCTCGTTGTCAAGCATCTGTTAAACAAACAGGCATCGAACCCGAAGGTCGGCTCAACTTGAAGTTGAGAAGAACATATGACCTCGCCGTCACGTATCTGTTAAACAAACAGGCATCGAACCTGAAGGTCGGCTCAACACAAAGTTAGGAGGAACATTTGATGTCCCCGTCAAGCATCTGTTAAACAAACAGGCATCGAACCAGAAGGGAGACTCAACCCGAAGTTGAGCAGAACATTTGACCTTGCCGTCAGGCATCTGTTAAAAAAACATGCATCGAACCTGAAGGCTGGCACAACACGAAGTTGAGAGGAACATCTGACCTCACCGTCAGGCATTTATGAAACAAACAGGCATCGAACCCGAAGGCCGGTTCAACACGAAGTTCATAGGAATATCTGACCTCGCAGTCAGGGATCTATTAAACAAGCAGGCATCGAACACGAAGGCCGGCTCAACCCGAAGTTGAGAAGAACATCTGACCTCGCTGTCAGGCATATGTTAAACAAACAGGCATCGAATTTGATGGCCAGCTCAACCCGAACTTCATAAGAAAATTAGACCTTGCCGTCAGGCATCTATTAAATAAACAGGCATCGAACCCGAATGCCAGCTCAACAAGAAGTTGAGAGGAACATTTGACCTCGCCGTCAGGCATCTGTTAAACAAACAGGCATCGAACCCGAAGGGCAGCTTAACACGAAGTTGAGAAGTACATCTATCCTCACCGTCAGGGATCTGTTAAACAAACAGGGATCGAATTCGGAGGCCGGATCAACCCGAAGTTGAGAAGAACATCTGACCTCGCTATTAGGCATCTGTTAAACAAACAGGCATCGAACCTGAAGGCCGGCTCATCCTGAATTTGAGAGGAACATCTGATCTCATTGTTAGGCATCAATTAAACAAATAGGAATCGAACTCAAATGTCGGCTCAACCCGAAGATAAGAAGAACATCTGACTTCGCCGTCAGGCATCTGTTAAACAAACAGGCATCGAACCCGAAGGCAGGCTCAACCTGAAGCTGAGAAGAACATCTGACCTCCCCGTTAGGCATCTATTAAACAAACAGGCATCGAACCCGAAGGCCAACTAATCACGAAGTCGAGAAGTACATCTGACCTCGTCGTCAGGCATCTGTTAAACAAAAAGGCATCGAACTCGAAGGCCGGCTCAACAAGAAGTTGAGAAGAACATCTGACCTCACCGTCAGGTATCTGTTAAACAAACAAGAATCGAACCCGAAGGCCGGCTCAACCTGATGTCGAGAAGAACATTTGATCTCGCCGTCAGGTATCTGTTAAACAAACAGGCATCGAACCTGAAGGGCGGCTCAACCAGAAGTTGATAAGAACATTAGACCTTGCCGTCAGGCATCTATTAAACAAACAGGGATCGAGCCCGATGGCCGGCTAAACACGAAGGTGAGAGGAACATTTGACCTTGCTGTCAAGCATTTGTTAAACAAACAGGCATCGAACCCCAAGGCCGGCTCAACACGAAGTTGAGAGGAACATTTGACCTCGCCATCATGCATCTGTTAAACGAACAGGCATCGAACCCGAAGTTCATAGAAATATCTGACCTCGCCGGAAGGCATCTGTTAAAAAAAAAGGCATCGAACACGAAGTCCCGCTCAACACGAAGTTGAGAGCAACATTTGACCTCATCTTCAGGCATTTGTTAAACAAACGGGCATCGAACCCGAAGGCCGGCTCAACGCGAAGTTGACAAGAACATCTGACCTCGCCGTCACATATCTGTTAAACAAACAGGCGTTGAACCCGAAGGCCGACTCAACACGATGTTGAGAGGAACATTTGACGTCCCCGTCAAGCATTTGTTAAACAAACAGGCATCGAACCAGAAGGGCGGTTGAACTCAAAGTCGAGAAGAACATTTGACCTTACCGTCAGGCATCTGTTAAACAAACATGCATAAAACCCGAAGGTTGGCTCAACCCGAAGTTGAAAAGAACATCTAACCTCACCGTGAGGCATCTGTTAAACAAACAGGCATCGAACCCGAAGGCCTTCTCAACCCGTAGTTGAGAAAAAAATTCGACCTATCCGTCAGACATCTATTAAACAAACAGGCAACCAACCCGAAGGCTGGCACAACATGAAGTTGAGAGGAACATCTGACCTCGCCGTCAGGAATTTATTAAACAAACAGGCATCGAACTGAAGGCCGGCTCAACACGAAGTTCATTGGAATATCTAACCTCGCAGTCAGGGATCTGTTAAACAAACAGGCATCGAACATGAAGGCCGGCTCAACCCGAGGTTGAGAAGAACATCTGACCTTGCTTTCAGGCTTCTGTTACACAAACAGGGATCAAATTTGATGGCCAGCTCAACCCAAACTTGATAAGAAAATTAGACCTCGACGTCAGGCATCTGTTAAATAAACAGGCACCGAACCCGAATGTCGGCTCAACAAGAAGTTGAGAGGAATATTTGACCTTGCAGTCAGGCATCTGTTAAACAAACAGGCGTCGAACTCGAAGGGCGGCTCAACACGAAGTTGAGAAGTACATTTGTCCTCGCTGTCAGGGATCTGCTAAAACAAACAGGCATCGAACCTGGAGGCCGGCACAACCCGAAGTTGAGAAGAACATCTGACCTCGCTCTGAGGCATCTGTTAAGAAGAACATCTGACCTCGTTGTCAGGCATCAGTTAAACAAACAGGAATCGAACCCAAAAGTCGGCTCAACCCGAAGTTGAGAAGAACATCTAACCTCACCGTCAGGCATCTGTTAAACAAACAGGCATCGAAACCGAAGGCCGGCTCAACCTGAAGTTGAGAAGAACATCTGACCTCTCCGTTAGGTATCTGTTAAAGAAACAGGCATCGAACCCAAAGGTCGGCTCAACACGAAGTTCAGAGGAACATCTGACCTCGCTGTGAGGCATCGACTAAACAAACGGGCATCGAACCCGATGGGCGGCTCAACCAGAAGTTGATAAGAACATCATACCTTTCCGTCAGGCATCTATTAAAAAAACAAGCATCGAACCCGAAGGCAGGCTTGATCGGAAAAATAGCAAGTGTACTATTTTCACCGATGTAGTGATAAGGGAAAATTCCCCGATTGTCGATCTCTGAGGACTGCGTGTAAAGTTTTAGGAAAAACTTGTTATTTCAACCAGACAAAATAACCTTGGGTTTCGTTTGGCAACAGGATATAGGAACAAGTAAAATAATAGACTTTATAGATTAAAATAAGATCCATGTTAGGGAAGTGGATAAATTGCTAGTAAAGACCTTAAAGAATTCTTCTGAGATATTTGTTTCCAACCCTAAAAAAATCAAATTTCAAAAGTAGTTTTCCTTAATTCCTTAATGAAAAACCCTTTGATGAATTTCATGCACACTAATTCCTTAGTTGCCCACGAAAATCATCAAGCAATAGTTCTGACATAGAAAAACACGTTGCTACGGGATACCCCCATTCCTAGACAATATCAACCGTAACATTATATTGCAAAAGCATTAGGTCAACTTTCCAGACAAAACCTAATCGTAAATCAAATTCTATTTTCCAATATGAATTAGCATAAAGATCATTGCAAAATAAAATCCATAAATTGAACAACAAAAATCTCATAGAATAATCCCAACAAAGGTCAATACATCGCAATTTAGGACCACCCCCTAACAATTGGGGGTTTAGCCACTCATAATATTCGATAAAAACAACATGATAATTAGAAACATTACAATGGTATTAGGAGTGAATTCGATCTTCAATTTCTTCCGAGCATGAAAATCTCCTTGTCCTCCCAATTCTCCAGAGCTTCAATCTCTCGTTGTATTTTTTCGTATAATCCAAAAGTCCCTTCTCCTTTCTCCAAACATGTAACAAATAGTCAGAATTCCAACTCGGCACTAGGGAAATACCCACAATACCCTCGGGGATCACAAGAGTCAAAAATACAAGAAAAATAGGGAAAAAAGCGCTTCCTGCAACACGGGTCGTGTCAGGCAACACGGGCGGCCGTGTTGGCTTCCTGACACATTTTTCGCGTGAAATTTCCACGTCCCAGATGTCCTTACACGGGCCGTGTCACACAACACAGGCACTCGTGTCAGGCCACTATTTTCCACCAAAAATCACCTTTTCTGAGCAAATACTGCAACACGGGCCATGTCACACAACACGGGCACCCGTGTTGCGCCCCTATTTTGAATTTGACTTTGACTCCAACACGAAAGTCGTAACTCTCTCTCTTAGCTTTCCGGCGGTTTTTAGAACGCCTCAAACGGATTCTCGGAACTCCAGTTATGATCGTGTCCGTGCAGACTGCTAAAGATTTCACAACAAAACTCTTCCGAAATCTTGCCATTTTTCCCCGGTTTTCGCTCTGCTTCTCCTTTATTGTAAACTTGACCTAGAAACAGTGAAAATACCAAATAGACGCGTAAAATGTAATAAAAACAACTAAAATGCGACAAGACAAAACAAATGATTAACTGAAATAAACGGTAAATTAACGTGTAAAAACCACTGATCAAACTCCCCCAAACTTAAACCATTGCTTGACCTCAAGCAAAAAGCTTGGATAAATAATTTTCAAGTCAAACAGCACATCAAGTGAAGGGTTCAGGGTGTAAGGCGTGTCGATACTCATACGTGAGTCTTAGTTCTGATCGGCTCAAACCAGCTCTCTCGGTACTCATTCGTTAACGAAGGCATTACATAAACACATACTGCAGTAAACTTACGAACCTAAATCTCCCTTTCGGCCACCTCTTTAACTATGCTTTGGGCTTAAGTTTTTTCTTCAATTTTCTACCCCTTTCATTCGGATAATCAGATTAAGGCATGCACATTTTTGCTCGAAGATTTTTTTCTGTGGCACCTTTATTCTTTTTTTTTCCCCGCTCACATGCATTTATTAGTCCACTTTGGGACGACTATAGAGATTCAACCGCCGTTAGGCTAAATAACCGGGTGAGGGTTACCCAACTTAGAAGGACAAGTTGTCTTTACGTCATTATTCAACTTACTTTTTTTTTTGGTACCACAAGTCATTTTCAATCATGTCGGACTATCACAATGAACTAATTGGGGAATACTTCTCAAATCCGAGTACTATGGCACAAATCTACACGTTGGACTCGGTTCCTTACTCCGGGGAACCTAGGGTGTTCACATTATACCTCAATTTCCAAACTTTCCCAAGTTCCTTAGTTCAAACTCCTTTTCCCTTGAACTCTAAATACTCTCTTGACTACCTTACACACAACCCACACACAAGAAAAATTCTTTTACGGATTTCGTAGGGGCGTATATGCCGTGGTATTTACCGAACTTAAAATAAAAAGGGCTTAACTTGACAATACAAAACGGTAAAACCTCCCACAAACTTAAACTAAACATTGTCTCAATGTTCAAGAACAAGAGAAGAAGATGTGTACTCACAAAGATCCTCACAGAGCGGTCGACAGGTAATGAAGCACCTCTTCGCTGCTACCACATTTTCCCTTGCGAAATCTCATTTATTCCTGCAAAAACAATAACCACACTAAAAGAAACAACATCAATTCATAAAACCGTGGGTTGCCTCCCACGCAGCGCTTTGTTTAACGTCGCATGGCTCGACGATAGACTCCCCATTATTATGGGGGGTACTTCAACCTCCAAACTCTGTTGCTCGACTTCTTCGCAACAGAATATTGTGCCGGTTCAGAGATAAGAGCAACTTGAAATGGTTTTGATCGTTCTCTCTTCTTAGTTGTGTTGATCTTCCCAACTGAAAGTTTGACATCTTTCTTTCGACCCTCTTGAGTTTTTAAAGTGATTTCCTCATCAAAAAATTTCAAAGTGAGCGTACCTTTTTCCACATCAATATTGCACCGACTAGTAAGCAAGAACGGCCGGCCAATTATGATCAAAGTTTCTTCATCCTCGGGTATATCCATGATTTGAAAATCAACTGGGTAAGTGAAGTTATCGATTGTCACTAGAACATCCTCTGCTAGCCCATATGCCATCTTGGTTGTGTGGTCGGCAAACTTCAAGCTTGTTCCTGTATCGCTCACTTTTCCAATATCCAGCTTTTTGAAAATAGATAACGGCATGAGACTCACACTAGCACCTGAATCAATTAAGACTTTCTTAAAAGTTTGATCTTTTATAGTACAAGGGATTACAACTGGTCCAGGATCCTTCATCTTGATGGGTATTTTCCTTTCTTGTGCTATTTCCTTGCTTTGCTCAGTTGTGGTCTTTGATTCTTTACCCATTGGTCTCTTTTTACCTATAACCTCTTTCATGAATTTCTTGTACAAAGGCATTTGCTCAAGTGCTTCAAAGAATGGCATGTTGATTTCCAATTTGTTGAACATTGCACTGAACTTTCCGAAGTCTTTCTCGTTCTGATCCTTCTTTGCAACTCTTTGAGGGAACGGTAATTTGATTTTCGGTTTGGCCTCCTCTTTCTTTTCCTTCCCCGTTGACTTTTCAGATAGCACAGCTTCTTCTGGTTCTTTTATTTTTTCTCTTACCTCAAGTTCCACCTCTGTGCATTCTTCCTCCTTTGTTTCCTCCTCTTCTATCACTTTCTTATTTCTTGTTGTGACAGCATTAATACTCTCTTGATTTTTCGGATTCGGTACTGTCGCGCTCGGGAGGGTTCCTTAAGTGTGTGTTGAGAGGTGTTAGGCTATCTGTCCCATCTGCGACTCAAGGTTTTTGATGGAAGCTGTGTTGTTCCTTTGAATGTTTCGGGTCTCTTCTTTGAATTGCATACTTTGAGCTGCCATTCTTTCAATAGCTAACTCCCATTCTACTTTTTGAGGGGCCTGTTGTTGTTGTTGTTGTTGATATGGAGGTTGGTTTTGGTCTTTCCAAGAAAAATTAGGATGATTCTTCCATCCTGGATTATAGGTCTGAGAATACGGATTGATCTGCCTCAAAAATTTTATCTCTTCGACTTGTTGAGTAGTAGCAAGACAATGCACAGTAAAATAGGGACCATTACAAACCTCACAACTCACAGCTTGGACCGGTTGAACTTGAGCTCCAGTTGCAGTACTCACATTCATCCCTTTAAGCATTCTTTCCACTTCAGCCTTGATTTAATCTTCCATGTTCACAACTTGTTCCGCTAGTTTCAAATCAATCTTACCCTCTGGTTGGTTCATAGTGCGATCATACAACTCAAGATGCTCGTTGGCGGCAATTGCTTCTATAATCCTCTTGATACTAGTGGCTGTTGAGAAATTAGTTGAGCCACCGGCAGCAGTATCTATAAGTTGTTTTGTCTTGATTCTCAAACCATTCACAAAATTCTGCATCTGCTCAGTTACATCCATGTTATGAGTTGGGCATGCAATCAGACACCTCTTAAACCTCTTGTATACATCTCCCAGAGATTCCCCTTCTTTTTGTTTGAAGTTGACAATGTCGTACCTTTTTCGAATAAACACTGAAGCAGGGAAATACTCATTAAGGAATGCAGTTTCCATCTCTAGCCATGTGGTAATACTCCCAGCTGGAAGTGAATAGAACCATTCTTCCGCATCATCGGTAAGTGTGAATAGAAACATAACAAGTCTCTTGGCCTCTTCGGAGTGACCTTCTATCTTCAGAGATGTGGAAGTCGTTAAAAATCTTTGTAGATGCTTGTTTGCGTCTTCATTGATTCTTCCTGCGAATGGCTTGCTCTCCAACTGGCGAATGGTGGACGGATGTAGCTGAAAGTGTGCCACATTCACCGGTTGATTTATGATAGTCATCCGGTTTGGTTGAGCATTGGCCCCTCCATAGTCTCCCAAAAGTATTTCAGGCTGAGGTGGATTCCCAGCCATTTGAACAGTTTCTAGTGTTGTCTCCCTCTCTGCTTCTGAATCACTATTCACAAATACAACTTCTTCGTTTTCTGCAATGTTGGCTTTTCTACGTCTGGAGTGCAACAATCTTTCAGGTTCTGAGTCAAAAGAAAATAAAGCTGAGGTCTTACCTCACATACACAGGTTAAGAAATTATTAGTAATAACAGAAATATAATCAGAAAAATAATTTAAAATTTTAGTCACAGAGTGACAAAATTCTAATTGAACGAACAAGATACTTAAAAGTTTTGGCAGTCCCCGGCAACAGTGCCAAAAACTTGATCGGAAAAATAGCAAGTGTACTATTTTCACCTATGTAGTGATAAGGGGAAATTCCTCGAATGTCGATCTCTGAGGACTGCGTGTAAATTTTTAGGAAAAACTTGTTATTTCAATCAGACAAAATAACCTTGGGTTTCGTTTGGCAACAGGATATAGGAACAAGTAAAATAATAGACTTTATAGATTAAAATAAGATCAATGTTAGGGAAGTGGATAAATTGCTAGTAAAGACCTTAAATAATTCTTCTGAGATATTTGTTTCCAACCTTAAAAAAATCAAATTTCAAAAGTAGTTTTCCTTAATTCCTTAATGAAAAACCCTTTGATGAATTTCATACATATTAATTCCTTAGTTGCCCACGAAAATCATCAAGCAATAGTTCTGACATAAAAAAACACGTTGCTACGGGATAACCCCATTCCTAGGCAATATCAACTGTAACATTATTTTGCAAAAGCATTAGGTCGACATTCCAGACAAAACTTAATCGTAAATCAAATTCTATTTTCCAATATGAATTAGCGTAAAGATCGTTGCAAAATAAAAGCCATAAGGTGAATAACAAAAATCTCATAGAATAATCCCAACAAAGGTCAATACATCGCAATTTAGGACCACCCCCTAACAATTGGGGATTTAACCACTCATAATATTTGATAAAAACAACATGATAATTAGAAACATTACAATGGTATTAGGAGTAAATTCGATCTTCAATTTCTTCCGAGCATGAAAATCTCCTTGTCCTCCCAATTCTCCAAAGCTTCAATCTCTCGTTGTATTTTTTCATATAATCCAAAAGTCCCTTCTCCTTTCTCCAAACACGTAACAAATAGTCAGAATTCCAACTCGGCACTAGGGAAATACCCACAATACCCTCGGGGATCACAAGAGTCAAAAATACAAGAAAAATAGGGAAAAAAGCGCCTCCTGCAACACGGTCCGTGTCAGGCAACACGGGCGGCCGTGTTGGCTTCCTGACACATTTTTCGCGTGAAATATCCACGTCCCAGGTGTCCCGACATGGGCCGTGTCACACAAACACGGGTACCCGTGTCAGGCCACTGTTTTCCACCAAAAATCACCTTTTCTGAGCAAATACTCCAACACCGGCCGTGTCACACAACACGGGCACCCGTGTTGTGCCCTTATTTTGAATTTGACTTTGACTCCAACACGAAAGTCGTCGCTCTCTCTCTTAGCGTTTCGGAGGTTTCCAGAACGCCTCAAACGGATTCCCGGAACTCCAGTTATGATCGTTTCCGTGCAGACTGCTAAAGATTTCATAACAAAACTCTTCCGAAATCTTGCCATTTTTCCCCGGTTTTCGCTCTGCTTCTCCTTTATTGTAAACCTGACCTAAAACACTGAAAATACCAAATAGACGCGTAAAGTGTAATAAAAACAACTAAAATGCGACAAGACAAAACAAATGATTAACTGAAACAAACGGTAAAATAACGTGTAAAAACCACCGATCAAGGCTCCACACGAAGGTGAGAGGAACATTTGTCCTCGCCGTCAGGCATCTGTTAAACAAACAGGCATCGAACCTCAAGGCCGGCTCAACACGAAGTTAAGAAGAACATCTCACCATGCCATCAGACATCTGTTAAACAAACAGGCATCGAACCCGAAGGCCGGCTCAACCTGAAGTTGAGAAGAACATTTGACCTCGCCGTCAGGTATCTTTTAAACAAACAGGCATCGAACCCGAAGGGCGGCTCAAACAGAAGTTGATAAGAACATTAGACCTTGGCGTCAGGAATCTATTAAACAAACAGGGATCAGACCCGAAGGCCGGCTCAACACGGAGGTGAGAGGAACATCTGACCTCGCCGTCAGGCATCTGTTAAACAAACAAGCATCGAACCCGAAGGCCGGCTCAACCCGAAGTTGAGAAGAACATTTGACCTCGCCGTTAGGCATCTGTTAAATAAACAGGCATCGAACCCAAAGGCCGGTTGAACACAAAGTTGAGAAGTACATCTGACCTCGTCGTCCGACATCTGTTAAAAAAATAGGCATCGAACCCGAAGGCCGGCTCAACCTGAAGTTGAGAAGAACATCTAACCTCACCGTCAGGTATTTGTTAAACAAACAAGCATCGAACCCGAAGGCCGGCTCAACACGAAGTTGAGAGGAACATATGACCTCGCCGTGAGGCATCTATTAAACAAACAGGCATCGAACCCAAAGGGCGGCTCTACCAGAAGTTGATAAGAATATTAGACCTTGCCGTCAGGCATCTATTAAACAAACAAGCATCGAACCCGAAGGCAGACTCAACACGAAGGTGAGAGGAACATTTGACCTGGCCGTCAGGCATCTGTTAAACAAACAGGCATCAAACCCCCAAGGTCGGCTCAACACGAAGTTGAGAAGAACATCTGACCTCGCCGTCAGGCATCTGTTAAATAATCAGGCATCGAACCCGAAGGCCGACTCAACCTGAAGTTGAGAAGAACATCTGACCTCACCGTCAGGTATCTATTAAACTAACAGGCATCGAACCTGAAGGGCGGCTCAACCAGAAGTTGATAAGAACATTAGACCTTGCCGTCAGGCATCTGTTAAACAAACAGGCATCGAACCCGAAGGGCGGTGTTGCACCCCAAATTTTGAACCCTTAGATCCTCATCATCATTAGGATCATATTCATTTGATTAACTAACCTTAACCCATTGCAAGTTTATCTTTGTCAAGATGCAGATGAATTAGGTGTCCGTACCGTCAAAATTGAGGCTTCGATGGTTTGATCAATCAATGTTTTGGATTGATTCAACTATAAACAAGATCAAGAATACTACATTGGGTCAAGTATGAATTCAATTTGAGGTGGTCACCCGGGAATTGAGAACATTGCAGTTCAAGATACCCGATTAGGGTTTTCGATTAGGAAAAGTCAACTGTAGTTTGACTTTTAATTTAAAAAGTGTTTCAATGGTGGGATCATGGTCCATTAAGCTCATATGGCTTAGTAAAATCTATCCAAAGAGTTTCAAGTCCTCAGAATATCCAGATCATCGGTAGTCACCGATTGATCGAACGGGTGACCGAAAAGTCAACTCTTTAACAACAAGGAATTTTACTTCAAGATATGAATAAAAAATGTTCCTTATGTCATATTACACCTTCCCATAAAATTTCATGACCATTGGATCAAGGGTTAAGAAGCAATTGCAAAAATTGGGAATTAGGGTTTCAAAAGGGGCAAGACCATAACTCCTCAACCACACATCCAAATGAAGGGGTTCAAAGCTCATAGGAAAGCTCTTGACAAGTCCTACAAAAGCCTCAAAGTGGTCCATGATCAAAAATACATATATTTGGAGTTATGACAAAATTCATTTCAAGAAGGGAAATAACTTAGAAAAATTCTAAGTTATTTAGCCTTTTAAGTGATTTTTTCAACAACTTGGAAGGGTTTTTCAACCTAGTTCCACCTATAATTTGGAAATCTCAAAAACATGAAAGTTATAGAGCTACTTGAGAGCTTTCTAAATTATGGTAGAACTCCTCAATAGCATGTGAGAGCAGAAAGTTATGGGTCATGAAAGTTAGGGCTGCCACACTTGAGATTACCAATCCAACACTTTTCAAAATTTAGAATTCATCAACTTGGGCTACCCTCAGCCATTGGATCTTGTTCCTTTCTGACATTTCGAAGCTTGGATGATGCAAACACCAAAAAAAATGAAGAATTGGAGAGTTTGTTCTACTTGGAGCAAGTGGACATTATAATATTCATTTAAAAGCTATGAAAGAGAAACTTTTCAAAGCAAATTGGGCAGCTGCAGTCCCCTACCTTCCTAGCCATCCCATCCTTCCCATCTCAATTGATTTTGGCTCAGCATTTGTCCATGGAACTGATGTGTAGAGCTGCCACAAAGATATTGGCAAGATTCACTTCAAAACTTCATAATCTCCCTCCAAAAGTGGCAAAATCCAAATCTTCCCTCACCTTGCTTTCACTATAAATAGAGGCACTCTCTATGATGTTAGACACACTAGAGCACTCTCAAAAACCAAGAGAAATCACAGCTCTCAACTCTCCACCATTTTCTCAAAAGCTTCATTTTTCAAAAACTTCAAGTTTTCCACTAAAAAATTGTCTTGAGTAAAACTCTACTCAAACTCAGTTCCACCACTTCCAAGCCACTCAAAACCATTTACACAATCCATAAAAATTGTGTAGAAGGTGTCCATACATTCAACCAACCAAAAACATCATTTTCCTAAATGTCAACCTTCATACCTTAGTACGTTGACTTTCATGCACTTTGGAAGCCAAATCTTTACTTGAGGCATTTCCTGTTAGACTATGGCACGGATCTAGAAGGGGGGTTGAATAGATCCCCAATTAAAATTTGAGTCGGCGCTACCAATTTAAAATTGGTTTTAAAAATGTTTTAAGTGCGGAAGCGGCCGAGGAAAATATAGTCTAAAACGAACGGTTATTGGAAAACCGGATATACGTAAGCCTTTGGATTAATGACAATTTGGAAAAATAGAATCACAACACAAATTCCACTTATCAATTATTTACTTCAGTTGTAAGAATTCCTAGTTCCAATGATTCAAAAATCAAACCAAAATTAGATACACAACTAACATAATTTTGGTTCAAGCAATATGTCAAACACTTGGTGTGCAAAAACACTCCAAGTGATATTTATGTTGAGTAAGTGATTCCAACCAGCCTAGTACAATGTCTTGTTGTACTTTGGAGTCAAAATTAGAGTTTTAACCTCTTACTCAACTGATATCACAATTTTGACAATAGAGCTTATACAAAAATCACTTATTTTGAGCTATAACGTAAATGCTGAAAATAGAGAAGACAAGTATTTGGTGAGGCAGTTCCCCCATCATCTTCGCTTCGGGGTACGTCTGCCCTCAATTCTAAAACTAGAATTGAGATAGATTTTATAGATATCACCTGTTTGAATGAACAGTTTATACAAGGATTGAGCAGCAAATATACAACAGAAATCTCAATGTGTTGAAAGTTGCCTTCACTCCTTGCCCCTTGATTCAAGATGAATCAAGTTCTCCGATTTGTGTTGATGGACCTCCGACTCCAGCCACCTTATTGAATAACACATTGTTGTTCAAACCTTTGGCTCCGGCTGATCTCAACAGCACCAAATCGACCCCGAGATCTTCCCTTCAAAATCACTGCATCCGCTACTAGACTTGTGAAGAACACCTCTTCACAATCACCTTCGCTCGATTGACCTTTGAGGAAGAATCTCGTCCAAAAACCCCCAAAATTCAAACCAATCTTGGAGGGTAAAACCCCAATGGTTTTATTCAAGAAAGAACCTATCACAATCTTCAACCCGAGCTTGATTCTCCAATCTAAGCTTTGAACCTTATCACCTTGAATCTCTCATAAATGCATTTCAAAAATGATTGTGTGTAATTGAAATGTTGTGAGATGTTGAAGATGAAGATGATGAATCTTGGACACCTATTTCACTCTTTCTTGTTTTTGAACACATGAATCAAAAGAATATCAAATGTTAAATGACACAAGTGGTTAAACAAGTATATATAGTGCCAACATAATTCTAGACGTAACAGTATTTCAAATATGAGAGGGAAGCATTTTAAAACAGATTTTCCGCGCGAACGGTCGACCATAACAGGTCTGTGTGTCGATGCATGGCCTGTGTTGTTTTGGAAATCTGGAAAATTCATCAGTGTGCGTTGACCATACAGTCGGCGAGCGCTGACCAGTTGAAATCTATTTCCATTATGCGCCGACCCTATGGTCAACTCATGCCTTTACGCGCTGACCCGTTGGAAAGTTATTCCTTCATGCGCCGACCCTATGGTCGACGCATTGCCTTGTGCGCTGACTAGTGCAGAATTGTTCTGATGCATGCGCCGACCCTATGGTCGACTCATGCCCTGCAAACCTGCAAAAATTCATCAGTTTGAGGTTTTTCATGCCTTTGGTCATGATTGCATTTTATCTACACATAGTATATTCATTTCAGAAGTTTTAAGACAAGCGTAAAAGGATATGGTGGGTGATACGTTGCATCTGGTTTAGTAGATCTGGAGTTCATAATTTCCAATCTATCCAGGGAATTTGTCATCATCGAAACCTGCATTAACCAATGTCTTGCAGACTTGTGTGATGTGTGGCGATTTGCCTCCACAATCTCCCCCTTTTTGATGATGACAACCTATATACAACTAAAACACCAAATATGCAATGTATACACACATGTATACACAAGCTCCCCGTTTCTTTTGTACTATAAGGCTGTAGAACAAACAGCCATCAACTATTGTTAATATCCTGACTTGGCTTTGGTGTTGGCTAGCTTGCTACATTGTCTTCTCCCCCTTTGACACCATCAAAAAGAGAAGGAGAACACATCAATTAACAGAGAACATACAATAGGTGATAATTAATTACCAAACTTCACACATAAGCATGATAACGAACAAAAGTAATTTGAATTAATAGATAATGACGAGAACATGTAAGGAAGGTGAAAGTTCAGGCACACATAATACAGAAAAATGAAAAGTACATAGACGAAACACATAAGCAATTATGAAATATGCAACTATGAATCT